>CM072517.1:9870766-10118266 GCA_036898135.1 Oncomelania hupensis
ATTATTTTCAGGAGGACTTTGGTGGGATGGCTGATGAGTATGATGGTGCGGTAATTTTCATACCCCTCAAGTTTACCATTTTTGGGAAGAGTAATGACATGCGACCGGGTCCATAGCGTAAGCCACTCTCCACTCTGCCAGATTGTGTTACAGATAATGGTGAGGGCGTCAATCATCGCTTCCCCTCCGGCTTGAAGCAATTCCGCGGGTATGTTGTCCACTCCCGCTGACTTCCTCTTCTTTAGTGATTGCACTGCTGCCTTAACTTCTCGGAGAATTGGGAGGGTTTCTTCCTCTTCTTTGTTCTGGGGACATGCTAGAACGGATGGGTCTCCGTTTGGTTTGTAATTGTACAGGTTAGAGCAGTACTCTGTCCATCTATCCAGGACTTCTTGTTCTTCTGTAAGGCATATGCCAGACTTGCTTTGGATCATGGAGATCTTGGGCTGCTTAACACTTGTCAGCCGCTTCACAGTCTGGTAGGCCTTCTTGCTGTTGTTCTTGATCTTGTTCAGACTGTTCTCTATTTCCTGCCATGGCTCTTCCTTCTAACCAGTGCGCATCCCTTTTCGGATGTTATTGTTGATTTTTCGGTAGGCGTCAGCTCCCCGAGAGCTGTTTTGTTTTTTTCGTTTTCATTTCTCTTCGTTTATCACACAGGTCCAAAAGTTCAGGTGTAATCCACGGTTTCTTCTTTGGGCGGTGCTTGCCAAGGACTTCAGTGGCGGCATCTGTCACAGCTGAGTTGAAGTTGGTGGTCATGGTTTTGACATCTACTTCATCAGCTCCCAAAATGAGCAGTTCCCTCCAGTTGGGGCTTTGAATATTCCTGCTACCCCCGGGTCTTACAGTTTGTTCAGGTTTGTAGTCTGGTGCACTTTGCTGTGTTGACTCTTAAGTGGAGTCGGAAGGACTCAATCACGAGATCGTGGTCACTTCCGATGTCTGCTCCTGGAAAAGTGCGTGTCCTGCCAATGTTGAGTCTTGATCTGAAGCGTGTTTTGACCATGATGTAGTCAATGTGGTTGTGATTCTTCCTGTTGGGACTGTACCATGTCCATCGTCTGGATTTTTTGTGGAGTCCAAGCGTGTTTGCCAGTATCAGATTGTTGTATCTGGCAAACTCCAAGAGTCTCAGACCTCGTTGCAGTGGGGTTTTAATTTATTTCCCCAGTTGTGGTGCGCACCTTCGCCAACCTTGGCATTCCAGTCGCCTTGCACTATGATTATGTCCTTTTGGTCAAGAAAAGCCTGTAGATGTTCATAGAAATACTCGACTTCTCTGTCGTCATGGTCTGATGTTGGGGCATAGGCCTGGATGATGGTGATGTTGAAATGGGCGGCTCTCAGACGGATGGTAATGAGTCTACTGGAGACTGGGCGGCAACCCATAACAGTGGCTAGAATGTTCTTGTGGACCAAGAATCCAATTCCGTGTTCATGCCTGTCATCTCTACTGCTGAAATAAAGCTTGTGGCCTTTGTCGGTCTTTGTTTCACCTAGACCTTTTCAGCGCAATTCGCTGATACCTACATGTACACTGAAAGATGTTCCATCGATAGTGGTCCAGCTCGCGGACAAGTTCTTATAATTTTCTCTCCGCAGTTATGGTTTTGAGGTTCCAGGTTCCTAGGACGATGTTGTCTCTCGTGCGGATCCTGTTAAGTTGTCCATCAGTAGCACACTTATCAACTCCGTCCTGGTGGCCAATGGAAGGCGCGGTCATTGGTGACTCGGGCGTCGACCGATCCGGTATGGAGTGAGTGGTTCTTTTTATCATGCTATGTGTCTGACCTGGCAGGGCCCAATCCTCTCCAGGCTGTTGGCCACAGCCGAAATCCACGAATACAGTGTGGCTCGCCTTGGGCCCGACAACCTGGTCGCTGAACCTGGCCGGTGACTTCTGTGTAGAAGACTTTCGCCCAGTGATGCCGTGCTGACATCACCCTTGTTAGTCGCCTCTTACGACACACCGAAAACGTTGAGTCTATTCTATTCGGGGTGTCGGATAGCGCATTGGTTGGAGCACTCGCTACTGTGTCGCAAGTTAAGCACCGTCTAGTGCGGTTAGCACTTGGATGGGTGACCGCAAAACGTGAAGCAAAAAGTGAAGCGACAAATAACAACGCCCCCAGTTGACTCAACTGTGACTGAGTACCTACTCTCTTAAGGGTGGGGAAGGTAAAGTAGCGAGGGAGAGAGATGGGCATCACCCTCATTACGTTGGCCCCAAAGAAGTGTGATCTCCAACATCACGCTCCCCTACGGCCACAAGGCTATCATGGGACTACCTTTACCTTTTTATTCTATACAGTGCCCGAACCCACAGAGCTCTAACTAAGAATACTAGTAAAAAGTGATCAACCAGTATTCGGACAATGCTCAACTTTGGCGGGCAATGCATGCAATCACCAATAAATTTAAATAATCTAAACGTCAAAATCCAGAACTATATCCCCCGATCCATTCAATCAGCATTTATTCAACGTTAGCCTGCCTGCTCAATCTGTTGAAAATAATACTAAACTTTGATTACTCTCTTCTTACATAATGAAGTAATACTAGTTTAAACTCTGACGATCAATGTGTCATACCTAAAATTACAGTGCATGAAGTGGGAAAATATATCTCATTATTAAAATAGAAAAGTCCACAAATCTCGATAACGTCACTGCTTTTTTCGTCACACTTTCCCTACCATAACTGATTCATTAACTTACGTATATAACTTAAGGCAGGCGTTTTTCAAGATATCTGGAAATCTGCAAATGTGTTTGCTTTACCAAACGGAACAGATCTTAGTAACATCAACAACTTCCGTTCAGTATCCATGTTGCCTGTGTTGTCTAAACCTCTTGAAAAAACATATTTGAATCAATATTATGCAATTTATTGAGTCATGGACCCAGACTCTTGTCATCACTCTCTCAAAAAAGGGTAACCTTCAGGAGTGTGAAAATTACCGCACCATCAGCCTCTTCAGCCATCCCAGCAAGGTCCTCCTGAAAATATTACTCAACAGGTTGAAACCCCAAACTGAACAGGTAATAGCTGAAGAGCAAGCGGGATTCAGGGCAGGGCGACCAACATCACATCAAAGTCCAAGGCCAATCCTTCAACACAGTGCATAGCTTCAAATATTTAGGAGCCATTGTATCAGACAATGGGTCCCGACAGGAAGTCCTCTCCAGGATCGCACAAAAAACTGCTGCCTTGACAAGGTTGAAGCTCATTTGACCACAGGACCATCAGTCTACATTCCAAGGAAAGGCTGATGCACTCCCTTATTATTTCCATCTTCCTATACGCTTGCCAAAAATGGACACTCAAAGCAGATCTACAACGAAGAACACAAAGCATGGAGATGAGGTGCTACAGAAGACTTCATCAAAAACAACGAAGTCCGACAGCCCATCACACAAGCCATTGGACAACACGATGACATGATCACAGTGATGATGAAACGGAAACTCCGATGGTATGACCACGTCACCAGATCATCACGCCTTGCGAAGACCATCCTGCAAGGGCAAGCACAGTGCAAAGAGGCAGAAGAAGAGGCCGACCGAAAAAGAGGCGGGAAGACAACATTCGAGAATGGACTGGTTTGACACTGAAGGATGCCACGAGGGTTGCTGAGAACAGAGAAAAATGGATTGCGCTGGTTAAACGATCATCTGTGGTGCCCCTACGATCTTTGAATACGGGATAAGATAGGATATTAGGATAGAATTTATTGAACAACATAAACTGTTGTATTCTTTTCAGTCTGGATTTTGTACATTTCACTCGTGACACACTGTCCTCACGTCTATGTGTGATTCGTGGCTATCATCAATTAATTAATCCCAAATCGTGTGTTCTCTTTGCTAACGGTAGCTCTATCTACACTTCTTATGACCGAAACAAAATTCAGTCAAATCTTGGAGATTGAATTAATAATATTGCACTATGGTGCAAAAAATATAAAAGAACACATCACAGGGAGCTGATGCCTACCGAAAAATCAACAAGGACATCCGAAGAGAAATGCGCACAGCAAAGAAGAACTGGATAAGAAAATCAATGCCATAAAATAGAGAACAGTCTGAAAAAGTACCACAGCAAGAAGGCCAAACAGGCTGTGAAGCGGATGACAAGTGTTAAACAGCCCAAGTCTTCACGATCCAAAGCAAGTCTGGCATATGCCTTACAGAAGAACAAGACGTCTTGGATAGATGGACAGAATACTGCTCTGACCTTTATAGCCACACACCACGGAGACGCATCCTTTCTAGCATGTCCCGAGAACAGAGAACAAGAAGAAATCCTCCTAATTCTCAAAGAAGAAGTTGAGGTAGCAGTGCAATCGCTGAAGAAAGGGAAGTCAGCGGGAGTGGACAACATATCCGCGGAATTGCTTCAAGCAGGAGGGGAAGCGATGATTGACGCCCTCACCATTATCTGTAACAAGATCTGGCAGAGTGGGGAGTGGCCTACACCATGAAACCAGTCGCTTGTCATCTCTCTCTCAAAAAATGGTAATCTTCAGGAATGTGAAAATTACCGCACCATCAGCCATCCCAGCAACGTCCTCCTCAAGGCTACCAGCAGCTTTGTTGGCAACTATGGCAACTACAACATCAGCCCTAAATTATTGAAGCCATCAAAAGCCTGTATGACAAGGCTACCAGTGCAGTCCTCCATAATTGCGCCATCGGAAACTAGTTCAGAACAACAATCGGTGTGCGTCAAGGATGCCTACTCTCTCCAACACTCTTCAACATCTTCCTAGAGCGCATCATGTCAGATGCTCTTGCAGATCATGAAGGCACAGTCAGCATAGGGGGTAGAGCAATCTCCAACCTTCGTTTTGCGGATGACATTGATAGATTAGCTAGTGAGGAACAAGAACTTGAACAGCTTGTACAGAGGCTTGACACCACCTCCAGAGCCTATGGAATGGAAATAAGTGCAGAGAAGACCAAACTGATGACCAACAACACCAATGGCATCAACACGGACATCAAAGTCCAAGGTCAATCCCTCAACACAGTGCATACTGAAGCTTCAAAAAATTCAGACAATGGGTCCCGACATGCAGGAGGTCATCTCCAGGATCGCACAAATAACTGCTGCCCTGACAAGGTTGAAGCCAATTTGGAAAGACAAGACCATCAGTCTACATTCCAAAGTAAGACCTCTGAGCTCCCTTGTCATCTCCATCTTCCTATACGCTTGCGAAACATGGATCCTCACAGCAGATCTACAAAGCAGCAAGCCTAATGTCCTTATCCCATCAGTTTTCTTTTAGCATTGTGCCTTCTTGTTTAAAGTGTAACAGGGTCCAGCGCCACTTTATTTAAGCAATCTATTAACTGCTTCGACAGATCGCTACGGGCCCAAGAAATATATCCTGGCTAGAACATGAGTTGACCTGTTTAAAAATAGTTTTGCATCCTCAGGAAATCTAATTCTGGAACTCTCTTCCTTTGAACATTTGATCGTGTTTCACTCTTCATTCATTCAAACGTATCTTAAGGTAACATTACCTTAATATGATGTAACTACTTATTTTGTCAACTTTTTTCCAATAAGCTTCATGATTATTGAATAAATTGCATAGCAATGTGAGTCTATCGACTCATCCAACACAGTCTTTTTAAAAGATTTCTGCATATCTGTGCAAGATAAATCATAATAGTCCAGAAATGAAATACATACACACACAAATCTCTCCGCCCGTCTGTCTGTCCGCCATTTGTGCAAAACTTGCAATTGGATTAATATGTAAGAACCTATTTCAACTATCACAACCAAATTTGGTACGATGGTGTATACCCATGAGACCTCATAAATGATCAGTGAGTGAATGACTTCACGTCAAAGTCAAGGTCAAGGTCACAGGGTCAACAAATGTTAGTAAAAAAAAATGAAATTTATC
Organism: Oncomelania hupensis; assembly: GCA_036898135.1. Classification (NCBI taxonomy): domain Eukaryota; kingdom Metazoa; phylum Mollusca; class Gastropoda; order Littorinimorpha; family Pomatiopsidae; genus Oncomelania; species Oncomelania hupensis. The sequence continues at coordinate 9,876,690 of CM072517.1, forward strand.
ACAAAATTTAACTTCTTTTCAGAGTTATTAATATTAAAATTATGATTCTTTGATGCATAATAAATATCAATGAGAAACACATACTACACAAATTTGGCCAACCTCACTCGAAGATCAAGGTCACTGTAACTGTCCAAAGTCGGTTAGTATACCACTTTGACTTTAACTATGAGAGATATAAAGTCCAAACTTGTTGAAGTTAGAGATGATAGATGGATCTTTTATAAGTGTTCAGTTTTTGCGTTGGTCTTGGTCAAGGTCTACTTAGGCATTTGCAAAAAAGATACCAAAACATTGGTAATCGTACAGTGGAAAAGCTGAATATTTAACCCATACTCATAGTATGAAACGACATTGGATTATTTGATCATATATGCATGAGAGGTCACGTGAAGGTCAAAGTCATTCAAGTGTCAAGGTCACTAAAGGTCAAGGTCATTTCAAGGTCACCGTTTTTGGATCATAAGACAATCTTTGTTGTAGTTTAATTGATAGTACATGAATGTATTTGGAGCCGGAGGTCAAGGTCACCTAAAAAAAACAAAAAGCATAGAAAGTTCAAAGTCGGCATTACTTTGCCTTTTAATGCAACCGTTTTATTTTTTTGTAGGCACTAATTTTCATGTTAAATACTGCGAGTTCCATAAGGAGCATGTGAGTGATATGGGCTTTGATCTACAATTGAAACGTCCTAAAATTACATGTATTTGTAAATGTACCACCTGATTATTTGATATACGTTGGGTTGGTTGTTATGTATTGTGTAATTGTAACACCAATATTGCTTGTCATATGTTTTTTGTATGCTGCATATTAGTTCTTATAGTTATTTGTCTTGTCGTTGACACGTATGACTGAATATCGAAAAATGTGAGTTTGAATGATACGAGGAACGATTGTAAGATTAGTTTCCCGCATAAAATTGGTGCCCATGTTGTGAATAAAATGTCTGAGTCTCTCTCTCTTCATCTCACTCTCTCTCGCGCGCTCTCTCTCTTTATAATAATAATAATAATAATAATAATAATAATAATAATAATAATAATAATAATAATAATAATAATAATAACAACAGTTTTGTTGCTGTTGTTATTGGTTGTTGATTTTGTTGCTGTTCAATTATTTGTTTGGGTTAAGCGAGAATTTCTGTTGCTTTGATGATTTCAAAGTTTTTTTTAACAACATTAGTATTGCTTGTGGTCCAAATAAAGCAATATTATACAGTAATAGCAGTTAATAGCTGATGATGTCGCCAAAGGGTTGAACACTGCCTTAAAAAAATATGACGGTGAGGGTTACACAGTATGTCTCAATTTTTTTTAATGATTTCAGTTCGTGAAATAATTTCTTAACCGAAAATGGTTTGGTGTTGTCCAGTGTCACAAGCAATTGGATAATATGATAAAATGCTCACAGTGGTAAAGAAACAGAAACTCAATGGCATGGCCACGTCACAAGGGCATCAGGTCATGCAAAGACCATCATGCAAGACACGGTGCAAGGAGACAGAAGAAAGGTAGAAAGAAAAAGAGGTGGGAGGACAACATTCGCGAATGGACTGGCTTAGCCATGAGGGTTGCTGAGGACAGAGAAAGATGGAATACGCTGATTAAACGATCATATGTGGTGCCCCAACGACTTTCCAGTTACGGGATAGGATAGGACAGGATAGGAGTGAGAAAATGTCCTTGTGTTATTTATCCAAAAACGTATGTCACAGTTTTATAAAATATTAAACTTTAAACAAAATTCTAGGTGTACATTTAGCAATTAAACTTAATTGGCTTATACTCATAAAATATCTCATTACAAAGCTATCTCGCTTTTCTGTATGCTCACTGAAGCAGTAACAGAAGTGCTAGTTGCCGTCAGTTAATACAGATGAAACGTCATATTCTGTACTGTTGCTGGGAGGTTTGTTGGCATTTCTAAACGTGTTTTTTTAAACTTAAATCATTCCGTCCTCATTATCCCTATCCTATTCTATCCTACCATATCCTATCCTATCCTATGCTGTAACTCGAAAGTCGATGGGGCTCCACAGATGAACGTTTAACCAGCGTATTCCATCTTTCTCTGTACCAAAGAAAGTACAGCTACGCAAAGAAGGTTCATTTCGACTCTTACTGCGAAACGGAAGTTGCGAGCGCCAACTAGCGGAATAAGTGATAACTCGCTTCGGCCTTAGCGCTTAGCAATGGAGGAAAGCGTATCAAATCAAGTAAACAAACCTAGAATCCGTCCTGGTGGGCAACACTGCAGCGCTTTTAACTGCACAAATGGACGATACAAGTGCCCTGGACTTTCGTTTTTTAATTTTCCAAAGGAAGAATCAAACATAATTATAACCAAATCTAACAACGTTGATCTAGATCTACCACTCGATGTAAACTGTATTTTCTTTGTTGATACTGAAATTTATCATATCCCAATTTCTTACAAATGGAAGATGAGGGGAGGGGGGAGGGGAAGGCGTAGTTTTAATTGCTGCTTAAGAGTAATTTAAAAAAAAAAGAAAAAGAAAAAATAGTAGGCCTAATGAAATATTATTGCATGACTCATTGACTGGATGTGTTGTCTTGTAAAGAAAAACTTATAAAAAAAAAGAAGTAATTTTTAAGCAAATAATTCTTCATAAATGCATCTAAGAATAAAAATCCAAGAGCAAAAACTATTAATTATTATCCTTTTAATGTATAATGCTACTAGTTAATTGTCTAGTATTATCAGATTTTGTTGTTGTTGTTGCATGTGAAATGTATGCAGAAAAAATACCAAATGTGATTTTTTAAATCTTTCAAATGTAAAATACCATTTTCTGTGTGACTGTATTCCCTTTCCATTACATTTGGTTTAAGCAGACAGGAAAAGGGTTAATTGTATTTGTTTTGTCTTGCAAAACTTCTGTTTCTTTGTAGGTATGTCTTAATCTTGCTAAACAAAAAGTAAACAACAGATTTAATTATAAAAACCTAACATTCTTACCCTTTTCATTATTTTAAACATACATTTATTGAGATGACAGTACTTTACAAAAAATGATAATTGCTGAAGTTTCCTTTATATGAGAGAGAGAGAGAGAGAGAGAGAGAGAGAGAGAGAGAGAGAGAGTCATCATTGTTGCTTTTTGTTGCTATAATATTCATATTAAATGTCAGAAAAAGAAACACAAATGTTTGAAGCTATTTTTTTCAGCTTTTATAAATGCATGATGGTTTAACAATAAAGTAACATAATTGATGCAGCCTGCTGCAATGTACAGATCTAATATTATAAATGACTACAAATATTTCTTATTTGACTATTTTTATTGTTGCACTTTTTGGTCTTATCTAGGTGCAATTTCCAATGTAATGATTCATGCAAAAAAAATAATGCTTTTAAACGTTAAATGTGTTTTCTTTAAAAGCTTCACTGTTCACTCTTCTTGTTGCATTGCTTTATTTCTCTACTTCTATAGTCTTGATGTCTGTTGGTTTATATATTATTTATTTCTTCAGAATACATATAAAATATATACATCACAAGCAGCAGGGACAAGCAACAAGCATGCTTATATAAGCCTATCCCTGTGCGAGTAAATTTCAGAGTTAAATTTGGCAGAAGAATATTAACATTGTGCAATATATACATATACACATACACACACATGTCTGTTCTTTTTCTTTAGTCTATCTTAATCTATCAAATTTCCTTTTGCAACTACAGTTCTATTATAGAGATAGCCTATATTAAACCATAATGATGATGATGATGATGATGAAAATGATGATGATAAACAGTAGGCCTAATAATTTATAGGCTTATTTACACAGTTGATCGAAACGAAAGCAGTAAATATAATTTTAAGATGAGAGCCTAACAGTAGGTTAGCAGCGATTAAAATCAGAAGTGCAGTGTAAATGAGATAAACAGTAGATTGGAACACAGTTATTAACTGGAAATGCTAAATCAAGCAATGTTCAGAAAAGCTATTACCGGTATTCAAGCTTACTTTTGGGTTTGAGTTTTGACGATCTAGGATGAGTACAGGCCGAGTACAGGCCTACTGAATCATCAGCATTGGTACGGTAATTTAATCGGCTGAATGCATAATTCAAGCAACTTGTTGGCAAGCTGTATTTACATTATTAAAATCAGACACTTATTAACTTACTTTCAAAAAAAAAAAAGCAGAATCGCTTGTTAATTTAAGCAAGCGAGTGTCCGGAACATAATCTACTGAAGCGGTTTGTTTACATAGCGCTAAGAACAAATTATCGCCCTTGGAATCATTTATCACGAGAATCGCTGGGGGGCGCTACGAGTGGCTACGTTTTGTAACTTTATATAGGCACTCGCCGAGATGAACCTTCTTTGCGTAGCTGTACTTTCTTTGTCTGTACTCAGCAACCCTCATGGCTTCGCTCAGTACCAGGCCAGTCCAGTCAAACCAGTCCGTTCTCAAATGCTGTCCTCCTACCTCTTTTTCTGCCTCCATCGTATTCTGCCTCCCTGCACCGTGCCTTGCAGGATGGTCTTTACGAGGTTTGATGCTCTAGTGACCGTCTTCATTACTGCATTACTAAAAGAGAACTCGGCTCACTCGTAAATTAGCACGTAATATTTATGTCCTCATATGCATCGATAACTTCTGAGCTACAACCGTATATTTATAAAAAAAACACAACACTTTAATTTTAGATGGTTTTAATGATAATGTATAATTTATTATCTCCAAAGGAAAATGTACAAACTTCAGGCAACAGCCCGACATATCTCAGCGTTGTGGTTTGAAAAGGAGAGGACTTGTTAAGCTGTTCATGCCCAGTGCATTGATAGGCCGGCGGAGGGTGGTCCACTCTCCGCTAAAGCCGATCCAATTGCCTTACATGTACACTGTTGTAGTCTGAACAGTGTCAGTAGAGTGTTACCTGGCATCAACAACGCCACATAGGGCGTTTCCATGTCTTGCAGTCTTGGTCAAGCTTTCACTAGCCTTTCCCACGCTTTATCCATTCAGTGTGTTTGGCCTACAGTGGTCAAGATATAATGGAATAACTTTTTCTCCCTGTCTCCGTTTAGTTCTGTCCATCTTTCTTTCTTTCTTTCTTCCTTCATTTTTGTCTGTTTCCTCTACAGCCTTTCTTCTTCTTCTTCTTCTTCTTCTTCTTCTTCTTCTTCTTCTTCTTCTTCTTCTTCTTCTTCTTCTTCTTATCTTCTTCTTCTTCTTCTTCTTCTTCTTCTTCTTCTTCTTCTTCTTCTTCTTCCTCTGCTACTATTATTATTATTAATTTTTATTTTTAAAAAATATTATTATTATTATTATTATTATTATTATTATTATTATTATTATTATTATTATTATTATTATTATTATTATATTTATTTCGTTCTTCCTTTTCTTTCTTTACTTCGTCTTCTTTCATTGTTTTGTTCTTTTTCTTTTATCCCCCTCCTTCTCCTCCTGCTTTTAATTCTTTCGTCCTCCTTTTTTTCGTTCTCCTTCTCTTTTTCTTCTTCTCATCATTCTCCTGCTTTACCATCTTCGTTTATTATATTGTCCATCCTTTCATTTATTTCATTTAAGGTCTGTACAATTCGGGATTTTAGACCAACAAAAATAATAATTACAATAATAGAAAATGTAAAAACGATTAAAAACATTTATTAACAAGATAACAATCTGAACAAGAAAAAAACTATTAGCTAAACTCATATTCTATTTCACATAAGCTATAGCATTCATTCACTTTCTTACTTCAACGTGCACAAAGTATACACGCATTTCGAACCCATCAAACCAATCCCGCCGCCGCGAAACTCACAACCAGTTGCCGATTCTGCATACTTACAAATTCGGGAAAACGATCCAACCATCTCACCCGACCATACAACAATAAGAAAACACACACAATTAACAACAGCACCAATAACAACAAAACCTTCGACTGCATTCTCTCACATTGATTTGCATAAAGGTTATAAATCTTCATTCCTCGATTCAGTGCGGAAAGAGTTAAATAATCTAGGACTTGGTAATTTTTGGTTAAATCAGGGGCTAACCAATGTTATGCCTTCTGCTTCAGTTTTTAAGCGTACAATTAAACAACGCCTACATGATCAGTTTATTCAAGGCTGGTTCGAGGAACTAAACAATAATGAATTTTACTATAATTATCGAATGTTTAAGCTACATTTTGAATCTGAAAAATATTTGCATGTTCTACCAACAAATCTTGCAATATCTGCTCTAAAGTTTAGGACACTTAACCACAGAATGCCAGTGCAGAGAGGCCGATATTTTAACATTCCTAGACACGAACGTGTATGTCAGAAATGTAATAGTGGCGATCTTGGTGATGAGTTTCAATATTTATTTTTGTGTTCACATTTTTGTAACTCGAGAAGAGATTTATTAAAATCATATTATTATAGATATCCCAATGCCATCAAATTTCAAGAATTATTGTCATCTAACAAAAAGTCAGAATTATTAAAGCTTGTAAGTCTAATGAAATTAATAATTAAACAAATGTAACGTTTTTATCCCATGTCAAAAATTAATATAGTTCTGATGTTGACAGGTTATGTGTAATAAAAATTATTTCAATAGTTTGTCATTGATGTGTTTAGGTTGAATTGTATTGTTAGTTATGATTCATAGTTGTTGTCCCCAATCAAGTTCTTTTTTTTTTCTTTCCCCCACTCCATACCTCCCCCTGCCACCTCCCCCCACTCCACGCTATCCCGCTGTATAAATAAATAATTTAAAAATTTTATTTTATTTTTTAATCTAAAATGTTAATTAATTATTTTGCATTTTTGTGTATATTATTTTAACCATGTCCATGTGCCCTTAATGGGTTTTTCTGGAATAAAATTTGCCTTGCCTTGCCTTGCTCTCAGCTGAACCGCCGACCCGGTCAAACCACCCCCTGGACCCGCTAAATCAGTATCGCAACAAAAATCAAATTGTACTGCAAATTGTTTCAAAAACATCAACATTAGCAGCCAACCACAAGACTTACAGGAATTTCTACAACTCGGGCCACCCAGCCAAAACAACACGCAAAATCCTTTTCTTACTTTCTCCTTTTGCTCCTTTAGTTTCAGCGTTGGTCCACCGCCCCCTCCTAGCCCACCACCCACTTTCTTTTGTTTGTTTGGCAGGCTATTTTTATTTCTGCTATTTTTTGGTGCATACGTATTCTTTATTTGCTTTTGCTCCTTTTGTTATTTTCCATTTTACTGTCCCTTCACCTCCCAATGGATCGGTCCTGATTTGGCTCGGATGAGTCCGCTGGACCTAAAGCAACAATCAATCAATCAATCCCAATGGATCTTTCATATCTAGGTTTGTGAATAATATATACAGTTACCAAATATTATCACGATGGGAAGAGCATAAAGGTTATATCGGAAAATCGGATAATGTTCCAAAGCAAGGCACGGGCGCGCTTACAACGCACAAATAGCAAAAACAGAAAACACTTGTCCTCTGAATATTATTAACAATAGCATGTGCATGTAAGCATGAAGATGACACAGATCGCCGCGTTTTGAGTCTGTCACTCTCATTTTGGTGGTCACTGCCTGGTACCCTACAAAATCTGTTTCCCAGGCTTCAATTCCATCGGACAATAAACACCCCAGATATCCGACCTTGATTGTGGAGCTGCGTTGAAGCCGCATCTCTTGAGGGGAAAACGGGAATGGCTTTTTCAGTGAGCATCTACCTCGAATTGAATAAAACGTGTGTACCACTTTTCATCTCAAATGGACCGTTAACACCGGAGATCAACAAACAAACAGGCAAGCACGCAGACACACTGAAGCAGTCATTCAAGCATACAGACAGACATAATGCAACCTATGCACTCTAACCTTTAAAGCGGGAGTGTAACAAGATGATACTGAAGATAATGTCTGCAAAGTTTCAAAACATTCTGATTACCTTTACATGTAAACTTTTGTGTTGGCCAAAAACTGCTAGTTTTAACTAAGGGGTGTATCAAGTGTAACCTCTATAATGTTTCAATGCGTATATTTAGTGTGAAACGTATTGCAACATTTAAAAGTTGAATTTAGAAGTTTATATATGATTAAGTTCTCTCTGGGAGGTTGGTGGGGGGGGGGGAGAGAAGAAGAACTTTTGGGAAAGGGGGTGGGGGTGGAGTAGTTCTAGTATAACCCAATACTCCCCGAGGGAGTACTTTTTAGGCATATAGAGCAGAGAGAACGTATAATCACTATATGAAAGAAATTCAACTGTGAAATGTTGCAATAATTTTCACACTAAATATGCCTATTGAAACACAACAATGCACGACCATTGTTGGATATTTTAACGTCGTATTTATTACCTTAATGAATAAATCTGCAAGAAAAGCGGCAGCTCTGTTCATATGGAATCTTAGGCTACTTCTGTTTCTGTGTTCTGCCTTGCTGTTGAGGGCCGGTGATGGGGAGCAGAACCCGGGATATGACCCAGAGATGACAACACTGACCACTGAGTCAATTACAATCTGTGCTGTCCATTGTGACCGAGAACAGTCAGCACGCCATGGAGACAGACAACCAAACCGTTGTAACGCAAAACACGCCTTCATTAAGCAGCTAGTTACATAGATCGCCGAACTGCAATAACATTCAGACGCTACACAAGCGACTAGAGAGAATGACGCGGAGAAGTTACGGAAGGAGTTAGACCGATTTCAGTCAGACCAACGCCGTGAAATGGCTCAGAAAAACGTTTCGCACTTACCTTCATCGTGTTTTTTAGGACTAAGGTAGATGTTGACAGACTGTTTCATGCACAGAAACTAAGAGAATATAATGAGCTATTGAAGTGTAGGAAAAAGCTGCACAGAGATATCACAAAAAAAGCAATTTTGGGACACAGTCGCGCAGTTAGAGCTTCTGTGCGTAACATTATTTCTAGTGATCAGTGGTTGCAGCACATTAAAACCATTCTTAAATTAATTCAATTTAGTGCTTATGTTGGAAGATATGTAGATTTTGACAGATTCTATAGCAATAAACAAACTGCTTGCACGCTTTCTCAAAGTCAAAAGTCAAAAGCGCTTTATTCCATAAAACCCCTTGGGGCACGTGGATACAACGAAAATAAATAAAAATAAACATACATGTAGAATAACCATAAAAATCATAAAATACAATATAAAATACATATGTACATATATTACAAAAATAAAAGTTAATCTTTCACACTTGCGTTCTAAGAGACATAATAAACATTTACAAAATACACATTCATTATTATCACACAACACAAGCATACTACATAAAACTTATGTCCACACAAACTGATCCCAAATCGCACGCACTCTCTCGCAAGATTGGGTGATAAAGAAGGGGAGAAGGGAGGGGGGTACACACCGGTATTGAGTATTTATATTGTCATTATTGAAAAAAAAATCCATATTATTACTATCATTAATATTACAAATCATTATATTACGTTCTAAAGCTATCCATTATTATTTTCATAAACCTAGCCAGTTTCAGCAGAATAGTCTTATTTTTCGTTGAAAATAAATTAAAAAATTTTATGGCATAGGGTCGCACATAGAAAAACCTTTAAAGCAGCTCATTTCTATCATCGTCGAAATGTGGACATATAAAAATAAAATGAAATTCATCTCCTAACTCATTAAAAGTACATTTATTACATATTCTGTCACATCTCTGGATTCCAAGAAACCGTCCCCTTTGCACTGGTAGCTTATGGTTTAAGGTTCTAAATTTTATGACAACAGCAGCTAGGCTGGCGGTCAAAATTGTCAAATATTCTTCAAATTCAAAATTTTCTTTAAACATTCTATAATTATAATATAAATCATTTGTGTTAATTTCTGAGTGCCAGTTTTGTACATGTTGATCCTGCAGCCTTTTCTTTATCTCTTCTTTAAACCCTTCGGCAGAAAAATTCGAGCCTTGAGACTGATCATACCAGACATTTCCTAACCCTAGTTTTTCCAGAGAATTCCTGACACAGTCTAAATAATCATGTTTGTACAAGTTTAGTTCGTACATCTTCAGCAGAAACCTGTAAACCACACAAGATAATTTATTACTATTTCTGTCAAAAGCAAGCTTATACCAAAAATTTAACATACGGCATTTTGCTAAGATATCTATAGGGAACTGACCTACTTCTCCTAAAACCATACATGTCGGTGTACTTTTACCAAGCTTTAAGATAAACCTATAAAAACGTAGTTGCAATTTGTTTACCAGGTCAGTCATCTGAGGACACCATACTTCCGAACCATACAATAATATAGGTACAACAGTTCTATCAAAGAGTTCTCTGATCAACCTTTTCTCGTTAGTGAAATTAAAGTGGCTTTAAAGGCGCTAAAGAATGATACAACTGCCGGCCCTAACGATTTAATTGGCGAGTTTTACAACTACAGCTGAATGTATAAAGAAATAACAATAATAAATCTGATTTATATAGCGCAGATTCTCGATCTACGATCGGGCGCACGGCGCTTTGCATTTTAAAACATTAATTAAAAGAATATATACCAAATACATAGCAATTACAATCAATAAACCAAACTAAATAACAATTACAAAGTTATGCCTACAAAAACGAACAGATACAGTCAATCCACAAAGTACAAAATAGCATGGAAAATCAAATACTAAATATATGTTCCCACAAAGTACAAAATAGCATGGAAAATCAAATACTTATTTTGTTCGGGGCAAAATAAGCAAATGGTCTTTCTCCATGTTTTTGTGCGGAGTCTAGGAACACAGAGTGTGAGTCAGTGGAAGAGCGCAACTGAGGTGAGGGTTTATCGACATGAAGAAATTCATGCCTTTTCTGTAGACAGTGATGTTGTAGGTGAAGAACAGGCCGAGTTCACAGAAAATCGTTGCAAGACTGACATCATTTTTACGTTGTTAGCCTCTATATAAAGACAACTCCTAAGGCACCGGAAGTACGTAACCTTTATAGACTTCCGGAAGGCATTTGACACAGTCCGTAGATATATAAATTCTGTATATCTTAACGCATGGCGCAGAAATCTGGAGCCATTCCAAAAATCAAAAATGTATTGAATGAGTCCACTCTTTGGCAATGACAAGGTTAATGGATGTGAGCCAGAAAGCGATAAGACATACGAAACGTTACGTCGCTTTCCACTGTATGTTGCGCTAAATGTATTAAATTCTAGTTGCGTATCGTGATTATAGACAACTCACGTCTGCCAAAGAAAGCCTATAACATGATGTTAATGTTGCAGAGTCAAAACTATTTTACGTGGGCCTGAGCAGTCAGAAATACTCTGTATAGGATTGGATTTCGCATTGTTTGGAAATCCCTATCTGTCGGTGACGTAAAGCAGTTTATAACTGAAGTCTAAAGTCGTTTGATTGATTGTTACGCACAAAACTGGCACCCTGCTATACTTTCACATGATTTTTATAATGTGTAGCCTACTTTTCATTCAACCAGTCACAGTCAATGAAGAAGTATTTTGATTGTATCAAATATATTAATATGCGCCACGTACTGGCCACGTTTCGAGTGGGTATGTAAAAATTAAACTGGCTTATTTTAAAAGTTCAATAGACATAGTGTTTCTCAGAACATTAACTGCACATTTTGCACGGATAGACCTAGAGTTGAAGCCGAAATGCACTATTTATTAGTCTATCTTAAATATAACCAGTTGCGTAAAAAGTACATTTGAGACAAATGTGTCAGAATACCATCGTGCAAGGTATTGTTACTGTTGGCTAGTACCAAAGAAAGACTGAATATAAACTTGTGTAATGTTGTATTTAAGGCCATACAAATTTGACCTGAAGCCATGAACCAAACTGTTGACGCTAACTATTTTTTCTTTTTTTGTCATTTTTGTACATAGTTGTAAATAGTTTTTACTTTTACTGTTCCGTCTTTTTGTGTATCGTAGCAAAAGCGATGTTTGATAGAGTGCATGTATTTTTATGTAATGACTATGTAAAGCGCGGTGAGTCTGGTCGTAGGCTGGAGTATCGCGCTATATAAAAAATCCGTTATTATATTAATATTATTACTTCGTACTTAATGATTAAGCTGTACAAGTAGGCGCATGTTTGCTCAGTACAATGGAATGTAATCATTAATGTATTCAGAAGACTCCTTTTCTAGTCCCTCTTGTATTATATTACGTCAAATGTCGATGTTGCAGATAACATTTTCTGGTTGTCTAACATATTTTCGTAATGTTTCATTTTTGATACGTGTTTTTTCTCAATTTTGTGATCTCCATTATTATGGGCCTGGAGCCCTACAAAAACAATTTATGAATCTGATTCTCTCTCTCTCTCTCACTCATTTTCTCTCTCTCTCTCACTTTCTCTCTCTCTCTCTATCTCTCTCTCTCTCTCTCTCTCTCTCACTTACAAGCACTCTCCCTCTCTTTCTCTCACACTCTTACTTTCTCTCTCTCTCTCTCTCTCTCTCTCTCTCTCTCTCCCTCCCTCTCTCTCTCTCTCTCCCTCTCTCTCTCTCTATACATGTGTTTAGCTTTAAAACATGCGAGTTTAATTTTGACACATCTACTCAAAACCTGTACAATACGAGGCGCATATTAATATATTTGATATAATCAAACCATTCCGCAATTGCTATTTGATTATTTGATCTGTTTTTGATGCGTCTTAAAACGTGTGCGAAATTGTACCACGTGATTATTTGCTTTACATTGAGTTGTTTGTTATGTATTGTGTAATGGCAACAGCAATATTGATTGTCATATATCTTTCTTGTATACTGCAAAATAGTTTTTATAGTTATATGTTTTGTCGTGTTATTATAGTTATTTGTCTTGTCGTTGATATGTATGAATGAAAATCGCAGAATGTGAGTGTGATTGATACGAGGAACGATTGTAAGATTAGGTTCGCGCCTAAAAATCTGTATCCTTGTTGTCAATAAAATGTCTGAATCTGAATCTCTTTCTCTCGTACTTTCACTCTCTCTCCACCTCCTACAACTACCATTCTCCCTGCTTAAACAAATAGACTATTGTAGTTGATGTCATCTCTGGCACGAGCATAACTACTTCATTGTATCCGGTGCCCATAGTTTACTTCTGCACGCGTTAAGCATCTGTTAATGTCATCAATCTCTTTCTCTCTGTTTTGCTTCCTTGTCTTTATTTCTCTTGATCTGACGGGAAGTCTTCCTGGCGCGCCACGAGTGCTGACGAAAAAATAAAAATGTTTTACTCATATAATCTTGCTTGTTGCCTGTCATATACAACATCGCTCGCTTATCATATGTAAATATATGTGTTACATTTAATAAAGCATTTGTTTATCCGAAATGTTTGATTCCAAGTTTATCCTCAGCTCTTTAGTTATGCGTTCAATGCACCGCCGTAATGAATGAAGGGCATTAGTTTTGTTGTTGTTGTAACAATACACCTGCAAGGCACGGGGCGAAGAGGCAGAAGAAGAAGCAGACCGAAAAAGAGGTGGGAAAACAACATTCGAGAATGGTCTGGCTTGACACTGTGCGAAGCCATGAGGGCTGCAGAGGACAGAGAAAGATGGAGACGCTGGTTAACGAATCATCTGTGGTGTCCCAGCTACTTTAGAGATAGGGGTTAGGAAAGGATAGGGTAGGAACAATGCACCTTTTCTGCAACTATATAGCATCAATACTAAATATTAAAATCGTAAAACGCCAAAGGCCAAATCATATTGAGCGCTCAACAAAGAAAGACACAGTCACCATTTTATCCCTACGCGGGACAATGTGGTGCTAACAAATCATGACACTGCTGGACCTAACAACAGTTTTAAAAGGTGAAAATAACGCACATAACATTATATGTTTGATTAGTGTAACATGAAGAAAACAAATAGGGTCGTCGCCATACTTTTTTGTTTGTTGTGTGTGTGCTAAAATGTTGTAAAATCGCGCTATTTTCGGTATTTTGTTTTATAAACTAAAGCTAAGAAAATTCTAGGTTCAGCAGAAAAAATTCCGTTTTCATCGGGTTACCCTAATGACACATAAGCCTAACTAAAAATGCATTCGGGGCAACATGTTTGCTACACGGCAATCTTTCCAAATGTACAGTCACATCTACACACGCAAACACGGTCAAAGAAACGTATCCTAATGCTGTAGTGACTGAATTTTACTTAGTTATTGTTTATAAGGTCCAGCGGATTGCAAACAACCGAATCAGGACCACTAACAGATTGATATGCTCGAGAAGAAACATCACGTTGGGCCCAAAATAAATATTGCTGCACGCCTGTTTACTTTATGCTGCTTTGCTACGTATACCGTGGGTTACAAGTTGTCGAAGAAGTAATTTATCGTGTCATTTTCAGAAATCAAACCGAGAAACAAAATTTATTATTATTATTATTATTATTATTATTATTATTATTATTATTATTATTATTATTATTATTATTATTATTATTATTATTAACATTTCGAAACACCTAATCTCGACAGCTCTAAACATGTACAATAAATATACAATAACATACACAAAGTCCAACATAAAGATTCAAGCAGCTAAAGATTCAAGCAGATAAAAAAGTATCAACCATGGAAGGCCATGCCAGTAGACAGAAAATTACTGACAAATACAATTAGGATGAAAATAACTAAAACAACAACGACATAGTAACATAATAAAAATAATAACGTATTAAAGAAGGCTTTCTCTTTTTCTACCAATGAATAGACAGAGAAGTGGCGCGTGTCACACCTCCCTCAGTCCTGCTGGGAAGACCCTAAGTGGAGGAAGTTTACCGGTGTGCAGCATCCTGTATAGTCTTGCCAAGCCCACTAAGGCACGAGCTCAAGACAACCCATGCTAGAAATCGAATGCCATGACAACACAATGCACCGTTGTCTGTGCGGAAAAGACGAATAAGACATTAATGCAAATTGAGTACCGATGGCAGGGCATCTTTAGCTTATTTCGGGGGTAGAAAGGTATTTCTGCGTATGCTGGGGGGCGTGGAGTGGGGGTGAGGGGAGAGAAAGGGAGGGGTTTGCTTAAGTAAAACTGACCAAATGCTAACAGACGAAAGGCTTTGTTGAACTGAAAGTTTGCATGTTTATAAAAGGACGCGGTTACTATACACTTTGAAAGTAGTCCCCCAAACGCCTACATGCACGTGGACTTGAATCTATCGAGCAACATGCACTGAGGAAAACAGTGGGATCTTCATGGAAGTAAAAAAAATGTCGGTGATGCAGCGCAATTTGCCCCTCAGCAGAGGGCTATTGATGCTGAGAGCGTCGTTGGCAAAAACAGGTAAGATTAACCAAATCGTTTTGCTTTTCTCTTAAAAAAAAGGTAAAGGTAAAGGTAGTCCCATAGCCTTGTGGCCGTAGGGGAGCGTGATGTTGGAGATCACACTTATCTTGGGCCAGCGTAATGAGGGTGATGCCCAACTCTCTCCCTCGCTGCTTTACCTTCCCCACCCTCAAGAGAGTAGGTACTCAATCACAGTTGAGTCAACTGGGGGCGTTGTTGTTTGTCGCTTTAGCGGTCACCCATCCAAGTGCTAACCGCACCGGACGGTGCTTCACTTTCGACACAGTAGCGAGTGCTCCAACCACTGCACTCTTACTTTATTTATTTTATTATTTCTTATTAACAAGGCTATGCTTATACTATTGATTGTTGGTTTTATTTCAATTCTAGTCGAAAAGAAAACTAAATCTCAGCCATCATGAAATAGCAGTCAGTCAGTCAAAAGTAATTAAGAAATACGGTATATAATACTATTGATAATAATAATAATGAGGCAAACTTCATTAAAAGATATTGCATGTACTTTTAGCAACATTTTCAAAATCAAATTCTCTTTTACTCCATTTCTCAGTGGAAAATTTGCATTTATGAATGCTAAAATAATTATTTGTTCTAAACACTATGTTAATACTCTTCAGAATAATGCATGGAGAAAGAACCGTTACGTAATAATACAAATTTAAAAACCAAACACCAACACCTCCAGCCATATGGGTGTAAAAAGAAAACATTTAATTTTAATAATGATAGTTTTATTACAGTCATGACACTTTAATCTGTTATTGTTTTAATATAAAAAATACTGAGAGCGCATTTTTGAATATTATAATTCAGTTTCTTCCTTTAATGACTTTTTAACCGGCAAACTTCTGATTAAATATGTTTATTTTGCTCATGTGTGTTGTTCAGACAAAGGCAATATTCCTTATTCCTTATAAGTATGTTGTGTATTAGTGTGAGAACATGTACACTCAGTGCTAATTTGATTGACTTACTATCTATGCGTTGCTGTTTATTTAAAAGTTAGTTGTTCGCAATTCTACAACTAAACACGACAGTGTCACACATGCAATAACAATTTCGTTGTTGTGCTCAGAAACAGAAAACCGCATTGGACCATCAAGAAAAAGGGCAAGATCTCCAACAAAACAACCAGCAGAAAAGTCGAAGTTATTAAAGGGTAAGATAGTTGTTCTGTGTATTTGTATTGAAGGGTAAGATCATTTGTCTGTTTATTTGTACAGTAAGATAAATGAAATGTCACAACCCTAGACCAAATAATTTAGCAGCTAGTAAATCCATTCAGATTGTAGTTAATCATTGGTTGTGAGGTCGGAATACGTCAAGGGTCACACCATTTCTTCAAGAAATTAATAAAGGTAAAAACAGGTTTCAAAATGGATATTTATAGAGGAAACACATTTACCGGACACATTTTAATAGGGGGAAGTAGGCAAAGGAAATACATACTCCTATCAGAGGCCAACTGTTGGATAACTGCATTTTCTTTGGAGGACGCCATTTAGCTCATTCTTTGTTTGGGCTCCCAGGTATGTGTATAGGCCTACTAACAATATGATAGATTGATTAAAAGCGCTCAGCGATCTACAGCAACATTTTCTTCATGTGTCCCACGCCCTCCTTAGGTTTACAATCCGATTTTGCTGAAACTTGACATACAGGTTTTATTCAACAACCAGTCCATGGCCATTACAAATTAACGTTCTTGGCTTTTTTCTCAAGGGCCACAGCCGCATTGCAGCGCTGCCATCAATAAAGTTATTGTCCGCTGTTTATAGTTCGATTGCACTCATTCTTTGTAAATATCGTCCTTCGGGACCAAGATATGTGTGCAATGACAATGGAAGGGATTGACTAAAAGGGCGGCGATCTACAAAGAGGGATGGGCTTTTAGGTGTGTGATAAATTATAATGGCCGCGTTAGCGTCCAGCACGTTTGATGTTCAGGTTCCCAAATTTAAGATTTGTTTTTAATAGCCATCGAGGTAACAGAAGAAACTGCTGGCACCTCCAGTGAAACAATAGAGGAAATCCCCCCCAACAGAAGCAAAACGGATGAGTGCCTTGACAACGCAAATGAAGCAAAAGATGAAAAGCCTGTCAACTCCAGAGAAACGACAGAGGAAATCCTTGGCAACTCAAAAGAAACAACTTATGATTCAAACGGTAAGTAAAAAAAAAAACTACAAAGAAATAGTTTATTTTTTATTTGTTTGATGACGTTTTCTGTTGTTGTTTGTGCGGGGAGGGGGCGGGGATCGGTTGGTGGTGGGAGGGAATGTTATCTATTGTTCATTTCATGTGTATGGTTTTCATCCTTGGTTTATGCGTATAACGTTAGAAATTAGGTTAATTGGTTGTAATACGTGTTTACCCAATACCAATGAATTAGGGGCATTTGGACACATTACACTAATACCAGCGAGGCAATCGTTGATTTAGAGAAAAAAATAGGACACGTTCCTCCTGGACAATTACCACCGGAATTCTTGTCTCTGGACTTTTTCTCCCAAGGACCTTTCCTCTCCTTTATTGCATTCTTTCCCCCTACAACTTCCTCCCCCATCCCCGTTATTTTTATTTTATTTTATTGTTTTAAATGTATAATTTTTTTGTTATAATGTTTATTCTCACACACTTGTGATTCCAACTTTTAATTCAACATCTTTGTTTAAAAACATGTACATTCACACATATACGTACACATTTAAAAGCGTCTAAAAGAAAACATTGTATGCAATTCCCTATCCTATCCCATAACTCAAAAGTCGTTGGGGTACCACAGATGATACCCAGATGGTACGTTTAACCAACATACTCCATCTGTCTCTGTCCTCAGCAAACCTCATGGCTTCGTTCAGTGTCAAACTAATCCATTCTCGTACTCCCACCTCTTTTTGTGTCTCCCTCTTCTTCTGCCTCCTTGCACCGTGCCTTGCAGGATGGTTTTTGCAAGGCCTGATGCTCACCGGCCAGGTTCAACGACCACGTTCTCGGGGCCAAGGCGATACACACTGTATTCGTTGAGTTCGGCTGTGGCCAACAGCCTAAAGAGGATTGGGTTCTGCCAGGTCTTTCTTGCCCAAGACACACTTGCAATTCTGAAAACTCTAAATCGCTTCAGCCGTTTTTGCGATATTGAGCAAAACCTGTCTAGCAACAAAATGACTCCAGTGACATTGACCTTTGTGGTAGAGTCAATTACTGTGGCTAACTCTGTTCACTTCTCGCCTCACAACCCCTTGGGGTCATGAGCAATCTTGCCACTGTAGATTGTTCTAACCTATAAAGGGAAAATTGAAAGCCCCAGTTGAAAACCTGTCTTGCCTTTGTAGGCATGACCAATTCACTGCGGCAACAGTACCCCCGTTGGGGTGCCGGGGGTTTCAGTATAAATAGTATCCACTCTTTCTGGAAATTTAGTGCTTTAAATTCCCACTGTCGCTGTCTTCCTCATTTACTCTTTTTTATTCCTGCTCTGTCCTATCACTCTGCTATACTATCTTCTTCTTCGCTAGATCAATGACCTACCTTTTTTTCTTGAAAACTCTTCCTGGACAAGACTCCTTGTTTGTGTATGAGGTCTGTTGGATCAGCTTGGGAGTGTTGGACGCTTTCTGCCGGATGGTCACTAGGGCTTCCTATGATGTTATTATTTAGCACTATACAGTAGGCATTTTATATGTATATGTTTTGTTGATAATTTATAATGATGTTTGTATTCTATTTTGTTTTTGTAACCGGGGGTTCGAGTAGTTGGGGTAAAGCCTCAGCCGTCCCCTGCGTGGGATGTCTTTATTGTAAAGTGACTGGCCGGTGGAGGGCATTCAATTTTCCCACTAGGGTTGTTTCAGCAGATCTTTTATGCGGATCGGGGGTTGTCCGGTCCTGATTTGGCTCGGAAGAGTCCGCTGGACCTAAAGCAACAATCAATCAATCAATCAATCAATCTCGCCTCACAATACAAATGTGCAACCAATTTGTAAAGGGGTGGAAATGTTTGCCCGAGTGAGTTCCCCTGCCGAGTCTCCATACAATTTATAGGCGCATGCAAGCTATCTTTTTTTCCCACCACAGTCTTGCGATTTTGCACGTTGATCTAAAAAAATGTAACGGAGTAAACATTCCTAGGGGAAAAGAGTCCCAGGGAAAAAAAAAGTCTCGAGAGAGGAGGGGGGGGGGGAGGGTGTCCGGGTGGAAGAATTCGGGGGAAAAGACTCAAGGGGAGGCTAGGGGGGAATCAAGGGAGAAAGTGCCCTGATAGGGTGTGGAGTGTTATTCATTGACATAAGATGTAGTAACGTCCGACATTTGTTTAAAAAATTAACACAATGTGCTCAATACTATGTTTCATACTCTTCAGAATAACGTTTGAAAAAACAACGGTTACGCGATTAACAAAAATATCACCTCCACGACACACCCGTTTTAAATTATTTGATCGATTTTGATTCAACAGTTTACAAACCATATTTTGCAGCCATCAACACCGAAGGGACCTCGGGCAGCTCGCGTGAACATGATGCATCAATTTATGATTTTGAGGGTAAGAACTAGATTAACTAAACTAAAAGATTAATGTCATTCGTGTATTTACGGTTATATGTACATCAAATTCTAATTGTAACATTTTTATTTAACATAGAGTTCAAAGGGTTAGTGCAAGAGCAGACAATGCCGCTGGATAGGAAGCTGATCAGGGTACTTTTTACTTAGTTTTAAAACGTGCAATTTATATTAATAATTGACTAGTTGTTTTAAATAAAGTACATTAAACACAGTAATAGAAGATCTAGATTGACACACTAGCTGAGAGCTAGTGATTCATGATTGCTGCAGATGTTATCATTGTTATTGTTTTCTTTCAGAAAGTGATTATTCTGACCCCTTGGACTATTCATTTGAGCCCACCAGCAAAGAACTACAGAACGCACGTAAGTACATTAATACAAACTAAAGCATATTTTCTGTATCACGTGCTTGAGTAACAAGACTTATTTATCCACTTTTTTATTCTTCTTATTATTTTGAAAATACAGGCAGTTATACAGCAGCAGTTTGTTAATCAAGATAATTATGTTATCATTCATAAATGCAAAATTTCCACTGATAAATGGAATAAAAGCGAATTTGATTTTGGCGAAGTTGTTAAAAGTATATATATACAATATCTTTTTAAGGTTACATTATTATTCTTATTATTCTTATTCTTCTTCTTCTTCTTCTTCTTCTTATTATTATTATTATTATTATTATTATTATTATTATTATTATTATTATTATTATTATTATTATGTATTGAGCGAAACTTCGGGATCTTATTGTCCTACGAAATTGCGATCCATGCTGTAGGTTGCCGTTACGTAATCTGTAAAGCTTTAAAACGTCATCGATCATTTTAATTCGAAAGTGTATCATGGTTGCATTATAAAAATATATTTTTGATAAGTGGGTTGGATATTGTTCATTCTTGTGTAGGGTGTGTGGGTTCCTATCCTATCCTGTCCCGTAACCCGAAGGTCGTAGGGGCACCACAGATGATCGTTTAACCAGCATACTCCATCTTTCTCTGTCCTCAGCAGCCCTGATGGCTTCGCTCAGTGTCAAACCAGTCCATTCTCGAATGTTGTCCTCCCACCTCTTTTTCGGTCTCCCTTTTCTTCTACCTCCTTGCACTGTGCCTTGCAGAATAGTCTTTGCAAGGCCTGATGATCTGGTGACGTGGCCATACCACCGAAGTTTCCGTTTCTTCACCACTGTTAGCAGGTCATCATGTTGTCCAATAGCTTGTGTGATGGTCTGTCGGACTTCGTCGTTGGTGATGTGTTGGGTATAGGAAATGCCCAGAAGTCTTCTGTAGCACCTCATCTCCATGCTTTGTATTCTTCGTTGGAGATCTGCTGTGAGGGTCCATGCTTCGCAAGCATATAGGAAGATGGAGATGACAAGGGAGCGCAGCAGTCTTACTTTGGAATGTAGACTGATGGTCCTGTCTTTCCAAATGGGCTTCAACCTTGTCAGGGCAGCAGTTGTTTGTGCGATCCTGGAGAGGACTTCCTGTCGGGACCCATTGTCTGATACAATGGCTCCTAAATATTTGAAGCTATGCACTGTGTCGAGGGATTGGCCTTGGACTTTGATGTCCGTATTGATGCCATTGGTGTTGTTGGTCATCATTTTGGTCTTCTCTGCACTTATTTCCATTCCATAGGCTTTGGAGGTGGTGTCAAGCCTCTGTACCAGCTGTTCAAGTTCTTGTTCCTCTCCAGCCAATCCATCAATGTCATCTGCAAAACGAAGATTGGAGATTGCTCTACCCCCTATGCTGACTGTGCCTTCATGGTCTGCAAGAGCATCCGACATGATGCGCTCTAGGAAGATGTTGAAGAGTGTTGGAGAGAGTAGGCATCCTTGACGCACACCGATTGTTGTTCTGAACCAATTCCCGATGGCTCTGTTGTGGAGGACTGCACTGGTAGCCTTGTCATACAGGCTTTTGATGACTTCAATAATTTTTGGGCTGATGTTGTACACTTTCATTGTTGCCCATAGAGCTGCATGCCAGACTCGGTCAAACGCCTTCTTGAAGTCTATGAACACATGATATAGATGTTGTTGGTGCTGTAGGTATTTCTCACAGATTATTCTGAGGTTGAAAATCTGCTCAGTGGTACTTCGCCCTGCCCTGAATCCTGCTTGTTCTTCAGCTATGATTTGTTCAGCTTGGGGTTTCAACCTGTTGAGTATTATTTTCAGGAGGACCTTGCTGGGATGGCTGATGAGGCTGATGGTGCGGTAATTTTCACACTCCTGAAGGTTACCTTTTTTGGGAAGAGTGATGACAAGCGACTGGGTCCATGGTATAGGCCACTCCCCACTCTGCCAGATCTTGTTACAGATAATGGTGAGGGCATCAATCATCGCTTCTCCTCCTGCTTGTAGCAGTTCCGCGGGTATGTTGTCCACTCCTGCTGACTTCCCTTTCTTTAGCGCTTGCACTGCTGCCTCAACTTCTTCCCGGAGAATTGGGAGGATTTCTTCTTCTTCTCTGTTCTCTGGACATGCTAGAACTGATGGGTCTCCATTTGGTGTATGGTTGTAAAGGTCAGAGCAGTACTCTGTCCATCTGTCCAAGACTTCTTGTTCTTCTGTAAGGCATATGCCAGACTTGCTTTGGATAGTGGAGACTTTGGGCTGTTTGACACCTGTCAGTCGCTTCACAGTCTGGTAGGCCTTCTTGCTGTTGTTCTTGTTCAGACTGTTCTCTATTTCCTGGCATTGATCTTCTATCCAGTTCTCCTTTGCTGTGAGCATGCCTTTTCGGATGTCATTGTTGATTTTTCGGTAGACATCAGCTCCCTGTGAGGTGTTCTTTTTCTTTTTCATCTCTCTTCGTTTATCACACAGATCCAAAAGTTCAG
The DNA here is from genome assembly GCA_036898135.1 of Oncomelania hupensis. Classification (NCBI taxonomy): domain Eukaryota; kingdom Metazoa; phylum Mollusca; class Gastropoda; order Littorinimorpha; family Pomatiopsidae; genus Oncomelania; species Oncomelania hupensis. Next base: position 9,899,437 of record CM072517.1, read on the forward strand.
GTGTGATCCACAGCTTCTTCTTTGGTTGGTGCTTGCCAAGGATCTCAGTGGCGGCATCTGTCACAGCTGAGTTGAAGGTGGTGGTCATAGTGTTGACATCTACTTCACCAGCCCCCAAAATGAGCAGTGGTGCAAATTTCCCTCCAATTGTGGCCTGAAATAGTTCTGCCACCTCCGGGTCTTGCAGTTTGTCCAGGTCGAACTTCAGTCTAGTGCACTTTGCTGTATTTACTCTCTTCAAGTGGAGCCGGAAAGACATCATCACGAGATCGTGGTCACTTCCGATGTCTGCTCCTGGAAAAGTACGTGTCCTGCCAATATTGATGCTTGATCTGAAGCGTTTCTTGACCATGATGTAGTCTATTTGGTTGTGATGCTCCCCGCCAGGACTGTGCCATGTCCATCGTCTGGAGTTTTTGTGGAGACCAAGCGTGTTTGCCAGTACCAGATTGTTGTATCTGGCAAACTCCAAGAGTCTCAGACCCCTGTCATTTGTCTCGTTGTTGCAGTGGGGTCCACATGTGTCTCCCCAGTTGCGGTGCGCATCTTGGCCAACCTTGGCATTCCAGTCGCCTTGCACTATGACTATGTCCTTTTTCGGCACTTGGTCAAGGACCGCCTGTAGATTTTCATAAAAATCCTCCACTTCGCTGTCGTCATAGTCTGATGTTGGGGCGTAGGCCTGGATGATGGTGATGTTGAAAGGGGCTGCTCTCAGGCGGATGGTAATGAGTCTACTGGAGACTGGGCGGCAACCCATGACAGTCGCTAGAATGTTCTTGTGGACCAAGAATCCAACGCCGTGTTCGTGCCTGTCATCCCTACCACTGAAATAGAGCTTGTGGCCTTTGTCGGTCGTTGTTTCACCTAGGCCTTTCCATCGCAGTTCGCTGATACCTAGAACGTTCCATCGATAGTGGTCCAACTCGTGGGCCAGTTCTTCTAATTTTCCTTCCGCAGTTAGGGTCCTGACGTTCCAGGTTCCTATGACGATGTTGTTTCTCGTGCGGATCTTGCTATATTGTCCATCAGTAGCATACTTAACACCTCCGTCCTGGTGGCCAACGGAAGGCGCGGTCCTTGTGCCGGGTGACGGCCCGGGCGACGACCGATCCGGTATGGAATTAGTGGATTGTGTCATCATGTAGTGTGTCTTGGGCAAAAAAGACCTGGCGGTGCCCAATCCTCTCCAGGCTGTTGGCCACAGCCGAAATCCACGAATACAGTGTGGCTCGCCTTGGCCCTGAGCACATGGTCGTTGAACCTGTAGTAACGTGAGGTTCCTCCGCCCTGGCCGGTGACTTCTGTGTAGAAGACTTTCGCCCAGTGATGCCGTGCTAACATCACCCCTGTTAGTCGCCTCTTACGACACGCCGGGAAACGTTGGGTCTATTCTATTTAATGCCCGAACCCACAGAGCTATTGTGAGAGTGTGGGTTATTGAATTATTATCTTTTACACGCAATCTTCTTCTTCTTCTTCTTCTTCTTCTTCTTCTTCTTCTTCTTCTTCTTCTTCTTCTTCTTCTTCTTCTTCTTCTTCTTCTCCTTCTTCTTCTTCTTCCTTCTTCTTCTTCTTCTTCTTCTTCTTCTTCTTCTTCTTCTTCTTCTTCTTCTTCTTCTTCTTCTTCTTCGTTGTGTTTTTGTAATTATTTCAGTGAATATGGTGATGATTATGATGATGATGATAATTGTTGTTGTAATTATTGTTATAATTGTTATAATTATTGTTATTGTTATTAGTTATATTATTGTGTTTTAGTTCTATCATCTGACGAATCAGACGTGGAGCAATCACAGCCCCAACGGAAAAATAAAGAGAAAGTAAACTGCAAAAATGGAAAAAGGTAAGACGAATTACTTTGGCAAAACATGTTTTCATTATCAATCAATGATCTCTATTAAAACGGTACTGCACTTGTGCTTTGCAGCTTTTATCATACCAAAAATTCTTTTGATTATTTTTCTGCTTTCTAAATTTTATTTTACGAGTGCCAAATAAACATTCCCCCCACTCTTTAAAATAATATATATTGCAGGGAATCAGGACAAACCAAATGTCAATTCCCAGTCTGTCCGTCTGTCGGTCCGTTGCTAGCGATTTCTCAAGAACTACTGAACTGAATATGACCAAACTTCTTAAAAATATTACCTAGATTAGTTGCCAGTCTCTCGTGCCATCATATCTGCACTAGCACAAATGTCAAGGTCCTGTAATTACTTTGTAGCTAATCCCATTTTGTTCAATATCTCAAAAACGATTAAACAGATTTGGTTGATGTTTTTTTTTATAGAGAGGTATTTTAAATTTATTATTATTATTATTATTATTATTATTATTATTATTATTATTATTATTATTATTATTATTATTATTATTATTATTATTGATTTGCAGTCCAGTTGTTGGTTAGTCAGCAGACCCGTCGTTCAAAATTTCATTTTTGTTGTTAAAATCTTTTTTTGTATTATCTCGTGATAGGACCGATTTTTATTATTTTTACCATAGATAATTTAACTACCCCTGGGCGTTTTGTGTCCTTGACCTTTACTTTTTTCAAGGTTAGGGTCGCAAAGGTCAAATAATTCTGTTATAAACACTTTTTTGCGCTTTACCTCAACATCGACTGTATAGACGTTGTCCAAACTTTATAGGAACATTAACTACATTATTGGCCAACCTCCAGTGCCGATACATTTGCACTACCGCAAAAGTCAAGGTCGTTGGAATCACTTTGTTACAAAACATCTTTTGCTCAATATCTCGAAAACGGCTAAACCGATTTTGTTGTATTTGAATATACACATATTTTAACTCATGAACAACTATTCTATAACAGTTCGGTTGTCGGTCAGTCTGTTAGCTACTCCTCCGTCGCTCCCGAGTTTAACTTACCTTGAAATACATTTGAATGGCTTGCCATTTTTAGTTTTCATTTTCCTTGCATTATCAACATAAGCCACCTCAAGCTATAGATTTCACAGTCATTCAAATGATTATTTAAACAGATAATGTAAGTAACTGTTTCTCTTTTTATTATTTTTATTTCTTTAAACATAAAATACCGACACAATATTGAAAATGTATGTGTTCTTTAATTGCTGAGTTTTATTTCTTTTTTTTTCAGAAAAAGAAAAACAATCTCTCTGCTGACTTCAAAAATTACAAATGAAGGAGAAATAAAGACGCCACGCTTGAATCCAGAGTCAGATTGCAAAACTGTTGCTGATGGTGGTGCTACCAATTTAACTTCAGGTTGGGGTAGGTGGCAGCAGCAGATTCATGAATAAAGCGTTGCGATCTTTATAAGTCTATTTATTGTGTTCCGTATCAGTACAGCGTATGTTAGTCTGATGAATAAAAAGTGATACAACAATATTTAGTTCCGATTGTTGTAGCCTATTCTAAAATAGTCAACTCAATTTGTTCTAAGCTCTATACTTTGCTAATTCAGTAATTGATTAATTGACCCAATGGAATACGTCTCATTTCCAACCCACTTCCTAGGTAGCCTTTTGAAAAACTGATTTATTGACTGTCAAGCTTTCATTCCTACTTAAAATTCCCGAGTTAAAATTCTATTATTGACAGGATTTTGTCCTAAAGAAGCGATAATCGTTGCATATATCCACCTCCACCGAGCTGTTGCTATTAAACGTTTGTTTTCGAAGTTTTTTCCTCACTATTTAATAGTGTTATTTTAAGGATTATTGTATAAGAATTATGATACAGCATTTATATTTTACTTTTCAGTTACTTGGCCTCCATCATGGTATGAAATCCCAACCGACATACAAAGAGCAGCAGACAATCCTGATATATATATACGCAAGGTTATAAAGAATGCAAAACACATGGGGAAAAGTGTTCGTAACAGCCGGAATTCTTGCTACTTTTGTCAAAAACTAGTTCATCATCTAGGTCAACATTTTAAAGAAAGACACAGAAAACAATACGGTCTAGAAGAAGTGGAGAGACTGCGAAAAGAAGGAAACCATTTGCACAACAATAAAGTCATTGCTGGAAAAAAAGGAGAGCTGTTACTATCCAGGCGGCCAAATGGTACCTTCGAATCAGAATCTTACGGTCCGTGCCCAGGATGCTTTGATTGGTTTAGCGATGTGCACCGACATTCAAAAACGTGCACAAAAGTTAAATCAGCAAGCAGAAGCACAATAGTGGCGGCGAGCAAACTGCTTGCAGGAAGCACTGAGACACTCGAGCTACTGGAAGCGTTGGAAGAGCTGCAGAACGATGGTTTGAAAGAGGTCATCCTAAGCGACCCTCTTATACAAGAAGTGGGGCGTTTCTGGCTGGCAAAAAATGTTAAAAACCAATTGAACAGAAAAAAGTACGCAAGGGACCATATGCGGTTCATAGCAAGGTTTTTGCTGCAAATGCAGCAATTGACCGGCCATCCACACATGAAGCTGGCTGAAGCAATGAAGCCGAAATATTTTCAAGACATGCTAAATGCTGCCAAAGCGCTGTCAAAATCAGAGACAAATGACTATACGTCATCAAAATCAACCAGCAATGCCATCAAGCTGGGGCTAGAAATTGGGCACTTGGTTGACCGCATAAACAGTGTTGCCCTACAGCAAGTGCCCAGAGATAAAGACCTGATTGAAGACTTGAAGTGTGTAAAAGATCTTCTAAACTCAGACTGGAACACCTTCGCTTCAAGGCAAGCACGCCAAGAGTTGTGTCATAGAAAAGCTATGAAACGTGCGGCAATTCCATCTCCAGAGGATATCGCATGCGTCACCAGACATCTAACAAATGAACTCAACACATTCAATAGAGGAGAACCTCAACAAACAAAAGAATCCTTCTCACACTGGGTGGACTACTCCATGGCAAGGCTTCTGTTATTCAACAAACGGAGAAGTGGGGAGATAGAAGGCTTGACGTAAGTGAATTTAGATTAAATGTCTGTGCTTGGTTTTGGGCCAAAACTACTTTTAAGATAACAATTTTGACCATAACAGTTTCTAGCACTAGTAATCTCCATGCCCACTGTAACTGTGAAATATTGCAAAATACTCGCGGCGGCACTTGCATTCATTTATAACTTTTGGAGCTTTCCTTACACATAGAAAAGGCTGCTCTTAAACAACGGTCGTGTACGAATGCGGTTTAAAAGGAATAAAAGCTGTCATTGGCCCACAACCTTCCTCGTCTCTATTAAAAGGGACTGACTTGTTTTTTTTTAATTATGAAAACATTCTCATACATAACGGACATTTTATTTATGTGTTTTAGGCTGATTCATGGTACAGGTGACTAGATTTTTCCCTTCCTAATGACTCCTACAAGCCTTTCATCTATATGACTACAGGAGCGAATATAGCATTCGATCAAGGAGGTGGTGCTAGGGTTGTTGGCGGTGGGAGCTCCAACTTACTGTCAATATTATGAAGAAGTTGTAGGGAAGAGGGGAGGAGTGTGTGTGAATCGTGGTACAAGCTAAAAAAACAAATAGATTCTATTCTTACCAGCTTAGTTTAAACAAAGTAATTTTCTTTCGCTTCTGTGGGGTCCCCAACTTTGTTCGGAAAGAAAAAACCACGAATAACCAAATTTCCAACCGTGTGTTTTCATTTTCAGATTGGAACATTACCGTAACAGGTTAATGGGAGTAGCGGCTATCGAAGAGCAGCTGATCAAATCCCTTTCCGAACATGAAAAACGACTGATGGCGGATCAGGAACTCCTTGAGATACTCGGAAAGGTAACGTTAGAATCCAACTATAAAGCCTCAATCTTGATACCTACATTCTCCAATATTTCTCTAATTATGTCATCTTATTACAATCACGCCACAAGCATTCCATCCAAACACCCACATTGTGAGCAAAGAATCAATGCCACGAATTACAAATCAAACTATTAACATTTGTTATACTAGAACACGCGCATTCACTCTACTCTTTATATTCAACATTGGCTCCAACATTACTAGGAAATCTTAACGAGACAATATAAAAACCAACCGTCCAAACAATTACATGAAATTACATAGGCTCAAAAGATATTACAGTCCAAGAGTACCTTTTTACATTCAGCACAACAAAGTTAATGCCTACGTAGTGAGGGTAAACAAAAGATCAAAGTGCATACAAAAGGTTAATAATTATTCAGCTCGAGCCACAAAAGAGAGTTAAGTCATACTGTGACAACGAATAAGCATAAATACTTAGGTATAGGGCATGTATAGATAATCATACTACGCTGTTACAGAACGGAAAACCTGCTCCAGTGGTGGTGCCACCAGACGTGAGACCAGTTCTTGCGTTTCTCGCTGACCAGGAAATTCGCACTAAAGCGCAAATAAAAGAACACAACCAATACCTGTTTGCGAGCACAGGTAAGCCCACATTGAATTATAGTCATCACATTGTTTCTGGATAATATATATTAAGTTTAATCTCAATCTGTAGATTGTTTTTCTTTTTGGGAATAATGGTAACATTGTCCCGTCTGAACCATTGCTAGTATTGTTGTTATATAGCACTTTACCAACACAAGGGCTGCTTACGGCGCTGCCGCTCAAGCCGCTCGAGGCGCCAACTTGCAGCCTTTTGGCGCTACGTCTAATGCCCCACAGTAGGTAACATGATAAGCTTCATATTGGTTAAAATATTTGTTGCTCTCTGCGTGGAGAGCTGGAATTGTAACAATATTTACCATAAGTTCTGCAATGTAACTTTCTTCCACTTATTCACTGGTTTGTTATTCTCTCTCTCTCTCTCTCTCTCTCTCTCTCTCTCTCTCTCTCTCTCTCTCTCTCTAACTCTCTCTCTCTCTGTTTATATTTTTATGTGCTTGTGTTGATGTAATTGTTGGTATTATGATAAAAGCGTAATTTGATACACAACCCATTGCACTGTTCTCAAACCTTGAAATATATATATATATATATATATATATATATATATATATATATATATATATATATATATATATATATATATATATATATATATATATATATGTATATGTATATATATATATATATATATATATATATATATATATATATATAAATATATATATATATATATATATATATATATATATATATATATATATATATATATATATATATATATATATATATATGTTTGTTTATAGGTAGTAGACCAAAGGAAGCTGTCGCGGCCTTGAAACGTGCCTGTTTAGCTGCAAACGTAAAGCAAGTGTTTTCCATCAACAGCCGATCTATTCGAATCTATTGTGCGACTTTGAGCCAGGTATGCATTTAATCCTTACGCAAATATCACATCCCATTTCGAAGAAGTCAGACTAAGACAAGGAATGACCGTGGGATCAAACCACCCCCAACTCCCAAGCTCGCACTCCTTATCCCCTCTCTCGGATAATTAAGTATGGGAATGTATCTGTTTTTAAATATGAACCAAGTTTCAGATCAGTAAAATATTCCATGTATGGATGCAAAGTTTGACTTTAGTAGAACATAAAACAAACAATCGGACATTAATCGCCGGCAATTATGAACAATAATTAAGTTGGCGTTGCTCCTCAGCTGGTTGCTTTTGGGTGAAAATAATCGTTTAAAATGTACATAACATTGACCTGCATTATATGAGACCTGCTTACCAAGTTTAGATTCAATCGGACAATAAACACCGTAGATAATAAGTACTGTTTATGCTGGCGCTGCACCTTAGCTCCACACAGTGCATAGCTTCAAATATTAAGGAGCCACTATCAGACAATGGGTCCCGACAGGAAGTCCTCTCCAGGATCGCACAAACAACTGCTGCCCTGACAAGGTTGAAGCCATTTGAAAAGACAGGACCATCCGTATACATACCAAGATAAAGTTGCTACGCTCCTTTGTCATCTCCATCTTCCTATACGCTTGCGAAACATAGACACTCACAGCAGATCTACAACGAAGAATACAAAGCATAGAGATGAGGTGCTACAGAAAACTTCTGGGCCTTTCCTATACCAAGCACATCACCAAGACGAAATCCGACAGACCATCACACAATCCATTGGACAACACGATGCCATGCTCACGGTGGTGAAGAAACGGAAACTCCGATGGTATGACCTGCAAGGCACGGTGCAAAGAGGCAGAAGAAAAGAGAGACACAAAAAGAGGTGGGAAGACAACATTCGAGAATGGACTGCCTTGACCCTGAGCGAAACCATGAGGGTTGCTAAGGACATAGAAAGATAGAGTACGCTGGTTAAACGATCATCTGTGGTGCCCCAATAACCTTCGAGTAACTGGATAGGATAGGATAGAATAGGCACCTTAGCTGCTTGCTTTAGATGGAAAAGAATCTTCTAAAATATATTGTTAGTGAAAAGTTTAAAGCTCAATTGGACTGTAAATACCGAAAATATTGCAGCGGACATGAAAACAGACAAGCAGACAGACAAACAGACAGACAGACAATCCAATTTCAATACAGCTCCTATCAAGGGCCCTACAAAAAAGTAAGTTGATCCAAGATCAAGGCATCACTGAAGGCAAATATTCACAAATCAAACAAGATGGTAAGCCAATCATGTGTATTTTCAGGTAATTTAAATTTGCAGCGACGTACCGACCATCTACCGACAACATGTATATAATTGATTTAACCGTTTTTGACATATTGATCAAAACGTGTTTAGTAACAAAGTGATTCGAACGACCTTGACCTTTGCAATAAAGTAAATATCATGACAAGGGAGGGACTCTAATCTAGGTAATGTTCTTATGAAGTTTGGCTTAAAAATCAGTTCAGTTGTTTTTGAGATATGGCTGGCAACGGACCAACAAACACATCGACCGATATTTGGCTCGTTCTGATTCTGAAATATTTTCAGCTGCATGTACACGCACACGCACATGCCTTTTCCACCTGTAGCCTACGCTGAATGCTCTTGCACGCGAGTAATTATAAAATCTCCCCAGCCTCGCAAGAAATCGCAAAGGTCCCTGGTTCGAATCCAGGATGGCCAAAGCGTGATCCTATTATTTTCCCATTATCACCAAGTGGTACGCTGGTGTCAGAATAATGTGACCAGTAGTCGAATATACGCTCAGATGTCGTGTGACTATGTATAATCTACAATTAACCCTTTAAGAAACCGCAGTGGTGCCTGGTAGCTCAGTTGGTAGAGCGGCTTCCTAGTAACCGAGAGGTCCGTGGTTTGAATCAATTAACCATTAAGAGACCGCATGCACGCCCATGTCAAACATTTTGGCAATTCCAAAGAGGGTGCTGTTAAAAAAAGTGTAATGATTATGGTACCCGACATTCACTTATTTTCGTGCTGTCGTATAGCACTTTGTTTAAGACGGAAGATAGTGTTGTTGGAAGAACAGCAGTTGAACACAAATTGTAGGCGTGACACATTGAACTTTGCAACAACAAAAACATCTAGAATGCAACACACGAAGATTATAGGGGCTCCCTTTTGCTGTATTTGTCAGCGACATCTCTACGATTTTTCTAAGATAAATGTTACAAGACAGGCGTAGCAATGCTGACTGGTCATACGTGACAAATTGACCAATAATCTTCATTGCACATTTCTCTAGTCTGGACTTGGTGCTATGCTAAAGCATTGCAACTCATTCCAGAACCATTATTATTTTCGCAGTCTGATTAACTTGTTAATGTAACATTTTCTGCAAGATCATAAATAATGTTTTTGTTGCTGTTGGCGTTGGCTTAAACACCCACGAGCACTCAATTTAGAGTGGAATTGTGCGTATGTGAAAGTTTCCAATTACCCTGCCACTTGTCCAACACGTCTTAGGATAATTTTGACTCCATTTATTGGAGAATGAACGATGTTATGCTGGGAACTTTTTTTTTTTTTTTGCGCAATCCCCAACCAATGTAAAGCATAGCAACAATTGATGTAGCAATGAAGGTAACTTAAATGTAACAAAATCTGTTGACCATACTTTGAACTAAAGAAAGATTTATATATGAAACAAACCTTGCTCTATTTTCCATGAAATCGCAATTGCCCACCAATAGCTCACAAATATATACGTTCTGATCATTTGCTGAAGTTTTCTTCTTCTTCTAGATGCTCGATTTGCCGAGTTACCAGAAAGAATGGCTCTTGAATCACCTTGGACATTCCGAGGCGGTGCACAATGAACACTATCGGAAACACTCAGGACTGATCGAGAAGGTGCACATCACAAAATTGCTGTTGATTCAAGATCTTGGCCTTAGCGGCGATTTTCAGAACTTCTCGCTCAACGACATTAAAGTAGAAGGTAAGTCTCGTCGTAGCAATGCAGAACTCTTGAATTTAATAAGGCATTTATTTTATGTCTAAGCTAAAACAGCCAAGACCAAGAGCATTTTAATACAAACACAAATAATACACGTGCTGGGCCCTAATGGATGCAGAGTTCTCTCGAGCGCACTTTCGTTTATGTTGTTAATACCATCATCATCATAGACACTAAGGCATTCAGTACACCGCCCACCCACACCTACCCTATAAACCCATCTTGAGACTGATAAAAAAGCAAGGAGAAAACGCGTATGCCTTTTGTAAGGCATGCCTGCTGTACGGGTGCAAGCGAACTTCGTTATACTTATAACAGCAATTTTGGTATATTTTAATTAGTCATAACTCCGTACCTAAACATCGGAAAGAGAAACGGATTGGAATTCAGCTCAAACGACTGAATGGAAATAATGAAACAATGTTGTAAAATTTGCTTACATGTGATGATGTTCCTCGATTTGCATACATTTGCTTTTAAGTTGAAGGCATATGCAAAGTCTCTAAGTAAATATAAAATTTCAACAAAATCAATCAATATGTTAGGAAGAAAATGCAATTTCAAAAATCCAATGTTTAAAGGAAATTTGACACAATTCAAAACGTAAAGCTCCGAAAAGGAAACAGTTGGAATTCCAGAACCAGCTCGTTAACAGATTGTAAGGGGAAAAAAAACAAAACAAATTGCGTCACCATGATGAGGTCCCTTTATTTGCTTGTAGTTGCGTTAGTTTGGGTTTAGGTTAAAGAAATGCGTAAAGTATAAGTAGTTTGAAAGTTTGAAAAAACATCGTTCTAGTGGTTTCGGAGAAAATGCGATTACCAAGAAACGCAAACAAAGGTGACGTGTCCATGATGACGTCATCCGATTTGCATACATTTGTGTCACTTAGTAGGTATCGTTATGTTGTAACTGCATACCAAGTATCAAAGGAATAGCGTCAACGGTCCGCGCACAAAAAAAATGGTCCTGACTCAAGCACGGACGGACAGTCGGACGGACACGAAGGAAAACAATAGTTTCCTGATTTGCTAAAGCAGGTTTACTCTGTCTATGAACACTCTTTTTTTTCCGAGGAACTACTAAAAGGATGTTTGTATCAAACATAGCATGATATATGATAGGGGAGAATGATGAGGACGCGGTTCATTTTATTCCGGTGAGATTATCATCAATTTAGTAATTGATGGTGACGTGATTTCTCCGCGTGTGTCTCTCTGTAAATACTTTTACTCAGGAACAACTAAATAAATTTTGTTATAAATTTTGCATGATGATAGAGCACCTGGAGAAGTCGAGATTCCTGCTATTTTTGTGACGTCATCATCACTATCAACGATGACGTGGTTTTTGTGTTTGTCTGTAAAACCCATTCCCATGAACTACTGGACGATTTATTTTTCAAACTGGATATAATAATGTAGTACCAAGAGAGGACGTCATTCCTATACCTAAAACAAATTGCTGGTGGGGTGAATCTACCCTTCATGAGGGTCCAGCCTTGTTTTATTAATCTTGTCAGGTTGTCTCGAAAGCCATTAATCTATGACCAACAACTTGAAGTCCAATTTTGTTTGTTTGGAGTTTAACATTCCTTATTAGCACAAAGGCAATGTCAGGACGGTATCTGAGAAGACAGATTAAGGTGCTGCCACACAGAGGATCCGCTGATACCCGGTTCATATCCTCACCTAGTCACAATACACGGACCCAGAATAAACCAAAACTAGGCACTGTGCCCCATATGTCAGGCGCCTAAAAGGGCAGCTGCTAGTACCATTTGTAAAGTCTTTGGTGTGACTCGGCCGAGATGCGAATCCACGACCTCCCACTCTCTAGGCGGACGCCTAACCACTAGGCCACAGAAGTGGTTTGACGTCCAATATTCATGCTTGATTCAGTTGTGGAAAAAAAAGTTCCTTTACATGTTTTTCTTTTATTTCCAGACATTCTTGAGAAAGCACAACAAAAGGATCTGGAGGCACGGAATAGGCCTACTGATGACCACCATGGCGGAGGAGAAAAGAAAATTTTAGAGGGCGAAGAAACAAATGAAAGGCCTACAGCAGAAGAACACCCCGTAACGTACCAAAAGAAGCGGACGAAGTGGACTGACGACGAGTGCCGCGAGTTAAATATTTATTTTCGTCACCATCTGGAAAATAGGACGACTCCCAAACAGGAAGAGGTCCTATGTGCACAGGCCAGCAGTAAACAAGCAAATGGATTCATTCATTTAAGGCCATATAGACAAATTGTGCACAAAGTAGTTAATGAAAATAAAAACAAAAAGTAATATGTCTGGGTACTTTGGTTTGTGCATCGTTCTGCGCATTTATAATTATGTCCAAGTGTTCGTCAGCCTGTCCTTTGCTTAGTCTAAAAAGTATTACAGTCGCACTGATATCGAATTTTCACTGAAAAGAATTTTCAAAATTTGCTTGCAAACCCAACTCCCTTATAAAGATGTAAAATTACACTATTTCCGTCTCTTTTTTTTTGTGGTCTCCGGAGTGACGAGAATTGTTGTTTTACGCCGGAAACAGATTTTCGTCCTAATGTACTTTTTCTGCTGTAGACCTTTTTCATTTATTTCTTCGCCTTTGCCTCAGGTGGATTTAAGACCTTGAGACAAAAGGAAGTCGACAGGTTGGTTAGAAATCTGGGGTTTATCTATTGATCAAGAGCGCATTAGAAAAGAATTCACTTAACGGCGTTAAAAAGCTTTTTTGGAGCGACTTTAAAATCCCCGAGGCATTTGATTTACGGTAACACGGATAGTAACCGCTGAATTTAATTACATATGCACGATATATAACGTATTGGCTGAGATTGCCTTTTTTTTTTACAAAACCACAGGACTGGTTGTCAAAAACAAAATGTGGCTTTTTCTGCACCGTCAGAATTATAGGCCTACTACATGTGCTTGAAGGTATAAAAGGTGCTCTGAATCAAAACAGTGAACGAAAATAAAAACAAAAAGTAATATGTCTGGTCGACTGACGTTTGGGTGCTTTGTTTTGCGCGTCGTTCTGCGCATGTATAATTATATCTTAGTGTTCGTCATGTCCTTTACTTAGTCTAAAATGTATTACAGTCGCACTGATATCTAATTTTTACTGAAAAGAATTTTGAAACTTTGCTTGCAAACGCTTTATCTGCTTTGCTGGTGGTTGTCATGCTCAGACTTTCAATTTCTTTCCATTGGTGCAGCTATTTGCTATTGTGCTACTTTTCCCTCAAGTTGGCCACCCTTCACGTCAGAAATGATTCCCTAACTTGAAAAATAACAAGTTAGTCGCTGCGTCGCTCCGAATGTAACTTATGTGGAAAATTATTTGAATGGCTTGCCATCTTGTTTTTACTTGAGACCATTGGCACCACACTAAATAGTATTGAAGCAATGTAGTCTTAACTGACATCCACGAATTTTTGACACACGACATTGTCACAACAAAATTAAAGCGTCTTGGTGTTTTTTGTTCATTGTCATTTGTTTTCTGGACAATAAATAGACAATGCTCTCTCTCTCTCTCTCTCTCTCTCTCTCTCTCTCTCTCTCTCTCTCTCTCTCTCTCTCTCTCTCTCTCTCTCTCTCTCTCTCTCTCTCTTTCTCTCTCTCACACACACACACACACTCTCTCTCACTCCCTCCCATATTTCTCTCTTTCTCTGTCTTGGCCCTTCACTCCCACCCTCCCAATCCCTCCCTATTTCATATTGCTTTTCGTTCCCCCTCCCCCAACCCACTCTTATTTATTCAGTGCTTTAAATGTCCCCTTTTCAACCACTCTCTGTATTGCTGTGTTTACTTTCGTTGATCTGCCGTCCACTGTGTTCTCTCTTTTACTATGGTCCATTCACTTGTCATTTTTCCATCAACACGTTTTACAATATTTGTTCTCTGCAGTTTTATAATATTTTTGTTACCCTGCCAGTCTGTGATGGCTAAGTAATGAAATTGTCTCCAATAGTTATTTGCCGATTTTGGCTTCTTATGCATGGTTTGTTTATATTTTATTTAATCGTATGAATGTCTTGTCTTAACCACCCCACCCTCCACCCCTCATCCATCCCCATTTTGTCCATTCTCCCTTCTGTCGGCCACTCGTTTTATTTTTATGCGATTGCTACGGAATGTATATGTTCTTACTTTAACCAACACAGTAGTGGTCTTGTGTACCATTACCTGATGATAATCACGTTATGTTATTGGATAATGCAGAATTAATTACTGCATTTCAGATTGTACCTCTGAGGGAGTAAAATAAAAGTATAACTATATAAACTAAAAGAAGGGAGTTTCAGTTCTTGTGATATAAGTTAAACATATATTACAATAATCGAAACCTGAAACCACCGCTTCAGCACGGGCAAAGTTAGCAAATCAGTTGGTATACTACACTAAAAGACATGCAGTTTTACTGCCAAAATTGAACACGAGAATTAGTGTGTTTGTGGATATACCAAGCAATTTGAATAAACTCTTAAGTGTAACACAAATAAATAAATAAAAAAATATTTTTCTCAATTCAATTGTCCGTTAGTTTTCGATCTAAAGGTGTAGTTTTGGCGCGGATGCGAATAGACGAACAACGCCAAAAACAATAATTGTTACCCTGCTTACTCTCGAGAACCAAAATTGTGTCTATGCAGTTGCAAGTAAAAGACACATTACAGTGAAGACACATCACAGTATGGACATTTTGACGATGAATTGATTATAATCATAATCGGACTACGTAAAATTTAATAACCGCTTGTACAATCGAGAGAATTGTTAAAAACAAAGTATTTAAAACAGAATATAATTATAACTAAAACTTGAAACTACCGCATCGTAAGCAAGACAACCAGTATCCAAACCTTTTTTATATTTAAAGGCACTTTTACGTACTACTGCCTAAAGTTTGCTTCATTAATCTGGTTATAAATCACTCAGTTCGAATGGGATTTCAAGTAAAACAAACTAGATTTAAGAAAAGATGATCTTTTAGGTTATATTCCCCGATTGTTGTTGAAAATAGACTTATTATCTGGAAATACTTTTATATTTTCCGGGAATCATAACGAGCCAAATGTCAGTCTGCTTGTATGTCTGTCTGTTGCACGCAATATCTCAAGGACCACTGAACGGATTTTGATCAAACTTCATAGGAGTATTATCTAGATTAGTGGCCAATCTCTCGTGTAATCATATTTGCACTAACACAAAGTAAAATGTCGCTGGAGCTGTTTTGAAGCTAAACACGTTTTGCTTCATATCTTAATCACGCTTCTCTGATTTGGTTAATTTTTGGTCTACGGGTACTTTAAATCATTGCCAATCCTTCAATGACAATCAATTTTAAACACGTTTTGTTGAATTTCTCAAAAGCGGTTTATAAAAACACAGGATGTATATACGCATCAATAATACATCGATGTATTTACAGTCTGATTAAGGACTCTTTACACATTGTCGGAGTATTTGTTTTAGGCCTGTTTATTTCGCTACTTTTTTCAAACAAATTTGCTCATAATTTGAAAAAGACACAAATATTGGCTGCATCAAATGTCTGTTTATGTTGAATGTGCTGTCCCAATAGACAGTTTGGGACAAAATGGCTACCAAACACTTCTATTCTTTGACAACAAAATCTTCGAGACTGAGCAACGCTAAGTACCGCCTCGTCCGTTTCGAGAGCACTAAGTACCGCCTCTCAAAACACCCAACTATTGGTATATTTCTGTTCAGTTATTTGCTTTTGATGATGCGTGATACACAGGAAAGCTATTGTTGAAAAATTGCAAACTGTAAAGATTACTTTTTGGGTGTGTAAAATTAGTTGGTTCGGTACGTACATTTTTAGCGTTAAGTTCCGGCAAAATGAAAGCAGCTTCTACTTTATAAAATGATAACCCTTATCTGCGAAAGTGAAGAAAATTAGCCATAAGTAGCATGTACACATATAAACAGCATAAACTATGCGCTAGAATGAGATTTTCACGGGTTTTAGCATCGCAGGTACTTAACGCTGGAGCTTAGTGCAGCCAAGGCTATAAGCGGTACTTAACGCTGCTCTCTACGGACATTCCGGTACTTAACGTCATCCTCACACACACACACACACACACACACACACACACACACACACACACACACGCACAGACACAACCGTTTAGAAACGTCGTTGTGATGAATTTAATGAAACTCTACATATGTTACTTTGGCATTTTAACAAAGGTGTCCATTTTTGAAGCTATCCCTAACCCTAACCTTAACCCTTAACCTAACCCTAGGTTGCTAATTGCTAATCGCATTGCTAATTAACTTCTTTAATCACGATTATAATAGCAACGATAGTGTGATGACACGAGTTTAATACACGCTAAACATACGCAGTGTCAGGATGTATATATAGTTTACAGTTTTTGATATCTATGAGCGTGTTGTGCAAAGCGTATGAGTCAGTGGATAAATTGCGTAGAGTATCATAAAGGGAAGGAAAGAATCTCGTGTTTTACGTAAGCTCGGTAGCTGCTAGAAGCTTGAACGGAGCTCTGTGTCTTGAATTGTGGGTTGGGAGAAGCGGCATAGGTGAGAGTCAAGTTGGTGCGGGCTATGATCGGACGGCAAGTGGATAATTATGACTGCCACTATTATAGAATAGGTGTAGAGTCCCTTTATAAGAATTGTCGTTCCCTGTTGAACCACCCGATGTCTTGTACCTCGTAAAGGGCAAGAATGACAAGTATGCTGTTGTGAAACTGTTGTGAAGAAGTACTTTTATAACAGTGTAGGAGAATCATCACGGCCACAAATTGTGTGTGCTATTGTGTAGTGTTTTTCTAAGGGTCCTGTGCTATTCTATTAGAGACCGCCCAAGGCCTAAGTATCTTTGAGATATTAGGATATCCTAGGATGACAGATAGGGTAGCAGTAACAAACCGTCGACTCCCGTACAGATTGGTGCATAAGCCTTTTGTGTTATGTTGTCTGTACTATCACAGGCAGAGGACTGAAGGTGAGTGGTGCCCAGTATT
The DNA here is from genome assembly GCA_036898135.1 of Oncomelania hupensis. NCBI lineage: Eukaryota > Metazoa > Mollusca > Gastropoda > Littorinimorpha > Pomatiopsidae > Oncomelania > Oncomelania hupensis. The sequence goes on from CM072517.1 coordinate 9,916,748, forward strand.
CTAATTCTTTTAGTGGCTTTACACTCTGAACATGCGTATGAGAACGAATGATGATGGAGGAGGGGGAAAAAGGAGGGTAATTCGATAAATGTTATTTTTATATGATTTTCTTGTGTGGCAATGTATAATGAATAAGGTTGTTGAGGTTGTTGCAAGAAGCGGTGTCAAGGGTTATGATGTATGATAGTATGGCAGAAGGGTGATGATGTATGATAGATGGTAGAAGGGTGATGTTGTATGATAGTATGGTAGAAGGGTGATGTTGTATGATAGTATGGTAGAGGGCTGATGAATGCGAGAGAGAGGATGAATCAAGATTGTTGATTAGGAATACAATTATAAGCATTTGTATAGTTATAATCTTCATGTGAAGTCAGTATAAATTATAGAAGAAATGTGAATTGTTTGAAATGTATAAATAAACAGGTCAAGATGGCGGACGATGTTTACATCTTATATGGGTAGTCTAGTCCTATCCTATCCTATCCTATCCAATCCCATAACTCGGAGGTCGTAAGGGCACCACAGATGATCGTTTAACCAGCGTACTCCGTCTTTCTCTGTCCTCAGCAACCCTGATTGTTTCGCTCAGTGTCAAACCAGTCCATTCTCGAATGTTGTCCTCCCACCTCTTTTTCGGTCTCCCTGTTCTTGCACAGTGCCTTGCAGGATGGTCTTTGCAAGACCTGATGATCTGATGACATGACCATGCCATCGGAGTTTACGTTTTTTCACCACTGTGAGCAGGTCATCGTGTAATGCGCTAAGTATAGGAAATGCCCAAAAGTCTTCTATAACACCTCATCTCCATGCTTTGTATTCTTCGTTGGAGATCTGCCTTAGTAGTCCAGTAAGATGAGTTATTATGTTAACCAGATTGGGCCTGCTTGTTTGCTGTTGCTTCCATGCTGTTGTTGCTATGGTGCCGTGCTATGGTTCAACGATGTTCTGAACCGATCCGTAAAGCTGTTGGGTGCTGCGTGACCTTGGCTACCTTGATGCTGCATGACCATTACTACCTTGATGCCGCATCACTGCTTTTTTGCATGATCGCTGCTTGGGGTTGCGGTACTCAGGGCCTCGCATACTCGCATGTACACAACATTTTACGCAATAAAACACATTCAAACACTTAATATATATATTTTTCAAAGAACTCCATGATCAAAGACTTATTCTATTATGGACTGTGCTAGTTCTTCGAAGACAGTGTAGTGGTTTTCTGGGAAATATATAGTGAAGAAGCAAAAGACTTGTGTTGCTGATTCCAGATGATATTAGTTAAGCATAGTGATGAATAATAAACAATTGTGCCGGTTTATGTAAAGGGTTTGATGTTAATTAAATACATTTCTTTCTTATCTTAGTGATTGTATACATAAGACATTTGTGTAATACTTCATCTATTATTATATTTGTATATCATTGGTTGTGTTGGCACCCCCGTTGGGGTTCGGGGGTTTCAGTATAAATAGTATCCCTACTTTCTGGAAAGTTAGTGCTTTAAATTCCCTCTGTCGCTGTCTTTCTCATTTGCTCTTTCTCATTCCTGCTCTGTTCTATCAATCTGCTATACTATCTTCTTCGCTAGACCAGTCACCTACCTTTTTTCTTGAAAGCTTTTCCTGGACAAGACTCCTTATTTGTGTATGAGGTCTGTTCGATCAGCTTGGGAATACTGGACGCTTTCTGCCAGGTGGTCACTAGGGCTTCCTATGATGTTATTATTTAGCAATGTAGGAATTTTATATGTATGTTTTTTGTTAATAATTTATAATGATGTTTGTATTCTTTTTTCTTTTTTTTTTTGTAAACGGGGGTTCGATAAATTAGAGTACAGCCTCAGCGTCCACTGCGTGGGATGTCTTTATTGTAAAGTGACTGGCTGGTGGAGAGCTTTCAGTTTTACCACTAGGGTTGTTTCGGCAGATCTTTTATGCGGATCATGGGGTTGTCCGGTTCTGATTTGGCTCAGAAGAGTCCGCTGGACCTAAAGCACTAATTATGTAATGTAATGTAAGGTTGTGTTGGCATTTTGGATCAAGTGTATAAAGGGTTACGAATTAGTCAAGGGAGGTAATTGATTGCTAATTATTGGGTTTTGGTGACCGGTTAAGGGTCGGGGTAGGGTTAGATTTCCCATATTCATGTGTATGTGTGTAGAATAAAGGAGAGTAAACGTTCCATCTGGTCTTTGTGTTAGTATTTTAGTTTGAGTTTGAATCCATTCACTCGCTGCTTGAGCTGAAGTCACTGATCCCAGCCGGGTGACGTGCCAGATAGCAATGATAGAACGACACACAAACATGTTTACCATTAATACTTGAGAATACAAAACAACAGAGTAGGCCAACATGATGTGATGTTGGTGTTGGTTATGATATGAGTAGGATCTATCATTTGCTCACTGAGGGGAAAATAATACAATTATTGTAAAGACAATCATACTATCGTAATAAAAAATCTAAATTTTAAACACCACAGCTCTGTGAGATAGAAACAGGCGAGTCTCACAATCATTGATCAAGATAGTAAAGATGAGGCGATCCCCAGCATTCAATACTCATAACATTATAATCAGGCCATTTCAGTACACGATAACTTCTTTTCCGATGAGTTTAGCAATAATAAGTTTTTGATTTCCGAGAAGTTAAGCGATAGTAAGTTCTTCATAACTATATACATAGAACGAAGATATCATTTCACACATAAGTATGCATGGTAAGCCAAGTCATAATTAGTTGGGATTGTCAAACATTAATGGTAATTATTAGAATTAATTCTAAAGAAAGGCTTTGGTTGAATGTTATCCTCTTCCTCTTACCCATCCGACATCAGCGGCGCTCACTTTCTATTTAGCGATAGGTAGTTTTTAAGCCTTCACTGCAGGACGTGTGGCGACGCACTAAAGATTGGGTGATTAAGTTACTAAATAAGTAAATAAAATTACAAAGAATACTGCATATAGATTAACGCAATATCTAACCGTTTTGCGGATGGCATTGATGGATTGGCTGTAGAGGAACGAGAACTTGAACAGCTGATACCTAGGCTTGAAACCACTTCCAGAGCCTTTGGAATGGAAATAAGTGGAGGGAAGACCAAAGCGATGACCAACAACATTTATGGCATTAACATGGATATCAAAGTCCAAGGCCAATTCCTCAACACGGTGCATAGCTTCACAAATTTACGAGCCATTGTGCCAGACAATGGGCCCCGACAGGAAGTCATCTCCAGGATAGCACAAACAACTGCTGCCCTGACAAGGCTAAAACCCATTTGGAAAGACAGAACCATTAGTCTACACTCCAAGGTAAGACTGCTGTGCTATTTTGTCATTTCCTTCTTCCGATACGCTTGCGAAACATGGACCCTCACAGCAGATCTTCCATGAAGAATACAATGCATGGAGATAAGGTGCTATAGAAGACTTCGGGGCATTCCCCATGCCCAGCACATGTCCAACGACGAAGTCCAACAGACAATCACACAAGCTATTGGACAACACGATGACATGCTCACAATGGTGAAGAAACGGAAACTCCGATCGTATGGTCACATTACCAGAGAATAAGGCCTTGCAAAGACCATCTGCAAGGCACGGTCAAGAAGGCAGAAGAAGAGGGAGACAGAAAAAGAGGTGGGATGACAACTTTCGAGAACGGACTGGTTTGACACTGAGCAAAGCCATGAGGGTTGCTGAGGACAGGAAAGATGGGGTTTCCTGATTAAACGATCATTTGTGATGCACCAACGAATATGGAATTACGGGATAGGATAGAGTACGACATTCCAAGGTGGGTGGAGGCCATTTTAAAGTGTAGCACAATGAATAGTTTGATTATACAGTTTTACAACTATTAGGACTACCTAAACCTTTCTATACTTTGGATATTCTATTCTATTTACTTTATTGTCCCTTTTACATAGGGACATTCTGGGCCGCCTACCCTGGGGGTAGCGTAGTCGCAGCCAGTGGCGCGCCAAACCGGAGTACCCGGAGAAAACTCCCGAGACGTTGCCCGAGTCGAAAGTAACTAATAATCGGAGAAACATAAAGACCAGATGCTGGATCGAACTCACACCTTGTCAGGTGCCATTGGTTTCTGGCCTGTGGACAAGGCAAATTAGTCCCGCCTTAGCCCACTTGGCCAGAACGCTCGCTAGTAAATATTCTCAAACAAAGAAACACAGTTTTAGTTTTGTTACATGTACTATTTTTTACCTTGCAAAAACGCAGATTTACTGGGCTAACTCGTAAGGTTGTGTCTACGCTGTCGGCCTTTATGAAACATCGGCAGTGTACAATCTAGGTGTATTAGATCTATGCTGCCTTAGTTAAATATCGAGTCAGAGATAAAAGAAAAAAAAATTTCCACTAAAGCAATGTAATTATTAACAGCCTACATATCCTGTATCCTCCATAATTATCAGGTTCAAGGGTTTATTCAGGTTCTTAGACCATGGTACTAATGGGGAAGGGGATGAATTGATGGGAAAATATTACAACAAAGAAATTGGAAAACATGGACAGCATGAGTGTAAATTAACCAATCAAAGCAATTGCACTTACTTGTGCAGTTTGGCACGTGGTCGGGCTGCCAGTAACTTTGACTGTTCGTGCACTCAAACTTGCCTTCTGTTTGTCGAGGCACATCCCAGTTCTGTTTGCAGTACATGAAACACTCGTAGCCAAAGCTGCTCAGTTGACAACGTAAGTCTCCGTTAGTTGGAGCAGGTTCCAACTTGCTGCATTTGAGCTCTGCAAGATTATTTCCCGTATGCTAAGTACACATAATATTCTCTAGTAAATACATATAATGATTTTAAGTTATATGAGTGTAATAGACTGAGTGATGGTTTATTGTTATATTTCGTTGTTACTAAACTATCAAACATATTAAAAATTAATGTCTAAGTTACTTTTTATATCGCATTTCTTTATCCTTGTTTTATCAGAGATGTTTCTAAATTAATTACTCTGTTAGTGATTAGTTTCTATTATCAAAGACGGAAAATACGCGATTTAAATATAATTGATATTTCTGATTATGATTGGCTGAACTAATAGGGTATGGACAATTCCCTTGACTGACTTTGACGTTTAATAATATATTATGTTTTTTGTTGTTTTGATACTTGTACAGCACATAATTTATTTTTCATGAATATAATTCTTATTTTAGAAATATTTGATAAGAGGAAATTGCGGATTTGGTGAACGACGTTCAAAGCGAGAGGACATATCGTGCACAACTCGTGCATTGCTGAATACTTTCGCACTTTGCGACTATTGAGTAGTGTAATTTTGGACTATTGTAAACTGTCTGCGTATTATAGGCTGATTTATTAGTTGCATTTTGAACTTCAACATTTCTTCTTTCTTCTTTTTCTACTTGTATTCCTGTTGGAATTGATAAGGTTTTATCATTGGGCACTTTAAAGATAGTTTCATTTAACGATAATGGTTTGAGATTAACATAAAAAGAAAGACAATATTTAAACAAAAATCCAAGAAAATAACTATGACATAATCACATATGCATTCAGGAATTATGTATAACAAAATCAGTAATCGAACAATGGAAACAAGAGTGGGGAGGTGACATAATTTTTGAAGAAGGAACTGCACCATGGAAAGGTCAGCTAATTTTGTTTTGTAAGCCACTGCCGTATTATTGAAACGAATTAAGTGTCAACAAAACGTTTGCTGGTTGCTATTGTGAAAAGAGACTTGGGATATATAGCACCTTGTACTGCATACGCGCGCGCCAAACCCAACAAGTGCAGCGGCGTCGGAAAATGTTTGGGGGTAGGGGAGGGGAGGGGATAATGGAAAAATTAGTAAAATGGCAATGTGTTTTATTTGCTGTTACTGACCTTGACCTTCATGTTACAAAAAAACTAAAAATCAACAATCAAAATGCAAGTGGCCATTACTTGTATTGATATCAGTTCCTATCCTATCCTATCCCATAACTCGGAGATCGTAGAGGCACCACAGATGATCCTTTAACCAGCGTACTCCATCGTTCCCTGTCCTCAGCAACCCTGATTGTTTCGCTCAGTGTCAAACCAGTCCATTCTCGAATGTTGTCCTCCACCCTCTTTTTTGGTCTCCCTCTTCTTCTTCCTCCTTGTACTGTGCCTTGCAGGATGGTCTTTGCAAGACCTGATGATCTGGTGACGTGGCCATACCTTCGGAGTTTCCGTTTTTTCACCAATGTGAGCAGGTCATCGTGTTGTCCGATGGCTTGTGTGATGGTCTTGTCAGATTTCGACGTTGGTGATGTGCTGGGTATAGAAAATGCCCAGAAGTCTTCTGTAGCACCTTATATCTCCATGCTTTGTATTCTTCGTTGGAGATCTGCTGTGAGGATCCATGTTTCGCAAGCATATAGGAAGATGGAGATGACAAGGGAGCGCAGCAGCCTTACCTTAAAATGTAGACTGATGGTCCTGTCTTTCCAAATTGGCTTCAACCTCGCCAGGGCAGCAGTTGTTTGTGCGATCCTGGAGAAGACTTCCTGTCGGGACCCATTGTCTCTGATATAATGGCTCCTAAATATTTGAAGCTATGCACTGTGTTGAGGGATTGGCCTTGGACTTTGATGTCTGTGTTGATGCCATTGGTATCGTTGGTCATCAATTTGGTCTTCTCTGCACTTATTTCCATTCCATAGGCTCTGGAGGTGATGTCAAGCCTCTGTACCAGCTGTTCAAGTTCTTGTTGCACTCAAGCCAATCCATCACTGTCATCCGCAAAACGGAGGTTGGAGATTGCTCTACCCCCTATGCTGACTGCCTTCGTGATCTGCAATAGCATCTGACATGATGCGCTCTAAGAAGATGTTGAAGAGTGTTGGAGAGAGTAGGCATCCTTGACGCACACCGATTGTTGTTCTGAACCAGTTCCCGACGACGCTGTTATGGAGGACTGCCCAGGTAGCCTTGTCATACAGGCTTTTGATGACCTGATGTTGTGCACTTTCATTGTTGCCCATAGATCTGAATGCCAGACTCGGTCAAACGCCTTCTTGAAGTCTATGAACACATAGTGCCAGATGAATATAATCAGGAAAACATAAAAATCAAAGCCTACAAAAAAACTATGTTATGATTTATTTAATTGTGATTCTGCTGGGAGTTGTTCTGCAGCCTCTTTTTCAACTAGGTAGTACAGCTTCAATAGAACTCGACATAATTGCTCACAAACCTAGGCATAGAAATATTACTGTATATCCACAAGTGACTTTAAGTTGGGCTGAATTAGACGAGGATCCCAGATGTGTTACAATATTTATGAGAAAAAGAGAAAATGAAAATCAGATCACTGTACTTGCTTCTTCATCCAAGATCACCTCAACACATGGTGTGAATACTACTGATAGAATATCGCAAATTAAACTAAACAACGTAGATCTAGTATCATTTAATGTGAGCGAACAAATATTTTATGATAACAAATAGAATATTTTGTAAATGAACTAAAATCAAGTTAAGTTTTAGCAAAATGTCTTTATCGCTCATTTAACAAATGACGGCTAAATTGTACCCTGCAGTGGTGGAACCGGAAGTAATGCAGCCAAAGGCCCCAATGTTAGAATCGTTAAACACGTTAACTAATGTTCAAATGTTCAGCCTGGAAGACATAAGGAAAGTGAGGATGGAATTTGCTTAAGACATCTAAACGTACTCTAGAGGCAGAAGCCGGTATTCCAACATGCTTAACGAAATAATTATACATCTACTTGCCTAAATGTTATTAATACAGTGGAATCTGCTACTAGTGTGTTACACTCGTTTGGCGTTTTTCTATTAGTAGTTGATTCGGCCCCAATGCTTGAATCCTTTTAAGTGTAACTCAGATTCGTTTATCCACGCAACCTGTTCACTCAGCAACAAGGCACCGAGTCATCGTATGAAGTTCCCAACTTTATTCAGCGTACATCAACAGCTGCATACAATCGCTCAATCACTTTTCACTTTTTCTTTACAACTTTCCAGTGCATCAGTTATTTAGGTTTTTTTTCTAGACTCCAGATAACGTCAGAACGTTCCAGAGTGACTTGTTACCACCAATCAAAATAGACTTCGTCATCCCTGTCTTACGTCATACAACTTTCTTCATCATAAGAGAACCTCTCAACTTATGGTGGATCTACAGTATTTAGATTCTTCGATGAAAGTAAACAAGCAAATCTAGAGAATTCTCCAATAATATCGACCAACGAAAATTATTAACGTTATACAAAGCTTCTTCTAACAACAATGCAAAATCAAATCAACGGTAAATACACTCTGTTATTGAATGCTTTGCAAAATAAAACGATCAGATCTATCGCGCGCGTTTCACACGAACTATCGTGCGCGTTTCAAAGTAAATTAGTGTTGGATTATTGGTGACCATAATTGGTATACCAATTAGTATCAGATTAGATGTTGCTGCTTGAGTATCTGCATTTGCGTCAGTATTACTAGGTGAAAATAATACTAAAGTATCTAGGAAACTAGAAAAAAACCATGATGGCATTTCTAGCCTGGCGATAGCTGAACTTAACAGCATGAACTTCATAATGTCATAAGCTCTCGAAGACTCACAGATTACTGCCCAAGAGTTTGTAATTATCCAGCGCGATTTTCAGGAGCATAAAAAGTTGAAGCATGATTTTCAATCTAAATCCAAATCTATGCCTGGTAATGTTGAAGAAAAAATATTGGAAGAATGAAGACTAATAGGAAGAACAGAGCAACTAGATGAGCTGAAGAAAAAGCTCAGTGTTTCAGGCTAAATACATTTAACGTTTACTCTGTTCCTGCCGGGCCTGCAGGGCTTGGAGGCCCTCCACCTTTTTCACCCTCTCTAAGTTATAGAGTTAGAGCGTATGCAAACTCTTTTGTACTCCTTACTTGTTTAGTGTCATTTGCGCATACTGTTTTTGTTTGTCATTGCTGTGCTTACTACGGGATATTTAGACTGTTTAGTTGTGTTAGGGTGTGGTTTAATTTATTTTCCAACTAAGGTTACAAGGTAGTTTTCGTGTCTGATGTCTCTATTTTTTATTACAGCTTTTTGTATACATTTTGCTCTTTAACTTTCAACTGATTCGTGTTTAGTAATGTGCTGTTTAGATCACAATCCTACATATCGTTCTATTAATTTCCAGTTCATTTCTTCTTTAATCAAACCCAATTTATTATAATTGGTTTGTTTTGCTGCACAACGGGTGAGTATCAGGATATTCACTAGTGTTATAATGTTCTAATTCTGATTATAGTTCTTTATAAGTATCTTCGGTAGGGATATCTAATATAAAAAGGTCTGTGACTGTCACGAGAGGCTAGTTAGACCCAGCACTAAGGTTTCACGCCTCAAATAGTTCACCCTGCTGTAGCCTTTGTAACTTAAAGTTGCTGCCTAGAGGACGACAGAAGTTAAGGTTTGGTCTTAGTATGTGTAGGCTAGATTCTCACTCAGGTAGGCAGTGACCTCACCCAGAACCCCCTGCTAGAGAACACATATATCTCACAAGAATTCGCGAGCTTTGGCTGACTGCAAGGCTAGGTAGAGCATTCTTTGTCTAACGCTCACTCAAAAAGGACACACGCTGAAACCTCTCTCATAAAACTACGTAGGTGATGGGTGAAATTCAATTCATCACAGTATAGCCAGAGCCTGACATTGTCAACCAGGTAAATATCGACCTTTTGTTTCACCGTGATTTATTGATAATATTATTGGATTATGCTTGCGAAGTCTTGCCATGTTTTATACTTGTGAATATTTGTAAAACTTTGCTTGACCAGGTGGCTAACCCGCGACCGGTTTTCAAAACCACAAGGTAGACCCCACAGACCAACTGTTTTTTCTCCTAAGGGTATTATTGCAGACCAGTTGCTTTCCCGGAGAATGTGTATATTAGTAATTACTTCTCCATGTGTTTAGTTTAGCCATGATGTATATGTATAGGAATTATGTTGTAGATTCCAGTGGACCACGGACGTGGAAGATTGTTTGTCTCTTAGCTATAAAAGTGGACGCGATCACTGAGGGCTGTTTCTGCCATCAGTGAGGTGCTCTGCACACCCGTTTTAAACAAGGCGTTGCAGAAACTCGTTTTATGTTTTGCAGACAAGCAGGCTTGATCCGATGCAGTAGATAGACCACTGAGAGTCACCTTTGACATTCGACCTGCAGTGGAGCATCGAGAGCTGAGCTCCGATAGCCCAATAGTCAACAACCAAGGAAAAGACACCATCATCACACCTCAACGAATCAGCTAAGTGCTCGCGAAGAAATGCACTAACATTGATCTAGAACGACTGTGAGGTAGTCCACTCTCACATTAGGCAAACCAAAACAAATAGCCCAATGATGAGACAGTAGAAAATAGCGAGAACAGTAGCAGCATAGGCCCATCAAGGAGCAAACTACTCGAAGTGAATTTGGACTGTTAAGTTAATCCGAGCTGTATTACGTTTTGGACATTTAAAGTAGTTTAGAGTTTAGAGAATTATGTATAGAGTAGATGAAATAAATGTGTGATATTTACTGTCTGGACTACCTATGTTTTATAGCCGTGTGAATCTTTACGCTGCTCCCTATCTCTATAACCCTATCTTACCACAGACCAGGCCACACACAAATATATATGTATTAAGATTAGTCGTAGGGTGGTTAAACTAGCCGATCCCCACATAAAAAGATGAGTGAGTTATAGCATTCACTTGTGCAGAGCCCAGTAACAATACGATGTGTGTCCATGTAAAATAGAAAACATTCTGTCCATCCTCTATGTATTGAAGACGATCTTATAGATCTAGACTATCAGTCCGATGAAACCATTGCTGACAGCGTATTTTTAATTCCCGATAAGGCTTACTAGAAAGCGCTAATAAACGATACAGCGACCATCGTAAAGCCAACGAAATGTCAAATTTACTTCTGTGCAGGATGCTAAAAGAAACATTCTCCATAAAAGCCACCGTTGTTATTGTGTTTTTTTGTTTTTGTTTGTTTTTTTAATAGACTAAGAAACGACGTCAAATTGAAATCAGTATGACACTATAGGATTACTGTCAACGTATCGTTCGATGCTGCTTTTCGTTTAATTGATTAAATCTGCCAATAGTATTTCAGTGTTTATATAATGACAGGGACGAAGGGGTAAAACTTCAAAGTTTTTTGAGAATTAACATGTGCTGCAAACGTGTCCAATGCGTGAACTATGGTACAATCTTTGGAATGTGTTGTGTGAAGTGGTCTTTAACACTGGCCTATGAAAAGCTTTGATGTATCTATTGTTTTGGCAAATTTCAATTTTTTTAATCTTGATTTGATAACATTGATACATAAATTGTATTGGCATCACAGCGGTGAATATGCGATACGTCTAACCCGATCGATCCAACGTTGCACTTGCCTTCGGCTCGTGAACACATTGACTAGATATTTTTATACATATCTCATGTGCTAGCGTTGTGGCCAAGAGGGCTAAGGCGGGACTAACTTGCCTTGTCCACAGGCCAGAAACCAATGGCGCCTGACAGGTGTGGGTTCGATCCTGCATCGGGGCGTTATGTTTCTCCGAATATTATTTACTTTCGACTCGGGCAACATCTCGGGGGTTTTCTCCGGGTACTCCGGTTTGCTCCCCCAGCAAAATTTCAAAATATTTCAAAAATTTAAAGAATTTCTAAATTTCAAAACTCACAACTAATGTTAGGTAGGTTGGGTTTGGGCGCGCCACAGGCTGCGACTACGCCTTCCACATGGGGAGGCGGCCCAGAATTTTCCGATAAAAAGGGACAATAAAGCATTAAAATCTAAAATCTAAAATCTAAAAATCTTAAACGTGAAGATGCCAATAACGTATAAAATACTGTTTAGACTTTTTAGGTCCTAGCTCGTGCATATAAATTTTGATTGGTGGAGAGTCACATTGCTGCACGCATGTGAGAAGTACTGTAAACGATGAGGTATTACTGCACCTGCACATTTAGGCTTTCCTGCAGTGGCTGAATAAGTCCATTCAATTCGGCTGCCCGGATCGCTGCAAGTTATTCTCCTGGACCCTTCCACTGGGTGTCCGAAATTGCAAGACAAACTGCAGACAGCTCCCTCCCTATGCCCATCCGTACAATTATAGACCAACATTCTAGCTTTGCCTGGATCGTCGAAATTTGGCTGTCCGCAGCTCTTGACTGCAACGCAAAAGTGTCAGACTGATTACGAAGCATATGTACACAAGCACACACAGACGCACACACACACACACACACACACATACGCAAACACATACAGAAACAGAAACACAAACAGAGAGAGAAGAGGAGGGGGAGAGAGAAAAAAGAAGGAGTGGGGAGAGAGAGAGGGAGAGAGAGAGAGAGAGAGAGAGAGAGAGAGAGACGTTGAACCAAACAGGAACACCATAAATCTAGATGAGTGGACTAACGGTCAAAAAACAATTAATAGTGGTAGGTTTGTTACACTATTTGATGCCAGACCTCCATGGGGACTGTGCATGCCATTTGATCCTGCGTTATGATGCATACATGCAGTCATGCGTTACTATTTGTCAATTTCTTTTATTCTTGTGTAGGCATAGACAAAAATGTAAATATAGTTTTGATTTAAGTTTGGTTTTTGATTTAAGGGAGTTGGGTATGTTGATTCGCGCATCGGATTTGCGTGTGTATAATTATATCCAATTGATCGTCATGCCGCGTTTATTATAATCCAAACGATTTCAATATCGTACTAAACCAGAAGAAGAGACTGAAATCGTTTGAACATGCCGGGTTGCGACTTCTTTCTTCTTTTTTTCTGAAATAAGAACGGGTCCTGGCCTAAAAATAGCTTCGCCCGAACATTTCCGAAGTTGGTTACAGACAATCGGAAAAACCCAGTACTATATATAGAACTAGAGGCACATGATCTCACCACAATTCGTAGTATGATGTGTGCATGATATGATAAAATACTTATATATAATTATATAAATATAAATCCACCCTTAGGGCTACCATTGAAAAAAGGTACCTTACGGCTGCCAGGGCTGTCTGTGTTATGGAAGCGCACTTTAATGAAAGTTCATACAAACACTGCAATAACAAAGTGCTCTTCATTTGTATTGTGTTGTATGTAAAAATCAATATACCAAAAGATATAGGTTTTTCACCTGGTCGACCTAAGGAAAATAAATAAAATATGGGTGTTAGGTCGACTAGCTTTTGGGTACCTTAGGTCAACCATTTGTTTTGTTGCAATACGGTATCTTATGTATACCAATATTTGAGGGGTACCTTAAATCAACCTTTTTCTTTCGTTTTTAATAAGCTAGCATAAGCCCACAAATATTTTAAATTTATATTTGTTTACACTTTTACTTTCTTTCCTTTTAAGATTTTTTTTCTTTTTTGCTTGTCAGCTGACGTTGGAATAATAAATTCAGAAATAATCGAAAGTAGAAACAATCCATATTCAACACGGAATTCAACTTTTATTATAGATACAAAATAGTTTAATTAGTGGGTTTGAATACTAAGGATATGTGGAGAAATTGATTTTTTAATACAGTATGTGCTTTTGTGCATGTAATTGAGTATGTGAATGAAAGACAGGAGAAGAGTGAGGAAGAGGGAGTGAGGCAGTGGGGGGGGGGAATAAGGGACTTAGAAAGTGCGAGAGGTCTGGGAGCAGGTATATTGACATTGGTGGACAAACAACAACAGCAACAACAACATTCTTTGCACGTGGTCACTTTCTGTTTCACACATAAGTAACTTGTTAAACCACAATGAACCCCAACATTCAATCAGACCTGCACACCCAGGCCTTGTCAAAAAGTGTAATGCCAAGAGAGAAGTGTAATTTGGAGTAAAAATAAATGTACTTTTAGGAGATGGTAGAACAAAACTTCATTACACACATAAAATAACCACACATAAAAAATGCTTAACTTCTTTTTATTTTATTTCAAAATAATATTTGCATCACAGGAGTCTTGGTCATTGGGCTTGTTCTTTGGTGTTTTGGAAGAATCGGCTGAAGTTGTCTGGGATGTTGGTATTCTGGCAGTCTCTTCTGTGTTGGCTTCACGTTAGGCTTGGTCATATTTATCCTATAAACCAAAAGTATCAGACATAATTACTTCCATTTTACATAATAAATATAATGAATATCAACAGAATTGCATTGGACCCAACAAACAATTATTGGAAAGTATGAAAACAAAAATATTCCTTCTTTTGGCATTATAATCCTTCAAAATCTTGAGCTAAAAGTGACCCTAAACAAATGGTATATTATTCAGTTATGTACGGGCAGCTTACTGGCTGCTGTGCTGTGCTAGACTTCAAAATTGTGGTTTTAAGCAATGTTCGCATGCATACACAAAAAGTATCTCCGGAACTAACCAAGTTATCAATTTATTATATAATATTATTATTTTGTTGTTATTTGATTGTATTTGCAAGTACTTTCATAAAACATGCATCACCTTGACCTTATTGTATAATAAAATTTTGGCTGCCTGTACATAGTTCAGTACAAACTTATCTACCAACAAATAAAACATTAAAGATCCAAAACCCTCTCCTAGAAAATACATGTGTGTTCATGATCAACATGACAACTAAGAATATTTCCACAAACCGAAGTAAAATTTATTCTTTTTAATAATGAGGTCAATCACTGATTAAATCGAAGTAATTGCAATGGCAAGTCCAGAAAAAGAAGCACAGGTATGGGTACAGTAATGCAAACACTTAAACAACACACACACGCACAAAAGCCAGAGCCGCTTCAACAGACAATCGCATGGTTACCGCTCTCTACCTGTCTTTGGTCCTCAACTCTGGAATTCCCTTCCATACAAGATTAGACATTCTTCCTCCATTTCCTCTTTTAAATCACAGTTAAAAACACACCTTTTTAGGGAATATTTTAATTAGTCATTTACAAGAGACTGTAAGCAGGTGTGCGTGCTTGTGTTTTTCATAGTTAAACTGTATTTTGTACATATGTATATTATGTATCTTTTGTCCAGTTTTGTCTGTCTTGTCTTCCCATTCTCCCAACCCCTTGCGCGCCTTGATCCTTACGCTAAGGCGCCTTACAAATGACGAACATTATTATTATTATTATTATTAAAAAAACAACAACAAAAACACATACCTTGAGTGGGAGTCGTAAAGCTGGGAATTCCTACCAGTTTGTACATCCGGAGGGTAGTCTGGATCCTGAAATAGCATTCAATGTGTTTACTATGCACATAAATTAGAACATTTCTATCCACGACATGCTAATTTTCTTTTTCTTATCCTATCCTGTCCTGTCCCGTAACCCGGAGGTCGTAGGGGCACCACAGATGATCGTTCAACCAGCATACTCCATCTTTCTCGGTCCTCAGCAGCCCTGGCGGCTTCGTTCAGTGTCAAACCAGTCCATTCTCGAATGTTGTCCTCCCACCTCTTTTTCGGTCTCCCTCTTCTTCTACCTCCTTGCACTGTGCTTTGCAGAATAGTCTTTGCAAGGCCTGATGATCTGGTGACGTGGCCATACCATCGGAGTTTCCGTTTCTTCACCACTGTGAGCAGATCATCTTGTTGTCCAATGGCTTGTGTGATGGTCTGTTGGACTTCGTCGTTGGTGATGCGTTGGGTATAGGAAATGTCCATGCTTTGAAAGTAAGAAAGTAACCAACACGATAACACTTAACGCGAATTATCAGCCCTGAACACTTTACAAATAAAGGCAACCCACGCAGGGGACGCTGAGGCTCCTACTCTAATTTATCGAACCCCCGTTTACAAAACATATGGTCAGAACAGCTTCTCTAGTAAGTATTTTAAAATAATAATAATAATAATAATAATAATAATAATAATAATAATAATAATAATAATAATAAAAAGTGGTGTCAAGATCAATCATGCGGTAACTTCTGCATCCTAGATTCTATTTTTTTAATTTGATTATTTATCCCTGTCATCAAATAAATCTTGTTCGCTGATAGTCTACAAATAGAATAAAAACATCACACACACACACACACACCCACACACACCCACATACAAAACAACCGAAAAGTACACAACCTCTTAGTACACATCGTCTGATCTAGTAGTATACACATCGCTGAAATTTAGTAGGCCTACACAACGACTTAGTACACATTGCACATGCATAGTACACAACGTCCGTACCTCTCTACTGGTTTTAGTCCTAGGTGTACTCAATATTGCGGCTAATTCACTAGTAATAGGCCTACATGTAGGCTACTTGGGTTAAAAACTTGATCTATGTAGTTTATATCATATGGCTGTGGGCTAAGGCCTAGATCTACTTTTTATTCCGACAGTGACAGATTTCCAGCTAAAATTAGAGTAGGCTATTTTCAGAATTACTCAGTGTGAAATTCATTTGACAACATTAGCCCACAGTCATACAGATAAAAGATGAAGTCCAGATCCATATAAACCGAGTAACGAACTAAGGATAATTTGTGACTAGGCTAGCTAATTCTGAAGAAGGATCCGAAAAAATGCAATTGAAAGGTGTGATTGAAACTTTGTAATACGTCCTTTTACCGTTCGAACCCTACTGACACATTCCACAATACTTTTGATTGATTTTAGAAAGCTACGTATTAATCTGAACTCAAAAGAATCAAATACAAAGTCCACAATCAAATACAAAATCCACACAAATACTAACCTCGTGCGAGAATTATCTGCCATTTACAATCACCCTGCATCGAGTTGCTTTGACCATTCGTTGTCGCTTGCCGGGTTATGCCATATGAAGATACGGTTAGATCCACGATGGCTCAGGGGTCGACAATATATCCCACAAAAAAAATGTGTTCCGCAAAACCAGAAGTAGCACGCATTCCTCGTTGTTTTTATTGTATTAAGAATAAGAACAAAAAAAAATTCTTATAGAACCCTCTCAGTTAAAAAAATATTCCACAAATTATGGTGGTCGACAGAAGATACCTTTTTACAAGGGTTCACTTATATGCTCAATGTTAGGTTGGAAGATTGCTCTCAAATGGAACATTAACAAATAGCAATTTCTTTACTGAGGAAGCGTCAGCCTCTGGGTTATCGAATGCGCAGGAATACAATTCTGTTGGCCCAATGGTTAGTCAGTAAATTGGCAAAACCTTAAGTCGAACGAATTTCGGTCGACTTAAGTCTTAAGTGTTGCAAAAAGGGGGTATTAGGTCGACTTTCGGTTGACCTAAGGTATACTTACGATATATATATATATATATATATATATATATATAGAGAGAGAGAGAGAGAGAGAGAGAGAGAGAGAGAGAGAGAGAGAGAGAGAGAAATATATATATAGAGAGAGAAATATATATAGATATAGATATAGATATAAAGTTAAAATTCCTGACCCCTCATGCATGTCTGATCAAATAACCCAATGTTACTATGGGTTAACTAAACAGGCATTCCACTGTACGATGACGTTTTTTAAAAAAAATTGCGAGGCCTAAAATGACCTTGACCTTCAAGATCAAATCAAACAGGGAACATATATGAAATATATGTAAATACAAGAAGTTTGGACTTTATATCTCTCATAATTTAGGGTCGAGGCCACTTCAAAGTACCAAAATACTAACCGAATTAGGACAGCTCCAGTTACCTTAAAATGGAGTAAGGCTGACCAATTCTGTATAGTAAGTATGTCTCATTCACATCCTCATCTTCATCCATTAGACGGCCTCAATCATCAGGTTGATTACTCTGCCGTACCGAACGGGGTTTGCGTGGGGAAAAGAGAAAAAAATATTTCATAGGAAGTGACAGACCTAAGACAGATGAGAATGAAATCTGCACTAAAAGGACACCTACTCTAAGTGGGCTTTACTTGCAGGGTAGCCTACTACTTTTCCCTCTTCGCTCCAGGGAGCTAGCAAGTCCCAGTATGTCCTAACACAAAACTGGGCCCCCCCCCCCCAAAAAAAAAAAAAAAAAAAAAAAAAAGTTGGGGAAAGAGATGGGGATGGAGGCAATCTGAACCTACCTACTCTATTTAACCTCTGGAAAACTTTTTATAGTTGTGGCACTCGTGACTTAAAGGAGTCAAGAGTATCAGCTGTCACTGTTGTTTTGGGCAGCTCGCTCCAGTCCTTGATGGTGTTGGGAAGGAAAGAGAACTGGCGGTATTTGGTTCTACATTGAATTTGGGTGAGCTGTTGGGGGTGGCTTCTTCGCTGACGTGGAGGGGCTGGGACTATTTTGCTGGTTTTGACGACTGCCTCCTTGTTGAGTATCTTACGTAGCATGGCAAGTCTACCGACCTTTCTGCGGTGTTGGAGAGAAGGCCATTGCAGTTTGTCGATCATCTCGGAGACACTAGAAGTGTTGTGGTATCGGTTGACGACAAAACGTGCTGCTCTTCTCTGGACCGCCTCTAATTTATCGATGTTAGCCTCTGTGTGGGGATCCCATACCGTGCAGGCATATTCCAGTATGGGGCGGCCTTGAAAGCAGTCTCCCTGAAGTGGGTGGCGCTGACTTTGAGGTTGCGCCAGAGGAAGCCAATGGTCTTGTTGGCTTTAGCACAGATGTTAATGATGTGCTTATCCCAGCTGAGATCTTGACAGATGGTAACACCTAGATACTTGGCAGAGGTGACAGTTTCCAGAGTGTGATTATGTAGTTGGTAGTCCGTTGGTTTGATGGTCCGCTTTCTAGTGATGGAGAGGGTGGTACATTTGTCGGAGTGGAAGGCCATGTCCCAGCTCTGTTCCCACTCTTCCAGTCAGTGTAGATCTTCTTGGAGCTGGTTTTGGTCATGGTCTGTGGAGTTCAGGCGGTAGACAGCTGTGTCGTCAGCAAAAAGGCAGGTAGGTGAAGAGAGTTGTTCTGGGAGGTCATTAATATACACCAAGAAAAGTGATGGGCCCAAAACAGAGCCTTGAGGGACCCCAGATCTCACTCTGGCCTGGCCTGACGCTGCACCGTTGACTACTACCACCTGTTGCCTGTCATGTAAAAATGCTCCAATCCATCTATTGATTTCGCCCTGGATACCATAGTGGTGCAGCTTGTGCAGCAGGAGGCTATGATTAACGCGGTCAAAGGCTTTGGCAAAGTCCATAATGATGACGTCAGCTTGGTTGCCTCCCTCCATAGTGGTAAACAGCTCTTCTGTGAAGTTCAGGAGCTGGGTTTCGCATGACCTTGCTTTGCGAAATCCATGTTGTTCTGGACGTAGGATGTTATTGTTATCAAGATGGCTCATCACGGCGCTAACAACTATATGCTCGAATATCTTGGTTATATACGGTTTCAGATGTATTGTTTTTGAGGAAAGCAGACAACTGCCAATTAATGTTTGGGGTACATAATTTCCATGGGGGAACTTCAGTCCGAAGCTCATCGTTGTTGATGGAATCAACATTGATGCCTGCATTTTCCAAATGAGCCTGCATTCTGATGCCAAACGGAGGACTTGTGTTAGGTTTGGCTTCAAATTTCTGAACAAAATCTGGGTTGAAAACACAGTCATAGGATCGGTTTTTAATTTTAAATAGTAATTCAGTGACAATTGTTTACGTCTCAGCTCCAGCGGGGGTTCATTAGCTTCCACATACAGGCTCTCACAAGGGGGGGGGGGGGGGGGTGCGAAAAGCACCCAAAGCAATGCGTAATGCCTGATGAGCAACTGGATCTAACATTTTAAGATAAGATTTTCTAGCAGAACCATAAACAATGCAACCATAATCTATATTGGATCTAATTAAAGAACGATATAACAGCAATAAAGTTTTCTTGTCAGCTCTCCAGTCTGTACCACTGATAACCTTGAGCAAGTTGCAGGCCTGTTGACATTTAGTTTTCAGATTTTTCAGATGAGGAAGGAAGGATAGCCTTTGATAAAAAATAACACCCAAAAATTTGACTTGTTGGACTGCCTTTATTGGGGTTTTATTGAGAGTAATATTAGGGTCTTGAATAATTCCCCAGTGCTTGGAAAAGTGAATACATTCAGTCTTTGCTTCAGAAAATTTAAAACCATTTTGTAAAACCCAGTCTTCAACGGCCTTGACACATAACTGTAGCTGACGTTCTGCAGATGCCAAGGTTTTACCTTTGGCTACTAATGCAAAATCGTCAACAAACAAAGACTTGTCAATTCCCTGTTTAACGGAACGAACAATATTATTTATTTTAATATTAAACAGCAAGGGAGACAAGATGTTACCCTGAGGCACTCCCATCTCCTGTTCCCTCATATCGGACAAAGATCCCTTAACCTTAACCTGAAAAATTCTGTCCATTAGAAAATTGGATATAAACAGAGGTAAATGTCCATTCAAACCCATTTCATGTAAATCTGAAAGAATGCCATATTTCCATGTGGTATCATAGGCTTTTTCCAAATCAAACATGATGGCAACGACATGTTCACCCTGGACGAACGCGTTACGGATAAAAGTTTCCAGTCGCACCAGGTGGTCAACAGTACTTCGACCACTTCGAAAGCCACACTGAGTGTTGGATAAGATCTTATTGGTTTCCAGATGCCACAGTAAACGAGAATAAACCATTCTTTCCAGCGTCTTGCATAAGCAAGACGTTAAGGCTATTGGTCTATAGTTTGTTGGATTAGTATGCTCTTTGCCAGGTTTAGGAATGGGTATAATAATGGCCTTTCTCCAAGAGGGAGGAAAGGTGCCAGTGACCCAAATCTGATTGAAGATGTCCAGCAGTTGAGACCGCGAGTACCGCGTTAAATGTCTGAGAAATTGATATTTTACATCATCCGGTCCAACTGCTGAATCTGCACTTTTGTTAATTGCATCGTCAAGCTCGACTAATGAGAACGGAATGTTGTAATCTTCAGAATTATGAGAGGTAAAATTTAACCGTTGTTTTTCTTTACGTGCTTGAATTGTTTGAAAAGAGACGGAATAATTTTCAGAAGAAGAATTTGCAGCAAAAGAAGAGGCCAAAAGATCAGCTACTAGTTTTTTTTATCTCCGATTACGTCTCCCTGCACAGTAAGGCATGGGCTGACCTGTTTGTTACTTTTATTTTTGAGTTTGCGGACCACTTTCCAAACCTTCGACAGTTTCGCTTTCGAATTTAGCGTGGAGCAGAAACCTCTCCACGATTCTCTTCTCTTAAGTTTGAAGAGCTGTCGACGTTGGGCTCGCAAACGTTGGTGGTTCTGTTTATTTTCAGAACTTGGATGCAGATACATCATTCTTAAAGCTTTTTTACGGGCTTGCTGAAGTTTTTTACATTCATCATCAAACCAGGGTTTTTTAATTGTATACGGTTTTGATGAAGTTTGCGGGATGGACTCCTTGGCACTGTTTATAACTATGTCAGTATAGAGCTGTATTGGATCTATGGCATTCGAAAAATCCTGTTCCTTAGCACGTAACTGAACCTCAGACAGGTTAGAAAACAGACTCCAGTTAGCTTGTTTCAGTTTCCACCTGCCATGAGTTTGCTCAAGGTTGTGTGAATCATGTTTTAATAAAACCGGAAAATGGTCGCGGCCATGGAGATATTCTAAAACTGTCCATTTAAAATCCAAAAGAAAGGAGGGATCACAGATCGATATATCAGTGTGGGACAAAGAAACGGTTCTTGAACAGGAAAAAGTTGGAGCACCCTCGTTCAAAGTTACTAGGTTCAACGAGTCTAAAATGTCTTCAATTATTTTCCCCTGAGAATCGGTACGATCGCTGCCCCACAGGGGAGAACGTCCATTAAAATCTCCCAACAACAAAAAAGGGGCAGGTAACTGTTGGATCAAATTCTCAAGTTCACTTTTTTTTTTTTTTTTTTTTTTTACATTTATTGATGGGGTCAAACATATAGAACAAACACCCCTTGGGGTCATGAGCAATCTTGCCACTGTAGATTGTTCAAACCTATAAAGGGAACAGTGAAAGCCACAGTTGAAAACCTGTCTTTTCTTTATAGGCAAGACAGATTCACTGCGGCAACAGTACCCCCGTTGGAGTGCCGGGGGTTTTCAGTATAAATAGTATCCCCACTTTATGGAAATTTAGTGCTTTAAATTCCCACTGTCGCTGTCTTCCTCATTTACTCTTTCCTATTCCTGCTCTGTCCTTCACTCTGCTATACTATCTTCTTCTTCGCTAGATCAATGACCTACCTTTTTTCTTGAAAACTCTTCCTGGACAAGACTCCTTGTTTGTATATGAGGTCTGTTGGATCAGCTTGGGGGTGTTGGACGCTTTCTGCCGGGTGGTCACTAGGGCTTCCTATGATTGTACTATTTAGCACTATAGGCATTTTATATGTATGTGTTTTTTTGATGATTTATAATGATGTTTGTATTCTATTTTGTTTTTGTAACCGGGGTGTTCGCGTAGTTGAGGTCAACCCTCAGCCGTCCCCCGCGTGGGATGTCTTTATTGTAAAGTGACTGGCCGTTGGAGGGCATTCAATTTTCCCACTGGGGTTGTTTCAGCAGATCTTTTATGCGGATCGGGGGTTGTCCGGTCCTGATTTGGCTCGGAAGAGTCCGCTGGACCTAAAGCAACAATAAATCACAATCATATAGAACAAACTGTGAGGGATTTATAAAGAGATACTCTGGCTGCAACTGCTGGTAAACTTGTATTAAGGGAAATTGGTTTAAATGGGACGTTTCTATGAATAAATAGTGAAACGCCTCTATAAGATGTACAATCTAGAGCCGAATAAGCAGTAATATCTATAAGATGTTTTTCTGACAGGAGAGTTTCCTGAATGGCTAACACCTCAGGTTGATGCTCCGTCAGCAGACAGCAGAGCTCCTCATAATTTGCCCTTATTCCTCGGATGTTCCATTGTAAAATGGCCATAAAAATGAAGTAAAAGAATGCTAAAATTTTAATC
Organism: Oncomelania hupensis; assembly: GCA_036898135.1. Classification (NCBI taxonomy): domain Eukaryota; kingdom Metazoa; phylum Mollusca; class Gastropoda; order Littorinimorpha; family Pomatiopsidae; genus Oncomelania; species Oncomelania hupensis. The sequence goes on from CM072517.1 coordinate 9,939,647, forward strand.
TCTGAGAGCACAATTACATCTCTTAAGTTTTCGGACCCTCGTCCATATCTTCATTGTCCATCAACACCTCGAAACGGTTCTCCGTTTCGAGAGGCTGGTGGTGCTTGGAAGAAAGGGGTCCGGGCCTTTGATTTTTTTGTCAAAGCCCCGGAACCCGAACTGCCAGCCGACTTCCTCCCCTTCTCCCCAGCACCGGACTTTATATCCTCCCTCTCCCCCTCCCCCCTTCCAACCTTTCCCTCTCCTCCTCTGACGCTCTTCTGCTGAGCAACTAGTATTTTAGCCGCCTCAGCAACTGCCCGGTCGCTAAAACCGGTCGTTGCTGGTGCGGCGGCCTGAGGCCTAGCCTCCTTTGCAGCAGGTGTGACGGCTTTTGACACAGTCTTCTGCGTGTTGTGGGTGACGGTTTTTGACGTGCCCATCGGCACGTTCTCCAGTGTAATCAGTGGGGCTGGAGAACCCCCCTTTTGAGCTAACAACGTGAGCACTTTTTTTAGAGCATCCATCCGTTTGCACAAGGTTTCCAAGATCTGCGTCATTTTATTCATAGCAGTGTCCATTGATGGTTGTGCGCTAGGTTCCACATGAGATGTGGAACCGTCACAGACGCAAAGGACCTCTCTTTAAAAACCGGCCTACTTTCAAGTACTTTTTTTCTTGCGTCTCCGAAGGAGCACCTCTCAGTAGCCTGAACCTTTTGAATTTCCAGCTCCAACTGCCACTGAGGGCAATCTTTGGAGCTGGAAGCATGCTGCCCCGCACAATTAATGCAGCAAATAGGATGTTTGCAATCACTTCGAAAATGAAGAACTTAATTTAAAGCAGTTTTTAAGATGCTTAAAAATAGCTTCTATTTTAATTGGTGAGTGAGTAAAGGGAGAGATAGGGGAGTAAAATAAGACATTCAAAAAGCACATTTTTTTAGAGAAAAGAGGTGGGAAACATGGTAAGGCGGTGAAATCCCAGATCTTCTATCACTTTATAGTTGAAAGTTTAGCTCGACGGTCTATGTTCCATTTTCTTAAGTGAATATCTAAAATAATAATACTGAATGTGCCTGCAATATTTCAGGCAATTCTATCTACTATTTCATGATTTATTATCATTTTAGTGGATGACATGAGTCAAAATTGCTGTTCGTTTTACCATTAAAAGTATTAGTCTCACTGAAATGTACTTTTCAATGACAAAAATGTTCAAACTTAGCTTGCAAACCCTTCATCTACCTTGCTGGTGGTTGGTATGCTCACTGTATGCGGCTATGTTCCTTTTCTTTCAACTACCTAAGATCGGAACTACGTTCTAACTTGTAAATTTCCATGGCGTGACCTACCTTTTGTTCACAGGCGTTAATATAAAACTCATTTCAGCAAATCATATCCACCTTGATTTTAAAATACCCAACTCCCTTAATTTCGATATCTTACCTAGACTGCAGTGCATCTTTCCACTCATCTGAGCCTATGCTAATTTAACAAATGTACGAAAACCTTTTAGTTAGGGGTCCACTCACACACAACGACAACATCAAAGGAACAGTTGACGCTGTTGCCTGCAGCATCGGTGGCTGTGTAGGTAACCTTTGTTCTGCCAGGGCGGAATACTGAACCCGGCACAATGTCACTCCTAACAGTCACTTTCTTGCTCACGTTGTCGGTTGCAACTGGTGGGGTCCACTTGACTCTGGTCTCTTTTCCTATCTTTGCATAGTTATCCGGCACACGAGGACATCCACCCACGAACGATGGTTGCTGATTATCTGCCAGAATGTCACAATATTAACAATGTCACCAGTGGAATGAGTTTGTAGGCGTGTGTTTGGGTGTGACAGAGCGATATATATCTTATCTGATTATTTCAATGTGTATTAATTACAACTTAACAGGCGCGGATCATACATTTAAAAAAAAAATCTGACTAGTGATTAACCATATTAATATTATCTTCCAGGACAGACCTACGATGAACTTCAAAATGATACATTATCTTCAGCGTCTGGGGATGCCAATCCCCTGATAAGGCCTTCGTCCTGGATCTTATCTGGGGGCAGGCGGTGTTTTGACCCTCGCCACAATTTGGAACCCTCGAACACCGAACACTCTCCCTTACCCCTAGATCCGGCCCTGAAGTACAAACATGTATACTATTGATGAGCACAGAGAGAGAGAGAGAGAGAGAGAGGGAGAGAGGGAGATAGAGAGAAAGAGAAAGAGAGAGAGAAAACGTTTATTACATAAGGATAGTAGCTTTAGGTCCAGAAATGAAATATGAGATTGGCCCTTCCATTATTTTGAGTAGTATATATACAATGTAGCCTACATGTAACTCAATACAAATGCACATATACATGAGACATGCGGCATATATACTCACGCCAGTGAACTGTTCTTTAGCGATATATACAGAGAGAAACTTTGAAACTTTTTTTTTGAAACTTTTTTTATTAGGGATAAAGATTTTAGACTAATAAGAAGTCTAATCTTCCAATCTGTCCCTTAACAAATTAACATAATAAATAACCTTTAACATTAACTTGGAAATCATAGAAATCACACACACATGCACTCACACACATGCACACACAATCACAACATCTTCTTCATCATTATCTTTAAACAATGTTAGGCAACCACCACCCTTCCTATCCCTCACCCTCATAATAATATTACAAATAACAATAATCATAACAACAATGATAATAACAATAATAATAACAACAATAATAATAATAATTATAATTAATATTATTATTATCATCATCATTACTATTACTATCATACTACAATGTCATGAAAAACTGTGTTATCATATAAAAAATATCAGTTTTATAATTAATTTTGCAGATGTTTGCATAGGTTATTTTTGAAAGAAAATATTGTGGTGCAATGTTTACACTCCAGAGGAAGAGAGTTCCATACAGCAGCTCCATTAAATGATAGGCTATTTTTGTATAAATCAATGCGAGGGAGGGGTAGTTTATAATTATAAAGTCTATGCCCAAGAACTGGCTTAGTAAAAAATATATCAAGATATGCTGGTGTTTTTCCATGTGTGATTTTGAACATAAGGATAGCTGTATTAAATACAAATTGTTGTTGAAGTGGGAGTATTCGGAGTGCTTTGTATTTCTCAGTAGTTGGAATATCTGTATTTATATTATAAGACTTATAGAGTATTTTGATTGCTCTTTTATGAAGACTGTTTAGCGGTTTAATTTGCGCCTCACTTGCATTACACCAAACAGTTGATGCATAATTAAAATGAGACATACAGTGGGCATAGAAAAAAGATTTCAATGCACCAACCGTAACAAAATGTCTAAGTTTATTTAGAAGGAAAAGGTATTTAGAAATTTTTTTACAGATATGGTTAATGTGTGACCGCCAGGTAAAATCATCATCAATGATTACGCCTAGCACTTTATGTTCACGAACTTGATCAATACTGTACGACCCTAAGTTTAGATGAAGGCAAAAAGATCCATTTTGACGTTTTTGTCTTGTAGTGAGAAGCATACTTTTGCTTTTATTAGGATTTAATTTCATTCTATTGTTGTCACACCAGTTGTCAATTTCATTTATGCTTATTTGAAGACTTAGTTCTACCTGTTGTAGATTTTTATTATGAGTATGAAGGGATGAATCATCAGCAAATAGGTCAAGGTTAACATTTTGTGTGAGAAAAAGGGGCATATCATTGATAAATATACAAAATAAAATAGGACCAAGAATCGATCCTTGAGGAACTCCACAAGTGACATCTCCAGGAGACGAAAATGAACCATTAGTATATACTGACTGGTGCCTGTTTGATAAATATGATTTAAAAAATAATACAGATGCAGAGTTTTGAAAATAGTAGGTTAGCTTATTAATTAGGATATCATGGTTAACTAAATCAAATGCCTTTTTAAGGTCAAGAAAAACTGCCCCTACAATGTCTTGCTTGTTTATAGCATTAAGCCAAACATCACAAAGATGGGAGAGCGCTGTTTGACAAGAGTGGTTAGGTCTGAAGCCAGACTGAAAAGGATGAAAAAGAGCATTATTTTCTAAATATTTCATAAGGTTAATATGAATATATCTTTCCAAAGGTTTAGATAGAACAGGCAGAATGGAAATCGGTCGAAAGTTGTCAAGAATTGAAGTATCACTTGTTTTAGGTAAAGGTATTACTTTAGCTTCTTTAAATATTGAGGGAAACTGATTTTGTTCAATGCATAGATTATAGATGTAGGTTAAAGGTTTAATAATATATGGAAGAGACAATTTTATAATGAACGCATTTAAATTATAGATGTCCAGAGACTTTTTATTTTTCATTTGTAATATTAAAGATGTTACTTCATGTTCAGTTAACCGAGGTATAATAAATGAGGCAGATTCATGAAGTTTGCTTCTGCAAAACTGGTTGATCCTATCATATATCATTGCATCTGTGTTTGTGTTTGCGTTATTAGATGTAATAATAGAGTCAGTCAATGAAAGGAAATATTTATTAAATTCATCATTAGTGAACAGATATTGATTTATTTTTCTTGTTCGAGATTTTTTGCAAAATTCGTTCATTGCTTGCCAAATACAAGTTATATTAGTGTTTTCGGTTGATAATAAAGTTTGGAAATATTTTTTCTTCGCATTTCGTACAAGAGTAAGGACTTTATTACGTTGCTTTTTATACAGATCAAACTGTTTTTGTTTTTTAAGTCTGTCACGCAAGGACATGGCAGCCTTAATTTCAGTATTCATCCAGGTGGGTATTGACACATGTTTAACCCTCTTCCTCCTGATTGGAGCATGTGCATTGACGACAGAAAGCAATAGTTTCAAAAATATTTTGGCTGCTTCATTAGGGTTATTACATGCTCTTAAATTGATAAAATCAATTAAACTTAAGTCCTGTAAATATGCGGACTTATCGAAATTCTTAAAGTTTCTTAAGAGAGAGAGAGAGAGAGAGAGAGAGAGAGAGAGAGAGAGAGAGAGAGAGAGAGAGAGAGAGAGAGAGAAGAGAAACAGATAAACTACCTCTAACGTGCAATGGCAAAACAAAGTATCTGCAGTTTTGGGCGAAAATGAGTTATTGATACTGCCGTATAGATGAGGAGGAGGCGCATCTTTTAAAAAAAATCCCGAATAAAAATGTCAAATTTTGACGAAGATATTGCAGTTTTTATTTTAGTATGTTGTGCTTGTTAAATATTTTTTAAGTACCAGAATAAAATGGCAAAACGAAGTAAGTGAGCAACGCTATAAATAGAACTGATTCAATAGTACTCTCTCAAGTAACTGTTTTCTTCGCTAGCGTGAACAAAACGGCAAAACAACGTATGTCTTTTACCAATCACGCGCCAGCTTTGTTTTTGGTTGACCAATTAAAAAGACCGTTACTACCTGGGCTTGTCAGACAGTCCTGACTTTTAATGAGATGCGATAAACGATGAATAGTGACGGCGAGAAGCAGCCGCACTTTTCAAGTGCTGCAAGTGTTTTCAATAACTTGAAACAAAGGTAAGCCGCAGTTTATTCTCTTTTTTTGTCATTGATTTATAATATTCTTGTTATAGTGTTCAGATAAAGCGGGTATAATTAAAAGAACTGATGTTTAGATTTCCATTGACATTTCTTTTGATATACTGTTTTTGCATCAAAAGTTGCATCAGTGTGTAAACAACTCTACCGTGTTTGTATGAATTATTTTCGATTCTAGATATTTTTAACATCTTTTTGAATATTAATGTTTGTAGACTATTAGTGTCTAGCACAGCAATGTCAACGTAAAGCCAAGTGTCAATATAATATGCCTATACTTTAGGTCCCCTAAATAATTGCTCAATGTATTATTTTGTATTGCGATTACAGGCGATGAAAGCTAGGAAAAGCTAGGAATTTACCTTAGTTACCTTCAAAATCTTAGTAACTAAAAACATTACCTTCCCAGTTTCCTCGTTTTCCTCGTCTAGATCTAGCTTATGAAACGTGTGCCTGGTAATGGTTTTAGAAAGATGCAGCTTAATTGATACTTGATAGGGGCGATGTTGAAGGCTTTTTAAGACTGTTCATCGTTCTATTTAGTTGTTTACTAATATAGGCCTAATGGCTTATTGCGGCAATGAGTGGCATTAATATTAGGCCTAGATCTATTTTTGGCAATCTGGGTTATAGGTTGGTCTGCCCAGATATTATTATTATTATTATTATTATTATTATTATTATTATTATTATTATTATTATTATTATTATTATTACAAATTCCAGTTAAGCCCAGGGACATATTTTCTAAGTTAGAAAAAGGTAGTTGTTCCTTACTTTATTTACTTCGTAAAATTAGTGCAGTCGCTTCTGGCTGTAGCCTACATGTATAATGCATTTCAGTTAATGAGACGCAAGCAGCGTGCGCTTTGATAACGCTGCGCTATGAAACTCACTTTCTTCGAATGTAAGGAAAATCTACCTGTTTCCTGCACTTAGGAAACACGCTAATGAGAAATGTACCCCTTCTAGAGCTTCTAGATGTAAATAGACAGTTTTACTACTTGAGGAGTCCACTTGCAAACAGGCTAAATCCACTGCGACAGCTTTTGACAAAAATGGCATTTTCTGGTTGCCTAGAATACATTTTTAAAAGAGGTGCAATTTTTTGAAACTGTTTTAAACCACTGTGCAAAATATTTTATAGTAGTATTTTATATAGCAGTAGTAGTTGTAGTAGTAGTAGAGTGACAGATATTTGGTTCATTGTATGACTGTTCAACAAAACTCAGGGCAATTAATTTCCTTGTGCATTAACATTGGCACTTGGTTGAATAACATCTGAATTCCTGTATTCCCGTGTAAGATCTGATTCAGGGCATTTTTAATGTAACAAGTGCATTCTCTCTCTCTCTCTCTCTCTCTCTCTCTCTCTCTCTCTCTCTCCCTACCTCCTCCCTACCTCTCTCTCTAGCTTGTCTTCTGATACATTTAAAATTTGTTTCAGCAATATCATCCGAGATGCAAGAGATGCTTCTTCACATATACCAGGTCCACCAACAGGAGTCCAACCATCTACTCAGAAAGTTCTTCTGAAAGTTATTCCAGAGATGAAGTTCTTCTTTGCCTTGAATCAGATTCAGAGATCAATGCTATAGTTCCTGAAAGCTAACAAAAGAAAATAAGATCAAAAGTTGAGAGAAAGAAAATAGATGCAGATAAACATCCCATCAATAAATCCTACAAATGCAGAAAGAAATGTGATGATTTTTAGAGAAGAATCAAGATCAACAATTCATGGCGAGTACTGGCAGATTGATTACAACGATAGAAAAAGGTTTGTGCAGCAGTGCATTGAGCGAAGATCGCCAACTCGTAGCAGATCTCCAAAGCGAGAAACATAAAGTAGATCTTTTTCACTGGTGTCAAATGGACAAATACTTAAGTTGTGCAATTTTTTTTATTGCCACCTTACCTTCATAACAACAATTTGCAAATCATATAGAAGTTCGAACGGCTCTGATGTGGCGAGTGCGTACGAGCAAGCTATCAAGTGGTACTCTGAATCAGCTGACACAATTAACATGGGTAGACAATTGTTCAAGCCAGAACAAGAACTTGACTCTCTTCTCGATGCTGGCTGTAAATCGTGACAATAGATTGGTCTTTGTTGTTGTTATAGACTATGTTGCTGTGTAAAAGTAATCTGCATATCTGTTCTCTTGATAAGGAAAGATTCATGGTTGTGATATTCAGATACATATTATACATAAATAAATAAATACATTTTTTTTTGTTATTGCTTTATTGAAGAATATTCCCACAAGAACAAGAAATGAAGTAAAGGGACAAAAAGCAGTATTGTAAATTTATAAATTTTATGCAGGTCCAAAATATTAGGAAGGTAAACTTTTGTTTTAATGTCGTTGTTAACTTTATTTACAAAATAATTTTATTGAGAACAAAATAAAGTATTTACAGCTTTGAAACCTCCTATGTGAACTGTCTTAATAACGGGCAGATTGGTAAATTGCATTCAATATAAGCGTTAGTAATTAATCTAAAAACAGGCAAAATCAGCTTTGAACACAAAACATTTTGTTTCAAGATATACCATAAACCTGGCATTTCTTTCACCCTTTCTCTTTTTTTTTTTGAAGTGGAACACCAACATAGATGCACGTTAGTGTGCAGAAGAGAGTACTTTGAAAAAAATAAAACAAACTTGTGTCTTGGTTTTCATTTAATAAAATATTTATTCAAACTAATTTTTGTGTTCAGTAATATACATGTATTTAAAAAAAATTCTCCATCTCTGTCTTTCTTTCTCAGAATATATGATTGTTTGTGTGTATGTATGTATGTATGTATGTATGTATGTATGTATGTATGTATGTATGTATGTATGTATGTGTATATATATATCTAACATCAACAGTCAAATTGGTATACTTCTTCTACTACTACTACTGCTAATATTTTACTACAACCACCAGCACCATCAACAACAACAGCCAAATTGTTGCTATTATTATTATTATTATTATTATTATTATTATTATTATTATTATTATTATTATTATTATTAATTATTATACTAGACCTCCAGTTTAGAATAAATATTTACCAAAATTAAAAACTTTAATTTCTTAACTTGTCAAAGAGAAACATAATGTACAAGAACGTAGGCTTATAGATTAGAGAAACAGAAACAATACTAATTAGGAAAACAAACTAAAACTGCAGAGCACAACAGCAGGCTGACTAAAAGAACCCAAATCAGAATTCTTCAGTTATGATTATAATATCTGTAAAAAAATCATTGCATTCTGAGTATATGTGCAACTTCCTTCTCTAATAAAATTCAGACATAAACAAAAGAAAAAAAAAACTAATTGACAGAAGGTTTCCATTAAAGTTTAAATCTAAATATCGAAACTGATTTGCGAAAAAAAAAGCGTATGTTGTTTTAGAAAGAAAGAAAAGAACAATCGCTTTTCTGTGGAGATAATAATTAGATCAATTAAGTCGTCTAATCTATATTAAAAAAAACAACTGCATTTGTTTTATTACACATGCACAGGTCTGCATGAATAGGACTATACACAATCATGTAAACTGCGAGTTTGACTGTTAGTGAAAAAAGATAATTATTACAGTCAAATAGACTAAATTAGTAAACATTTTTACAAATCGGTGAAATATTAGCCCAAATTATGTATTCGGATGAAAGTATACACCGAGGTCTAGTCTGTGTTGCATACATTCCATCATGTCCGCTGGACCTAAAGCAACAATCAATCAATCAATCAACATTCCATCATAACGGACTTTATAGATCCTGACGCTCATGTCCTAGACGGGTGAGTGCCGGTGACAAGAACACACCCAGCATGCACCTAGGTCCTTCTCCCCCATCCCGGGCTGCCCAGGATTGTCTTCAGTTGTCTGGGGCGTTATTACGATGCGCCCGAAGGCTGCAAGTTGGCGCAACGGGCGGCTTGAGTTACATCCTGTATCGGCCAGCGCCTTGAGCAGCTCTTGAGCTGGAAAAGCGCTATATAAGAACGATTAAATAATAATAATAAAAAATAAATAACAATATTTATGAAATATAACAAGATTTGTTTTACGTTTTAGAACTAAAATTTAACAAGTACAGTTTTTTATTAAAAGAAAACCGAGAGCTGTCAGGCGCCTGTGGTAAGCAGCAATAAATTTTCACAATAATCTTGTGTTCGAAAGAACTCACCCACATTTGCCTTTTTTAAAAATAAGTTGAGGAAAGTCAAATAATTTGGTAAAAGAGAGTATAACTCACTCGCTTTTACCGATTTTTAAGCAAGCGTTCCAAGTCAGAAATACAAAGACAAAACAGAGTATTTTATACTTCGTTTTGCCATTTTTTTAACAAGCCTCCCGTGTTCAAAATAAAATGAGATTGAAGTAACTTCAGAAAAAGACGAAATATCTTTCAAACTGCAAATGTGATGTATGTAATATTTTGCATGGAACATTTTTTTGTGATTTTCCGCAGATCTACGTCAGAAAAGGTGCCGGTTATAGCTCAAAATACTGCGGAAACAGAAAAAGTCGATTTTCTCAAAACTTGCTTTTCGCAACATACTTTGTTTTGCCATTGCACGTTAGCCCTGCCCTACCTGTGCAACACTCCCCCTCCAAACCCCCTCATCCCCCAACCCCCCACACACACCTTCTCCTACTACGCTTCAGTGGTCTCTCTTAAGGAAGTGGGTCACGAATAAGTTCTTTAGCAGTGAGACAATGGAATTCTTATGTGGACTACGAACGAATGCTCAGTACGGCAACGACAGTCCTATTACAGGAGTTTGTCCGTCGTGAGGCTTCGTACCAACAACACGAGGGCTTGAGCGACGACCGAACAGAAACGAAGTACAGAAAGAAAAGAACAGCGAGGGAAATTAACGAGTTTACAAACTATGTTGATTTAAGCCCTTTCGATCACTAATAATGACAATTGTCGGTTGGTTCGAGTACCTCATCTTGGGCATGATTTTGTTTTAAATCTACATGTGTATTTGATATTTATTTGTGTATTGATTTATCTGTGATTTTTTAAGTATTGTATTTATCTATAAAAGCTGAAGACAAAAAGACGATGCACAATGCTGCTGCTGCTGTTGCTGCTGCTGCTGCTGAGGATGATGATTTCTTCATTTTGTGCTTTCTTCTTCTTCTTTTATATATATATCATTAACAGTGCTGAACAATCCATTGCATGTAATTTTTAAATATTTTATTTTAAACTGTTTTTTAAAAAGAAATACAAATACTAATACTAATACTAATACTACTACTACTACTACTACTAATAATAATAATAATCACGAAGTGACTGTCCTAAGAGACTCTGGTTGCAGTGGAGTAATCGTCAGAGAAGATCTAATCGCTAAAGAACAGTTCACTGGCGATTCTAAATGGACACTTATGGCCGACAGCAAATGTGTGAGAGCGGCAGTTGCGAAGATTCAAGTCAGCACTCCTTTCTACATAGGCGAAGTAGAAGCGGTTTGCCTGAAGAAGCCGGAAATATCGACGGCGCGAGACGACCCGACAACCCCGATTCGGAATAGAGTCTTGCCTCAACCCAACGCCGCGAAGTTGTGGAGGAGGATCCATTGCCATTTCCCGATGGAGACCTTGCAGAGCTGCTACCGAACAATGTGGCTGCTCCAGCTCAGCCCTGCCGACCAGAGATCGTCGGTGCTGTCACTACTAGGGTCCAGGCCAAGAAAGACAAGACGTCCACGCCACTGAAGGTCGCCGACAGCTCCAAAGCTGCCATCGTGGACAGAGATAAACTGATTCAGCTCCAGGAAGCTGATAGCACTTTACTCAAGTACAGGACCCGCCAAGACCACGTGACCCCCTTGCCCCTCTCCCTCCCAACAGTGGCACGGTCTATTTCGAGGTGAAGGCCAAGATCCTGTACAAAATCTTCCAGCACCCGAGGGTCAACGGAGGAAAACCACTACGTCAAGTCTTGGTACAGTTATCCCTAAGCTCACGACTCTATCATGGGAGGTCACCCAGGCATGAAGAAGACGTCGGACAGAATCCAGGCGGCGTTCTACTGGCCAGGACTTCATACGGGCGTCAGCCGTTTCTGCCGATCATGTGACATTTGCCAGAAGCCCATACCTCGAGGAAGAGTCCCGAAAGTGCCTATGCAGAGGATGTTTTTGATCAACCGACCTTGGCCTTGGACTTAATCGGCGAAATAAAACCTCCGAGTGAAAAAGGTCATCGGTGGTTACTGACTTTAGTGGACTATGCGACTCGGTACCCAGAAGCAGTGCCACTGAAGAAGATTGACACTGAAACTGTGGCAGATGCACTTGTGGGCATGTTCAGTAGACTTGGAGTGCCTCAAGATATTCTGACAGACCTCGGGACGCAGTTCGTCTCTGACTGCATGAAGGAGTTCTACAGACTGCTGAGCATTCGACATTTGACTACGACACCCTACCACCCGATGTGCAACGGGCTTGTCCAAAAGTTCAATGCTACGCTGAAGTCCACCCTGAAGAAACTATGCAGCGAGCAGCCCAGACAATGGCATCGCTACATCAACGCATTACTTTTCGCCTACAGAGAAGTACCGCAGGAGTCCACCGGCTTTTATCCGTTCGAGCTGTTGTACGGAAGAACCATCCGAGGGCCGATGCACATCCTGAAAGAACTGTGGACGAAAGAAGTAGACACCCCAGAGGTGAAGAACAGCTACCAGTATGTGTTTGAGCTAAAGGAAAAGCTGGAACAGACTCTCGAGATAGCCATAGAAAACCTAAAGAAGTCCCAGGACAGTGGAAAGCACTACTATGATCGTAGGGCTGTGAACAGGAAGTTTAAACCTGGCAACAAAGTACTGGTGTTGCTACCTACCGACCACAATAAGTTGCTGATGCAGTGGAAAGGCCCGTACGAAGTGGAGACCGTGGTGGGAATCAACGATTACAAGGTGAAGGTCGGCCAGCATTCCAAGTTATACCACGCCATTTTCCTTAAGCTGTACGTGGAAAGGCCATCAGAGACTATACACGCAGCAACAGCGGTTGAGATCGACGACAGCTTTAACGGCGAGGAACTGTTGGAACTCGGAGATTTCCACAGCAAAAAAGGCAACAATGATGTTAAGCTAGGACCATGCTTGACGGAAAGTCAAAAGACTGAGCTCCAGGACCTTATGGGCGAGTTTCCTCATAACTTCAGCGATGTCCCAGGCTCTACGACTTTGGTCGAACATGAAGTCCACCTCACTTCAAATTTTCCCGTTCGATCCAAACCCTTCCAGATCCCTTTCAAAGCCCGTGAATCCTTGAAGGAAGGCATCGATAAAATGCTGAAGTTGGACATCATCAGGGAGTCCAGTTCCCCCTACGCGTCCCTTTTCGGGGTCGTGAAGAAGAAGAACGGAAGCAACAGAGTATGCATCGACTACAGGAAAGTTAATAAGATCACCATCTTCGACCCTGAGCCGATGCCTCCTGCAGCAGACCTCTTCCGCCAATTATCGGGGAGTACAATATTCTCGAAGATTGACCTCAACAAGGGTTATTGGGAAGTCCCCGTGCGACAACAGGACATACCAAAGACTGCTTTTATAACTCCTCGTGGGACATACGAGTGCCGAAGGATGCCCTTTGGCATGGTCAGCAGCGGAGCTACCCTGAAGAGAGGAATGAGGAAGATGCTCAAAGGGATGGACAACGTCGTGTGTTACTGGGACGACCTGCTAGTCCACACCCACACCAGGGAAGAGCATCTGCAGACCTTAAGGGAGTTGTTTCACCGTCTAACAGAAGCTAACCTGACCGTGAAACCCAGCAAGTGTATTCTGGGAACCGACAAACGTCGACTTCGTGAGACATTCGACGGAAGTAGGATACAATGGAGGATGCACTGACTTCAGGTAAGTCCACAAGATCACTGTCTTTGACCCTGGGCCATTGACAACCGTAACGGACGAGGGCGTCGTTTCCTAGCGGATGAAAGAACATTGACTATGTGGATGAACTGAGAACATTGACAATATCCAGACAGACTTGAAGATGAAATCCATTGACTCTGTGTAGATAAACTGAGCACACTGACAGTATTCAGACAGTCTGAAATAAGTTTTAATTCTAGTCTTTGTTTGTGCATTCCGTTTCAACGTTGTTGAAAGAAATTGGGTAAATTTCTTCTTGAGTGGGGGGTTATGTTACGTTGAAACGCGAAGGATAGTATGTCTGAAACGCGCACAATAGATCTAATCGTTTCCCTTTGCAAAGTATTCAATAATAGAGTGTATTTACCTATGATTTTAGTTTGCATTGTTGTTAGGAGAAGCTTTGTATAACGGTGATAATTTTCGTTAGTCGATATTATTGGAGAATTCTCTAGAGTTGCTTGTTTATTGTCGATCGAAGCTTCTGGATAAGCGTAGATATTTGAGAACCTTCTTGGACCGAAAAGAATGTTGTATGACGTAAGCCAGTGATGACGAACTTTAGTTTGATTGGTTGTAAAGCGTCATCGGGAACATTCTGACTGTATCCCGAGGTGAGAGAAAAACTATATAGTGGATGCTCTGTGTAAAGTGAAAAAAGAAAAAGTGAAAAGGCGATTGTATTCAGTTGTTGATGAGCACTGAATAAAGTTTGAAAACTTATTATGACGACTCCGTGTCTTGTTGCTGATTGGACGGGTTGCGTGGATAAACGAATCTAGGTACACTCATCAGGACTTCAGCATTGAGGCTGAATCAACTACTGCTAGAAAAACACCATCAACGAGTGTAACAGGCGGGAAAGTGAATGTCTTCAGAAATATCGATGTCATGTGTTCGAATTTTAAAAGTGTGTATGTGGTCACCAGAAAGTTTTACACGTGTGGTCACCAGCGTGCGTGTAAAGTTTAATTTTGCTTTTTTTGAGCTATCGAATATTCCACCGTAAAAAAATGCTTCAGAAAAGGAAAATAAGTAAGATTGTAGTTTTCTGTACTTCTAACTTCAAAAATGAAAGAGTCGTCACAAAGGTGGAAAACACATAAACTTATAATGTAATTGCCCTTTGGGATGAATAAAGTTGTATTGTATTGTATTGTATTGTATTGTACATCGAGTCAGCAGATCGACCAAAAGACAAAGAAGGGTGTGTGTGTGTGGATGTGTGTGTGTGCGTGTGTGTGGGTGGGTGTGGGGGTATGTGTGTGGGTGTGGGTGTGTGTGGGTGTGTGTGTGTGTGTGTGTGTGTGTGTGTGTGTGTGAGCGCATGCTTTTTTGTTGTTGTGTTCTTTTTTTGTAGTCTGCTTTTTTGGTTTGTTTCCTGACGACATTTGTGTGCGATTCGCTGATGCTTGTGGATGTGAGTGAACGTAGAAATTCTTTTTAGGTCCCGAGCTATTCACAGATGTCGGGACCAATTGTGTTTTTAATTGTTATTGTCAATGATTTATGCCATTCCCAGACGCGCAAAGCAAATTCTTCTGTGTGTGACATTTGAAGCGAATAAAGAATCTTATGTCTTATGTCTTATGTAAGTAAAACAAGTGTGGACTTTTAAAGTTTAGGGTCAAGGTCATTTCAAAGTACCTATACTAAGCGACTTTGGACAACTCCAGTGACCTTGGAGTGGGGTTGACCAACTTTGTATAGAATGTGTCTCATTGATACCTATCATGTGGTAAGAATCAGAAGTTTAATATTAATAACCTAGAAAGAAAATTAAATTTTGTGAAAAATGTTTTAACCAACATTTGATGACCCAGTGACCTTAACATTAAAGTTATCATTTAATCACTGATCATTTACGAGATCTTCTTCTTCTTCTTGATGTTGAGGGCCCACGATCAAGGCGTCGATCATTCTGGCTCCTATGGGTTGATGAGGGGGTTTGCGGTTTCACTATATTTTGTGTACTGTTGCAGACTGGTGCAGGTCTACCACAGCCTATAACAATCTTTATCAACTGTGCAACTATAAAATTTTCAAAAAGTGTTCTCATTGGTGTACACCAATTTATCAAGTTTGGTTGTGATAGTTGAATTAGGGTCTGAGTACTTAGCAACTTTAAAGTTTTTGCGGAGGGACGTAGGGCCATTAACTCTATGTCATTTTTGGACTAGCTAGGGCTCATCTCGCACAGATTTACACAAATCTTGATTTTTTTTTTGGATTTTTTTTGGGGGGTGGATGGGTTGGTGGGTGACTACCTATACACAGATTACTATACAAGAGTCAAAATCCGTATAAATAAGCATGTGCTTTACCTTTGCAAAATGTGCTGAGATTGGTCCAGTGTCCATCTCCTACGCAAGTTATTGTGTCTTCTTTTCCACTGAGTTTGAACCCTTCGTTGCACCTGAGATGGCATTTTGACTGAAACTTTTGACTTAAACTGCAGCGCAGGAAATGACCGTTCTGCAGAGCTTGGGGCGGATAGCACTCCACCTCTGTTTTCCACACAACATATACATTGAAAATTAAGACTGCTATTGCATGCTTAGCAATGTTTAGTATATTATCTAGGTAAATGACATAACTTTCACAAATTTCAACATCGCAGATTTCAGCGTCACAGATTGGGAAAAAAGAGGAAACCATTTTAATAATAATAATAATAATAATAATAATAATAATAATAATAATAATAATAATAATAATAATAATAATAATAATGGGATTTATATTGCGCACATTTCCAACAAAGTTCATGGCGCGAAGAAAAACAGCTAAAAGAGCACACACAGCTCTAAAAGAGCACACACAGAATAAACGACAGTACATCAACTGGGACACACGTTAATAGCTCTTGGAAATGACTAGTTCAGTAGGGAGTAACATTTGCGAAAAATGTGTGTCTTAAGCTGGGTCTTGAAGGCGGGGTGAGATGAGAGCAATCGGAGCTCGAGGGGAAGATTGTTCCATGCTGAAGGGCCGGCGTATGTGAAGGCTCTTTCTCCAGCGGTGGTAAGTTTGGTTCGAGGAATTCTGCACAACCGTGTGTCGGCAGCAGATCGGAGGGAGCAAGACGGGGTAGAGGTGAAGACATTGGCTGAGATAGGCATGGGCAGAGTTTGAAAGGCATTTATGACAGAGGCAGCACAGTTTGTAGTTGATTCGCTCTTCAATGGGTAACCAGTGAAGAGAATGGAGGAGAGGAGTTACGTGGTCAATCTTTCTTTTCTTGAGGATCAGGCAGGCAGCGTTGTTTTGGACCCGTTGAAGAGGGTGGATGTGCTTAGACGGAGAATTGGCAAGAAGGGAGTTGCAATAGTCAAGTCTGGAAAAGATCAGAGACGATGAGTTTGGTGCAGGTTTCATGGGTCAGGAAGTGGCGGACTGAAGAAATTTGCCGGAGGTGGCAGTAGCAGGTTTTGGTCAAAGATGAGATCTGAGGTTTCATGGAAAGGGTGGAATCTAGGATGACTCCCAAACTTTTTACTTGGTCAGAGAAGGGTATTGAAATGTCTTCAAGGTCAAGGGAGGATGTGGCAATGGTAGAGAGTTTGTGTTGAGTACCAGTCAGAAGTGCTTCTGTTTTGTCATTGGAAAGGAATGTAAACGTCTGACCCTGAACAACAAGGCGTACCTCACAGGCTTCAAAACAGCGGTAGGTGAGGTTGCTGGTGTCAATGATTACAGTCAACGAGTCCTTCAAGACCTCGCGATACACAATGGCCACACCTCCAAAACGGCCAGTCTTACGAGGCATGGACTTGATTATAACCCGGTGGAGTCAGATCAGCAATGTGAGCCTCGCTACCCGTAGGTTTGAGCCAGGTTTCACTAATACCAGATCAGATCATTCAGTTCGATGGGTTTGTTGCAAAACGACCAAACGTTTAGGCACAAGACTTTAACATGTTTTTCAGACCTGTTGTTGGGTGGGCGTGGCGGTTTCAATAGATCGGAGGACGCAGTTGGAATGGCGGGTAAGACAGTGGACTCAGCAGAGGTGGATGGCGCGAAGGCCACCGCAGGCGATGGAATCACTAGAGCCGCAGCAGACGATGGGGACACTAGGGCCGCCACAGCAGACGATGGCATCACCGAGGCCGCAGCAGACGATGGCATCACTGGGATCGCAGCAGGTGATGGTGATCTCTCTGGTGCCACCGCAGACGATGGCGACACAGGTGGGAAGCAGACGATGACGACACTGGAGCAGCAGACGATGGCGACAATGGGGCAGTAGAGGATGGCGACCACTCTGGGGCTGCCGCAGATGATGACGACAGTGGGGCAGCCGCAAGCAACACCGATATTGATGAGGGTGCTGGCTTTGGTGGTGCAGCTGCCGGCAAAAGAGACTAGGGATGAATCAGGGGTGGTGACACCGGTGTCGTCGCAAGTGTTGAGGCTGCCACAAACACAGATGACACATAGGCCACCGCAGAAGTTGGTGCCGCAGATGACGGTACCTCCGCAGGAGTCAGCTAGGTCAAGGTTACTGCAAGGGATGGTGGTAATGATGTGGTTGCCGCAGAGGATGACGATGATATCCGGGACCGACGGTGTTAACATACCGAATCGACCAAAGCTTTTTAGTTTTGAGGTTAGATCAGCTAGCTATAATAAGCTTCGCCGATGCTACCT
This sequence comes from Oncomelania hupensis, assembly GCA_036898135.1. NCBI lineage: Eukaryota > Metazoa > Mollusca > Gastropoda > Littorinimorpha > Pomatiopsidae > Oncomelania > Oncomelania hupensis. The sequence continues at coordinate 9,957,743 of CM072517.1, forward strand.
TTCCTTTCCTTTCACTGGAAGGGAGGATGCAGGCAAGCTATAAATAGCCCACAGCCATCAAAATGTGGAGGCACTAAACGGTGCTGCTCACATAGGCATTGAGCTGGTGTGTTTATGCAGTTATTCAGCACACGTGCCTCGCCTGGTCGGGCTTTTACAAAAGATGCCAAGTGCCTTAACACACCGGTAGACGTCCCTAGGAAAGTAATTAGAGGACGATTGAGGCTGTCACCTTTAGAAATGCCTTTTCATCCATTTTCGAAACAAAAGTGAAAATTCAATGGTAAAAGGCTTTTCATTAATAAAGATTTGGCTCCTTTCTTCAGGTGAGGAATATAATCTAAAATAGTTCTTGATTGTTTAATTTTTTGTTGTAGATATTTTTGTTGACTCCTTTTTGTTCTTCAAAAAAAAAATAAATCATTTATTTCCACTTTTTTACTAAATGCACAAACTCTATGGTCGTCTGAGGTTTCAGTAGGCCTTTTCTAGCACTTCCACATTCTTGTATAAGAGTAAGTTGAGCTACCATTTTCTTGTGATATTCTAAAAGTTGATTTATTCTACTTCACTCAATTCTTTTTCACAACATTTCTTCATCACTTTCTTGACTTAACATTTGAACAGCTCCCGTAGCTTGCAAAATATTAGTTTCCCGAAATTCTGTAAGCACAGCCTTGTAGCTCGAAGAATCTATCCTAACCTATCCTATCCCGTAACTCGGAGGTCGTACGGGCACCACAGATGATCGGTTAAGCAGCGTAATCCATCGTTATCTGTCCTCAGTAACCCTGATGGCTCCGCTCAGTGTCAAACTAGTCCATTCTCGAATGTTGTCCTCACACCTCAGTTTCGGTCTCCCTCGTCCTCTACCTCCTTGCACTGTGCCTTGCAGGATGGTCTTTGCAAGACCTGATGATCTGGTGACGGGGACATACCATCGGAGTTTCCGTTTCCTCACTACTGTGAGCTGGTCATCGTGTTGTCCAATGGCATGTCTGATGGTCTGTCGGACTTCGTCGTTGGTGATGTGCTGGGTATAGGAAATGCCCAGAAGTCTTATGTACCACCTCACCTCCATGCTTTGTATTCTTCATTGTAGATCTGCTGTGAGGGTCCATGTTTCGCAAGCGTATAGGAAGATGGAGACGACAAGGAAGCGCATAAGTCTTACTTTGGAATGCAGACTGATGGTCCTGTCTTACCAAATTGACTTCAACCTTGCCAGTTGTTTGTGCGATCCTGGAGAGGACTTCCTGTTGATTCCATTGGTGTTGTTGGTCATCATTTTGGTCCTCTCTGCACTTATTTCCATTCTATAGGCTCTGGTGGTGGTGTCAAGCCTCTGTACCAGCTGTTCAAGTTCTTGCTCCTCTGCAGCCGATCCATCAATGTCATCCGCAAAACGAAGATTGGAGATTGCTCTATTCCCTATGCTGACTGTGCCTAAAATGGACTTTTGTGAAAAGGAAAGGTCATTAATGTCAATTTTACATTAACCTTAATAAATGACCCTGTGATCTTGACCTTGAAATGAAGTCATTCATTTACTAATCATTTGCCATGTCTCATAGGTATACACCATCTGAACATAGGTTGTTGTTGTTCGTTTTGTGTGTGTGTGGGTGTGTGTGCGTGTGTGTGTGTGTGGGTGTGTATGTGCGTGTGTGTGTGTGTGTCAAAGATGAAATAGGTTCTGATAATTTCAGCAAATTGCAAGTTTGTACATTTAGATGGCGGACAGCAGACCAACACGACAATAGTTTTTTTAAGTAAATATAATGTGTGGACTATTTAGGATTTGTTGGTCATATAGCATAGATTTACAAAAAGCTTGTAATGTTTGTTTACATAAAAGGCTCACATTGCTGCACGCATGAGAACAAAACAGTCACTGGATAAAACGGCCTGGGAAATTATTTGGAAGACGTTTCCACACGAAATGGTGCAATTACATTAAAATTGCCACTAACCGACGCAAGTGCCAAAGGAACCAATCCACGTGTAGTTGGAACATTTCATTTCATCATTTCCATCAATTCGATATCCCTCTGCGCATCTGACCTTACAAATGGATCCGTCATACATACCATCTGTGCAGTTTATTGATTGGTGCCCTTTAGGTTGTATTTGACTACAAGCCCTTGCTGAAACAGAAAACAATGTGCTTAATGTAAGTACATACTGGTGTCATATTAGCGAGAAAACCCTACTTTCATCATAGTTTTGCTTATATTTTTTAAAGGACGTTGTTGTACTTGTTGTCTTTTTTGTTTTGTTTTGATTATGTGTTGGCTGAACAGAATCGTTTGCTCTGTACAAGCATCATTCTGGGCTCTTTCAAGTGTGGCACACAATTTTATTTGAAACCAATTTTGGACGTGTAAACTGACGAGCAATACATTTGCGCTCTGAACAGGTTAGTTATTCATTGTGGACTGCAAAGGGTCCAATCAGGATCACAACTTGGTTGAAAGAGGACTCATCCCTGATCCGTATAAAAAGGTTTGCTGAAACAACCCTAATGGTTACACTGAAGGTACTCAAAGCCGGTCACTTTACAATAAGGGCATCCCATTACAAAAAATCAACATATAATATAAACATCATTGTAAAATATTATCAAAACAGAAAATGCCTACATTGCTAAATAATAGTACCGTAGAAAGCCCTAGGAACAATTTGGCATACCTAGTCCATTTTATCCTAGCTTACTCAACAAAATGCACAAATGAGGAGTTTTGGGTGTTTTCATCAACAAAAAAAAAGGCAGGTGACTGGTTTAGTGAAGGAGATAGTAGATCTCTTGATAGAACAGTACAATACAATACAAGATTATTGCTTTAGGTCCAGCGGACTCTTCCGAGCCAAATCAGGACCAGGATAGAACAGAATAGGAGCGAGAGAGAACAAATAGGAATTACAGAAACAGTGGAAATTTAAAGCACTAAATTTCCAGAAAGTGGGGATGCTATTTATACAGAAATCCCCAGCACCCCCACAGGAGGAGGTGGGGGAAGGAGGCTCTGAACAGGTACCCTTTGATGCGCTCAACCGGAACGCGGCATATTGTAAGACCAAATTTCTTAAATACTGAAATATTCAAAGGAGAGGAAATTACTTTAACTCATTTGCACCCAAATTTTATTTTTTGATGAAAGTTATGTGAATGTGTACCATTTAGCATACACAACATATCTGATAGTTATTTTGAGGAATTATGTTGAAAAAGTGGTTTTATGAGAGTGTTTGTGGCGATTCCAAATATCGGATCATGGGAGCAAGAGGGTAGGGGTTTTCACTTATGTGCACATCAAGAAGGCACGCATACAGATGTGTTAATTTTAACTTTAGTTTTATTTGTTTCAAACATCACAAGTCCTCTGTCCTCTTTGCCATAATGAAAAGTTTAAATTGACAAATGACTAAATACCGAAATCTCCCAGAAATAGTGCAAAGGTAAGTCAGTGCAGCCTCAAATGAATCATTTTGAAAGAAATGTTCCAACTTGGTACACAAACAGCTTTAACCTAGATAAATACAGATAATTTTACAAAAGAAAAAAAATTCATGTGTGATACAAGTTTTTAAAAAAAACTGTCACAAAGTGCCAACACGGTTAAGTGCCATCATCAAAGAAATCTGAAACAAATATTGAAATCCTCCTAAATGCAATCTAAAACTTTGAAAAAAAGAACAGATTATTCCAAACACGAAAGGTTTGAATGAGGAGACAACATGCAATAACATCAGAGCAGAATGTATTTCAGTCCTGTCATCAGCATCATTGTGTCATTTCACTTAGAATGAAACATGGCAAAGCATCTGTCATGTACACCAACACGATATTTCATGCATCTGTGCTTCGTCTTCATGTTACAACAAGCACACTTGAGCTGGTTCGGTGAGGGCTGCACCAGTTGATCAAGTCGGTCCAATGAAAAAACACAAAGAGAAAGCATCGCATAGAGTATGCAGTGCATGCAGGGAAAGGTCGGGTAACTTTAAATGGATTGTATTCGCAAATAAGACCTTCCACGGAAGCCCTATTTTATATATTACACTTTGTTTTATTTTACCCGACTTTCCCCTACAATAATTTACAAAACAGAACAAAACAACACACAAACACATGCACACAAAAAGACCTGTGGTTTTTTTCAATAGAGACATTCATTCACTTTATGAGGAGAGAGAGAGAGAGAGAGAGAGAGAGAGAGAGAGAGAGAGAGAGAGAGAGAGAAAGGAAGAAAGAAAGAGAGAGAGAGGGAAGGGGGGGGGGAAGGGATATTCAACATTTAATAACAAATCTTAAGCATGCCTGTGAATGCAGTGCATGTAGAATTTTGTGTGTTTTTCGATATAATCTACTGCGTGTAGGAAGCGTCACAGAAAAAAAAGAACAATGGGGAAAAAAAGTATGGCCCTCACCTATAACAGGTAATCCCATGGCCCCACTGACATTATGTCATTATGCTGATAGGGATATCCTGAATAAATCGCCACTATAACTGTCATTGTCGCACAACACGGCACACTGATCAAGCAATTGAGAAAGAAAAAAACTAAACACCAGAAAGACAATCAAAGCATAAACGCGGTGGTAACGAATTGCGGTATGCGGTAACATCACACAGTAAAGATATGTACTGTATAGCCTGTTGCTTTCCACCGCCAATAGCACGCACGAGACTTTCGTTAATTCGCTGCAATTACAAAGGCCAGCAACCAAAACACAAGAAGAGCTTTTATAATGTCGACCACATCACCAGAAAGTTCAAACTTTGTACTAAGTGACTTCAAATAGTGAACATTGTAAGAAGGATTCAAATGTGTAATTACACAGTAGGCGTATACACACTCGAAAACGTAAAAGCGGTCTACTTCAAGTAAGCTTATAGTGCAGGGCCGGACAGCTAGGTGCGGTCAAATGGACTTAAATATAACACAAACCAAATCGACTTCGTGGTTCTAGTTTATGCTAACACGAAACACAGATATAAAAGTAACTAAATGCAAACGATTACCTCAATACAAAGGCTATTCCACATAAAACGATCACTTTTAGGGCAAAAAATATAGAGCCATATCTCTCTCCAGCTTTTGTACTGCCAACTATGCACTATATCGCTACACACATGCACAGTCTGGAGAGAACTGGGCACCGCCAGGTCTTTTTTTCCCAAGACACACTACATGATGAAGCTATCCACTAATTCCATACCAAATTGGTCATCGCCCGGCACAAGGACCGTTTGCCACCAGGACGTAGGTGATAAGTATGCTACTGATGGACAAATTAGCAAGATCTGCACGAGAAACAACATCATCATAGGAACCTGGAATGGAATGGAACCCTAACTGTGGAAGAAAATTAGAAGAACTGGCACACGAGCTGGACCACTATTGATGGAACATTCTAGGTATCAGCGCACTGCGCTGGAAAGACCTAGTGAAACAACGACCAACAAAGGCCACACGCTCTATTTCAGCGGTAGAGATGACAGGCATGAACACGGCTTTGGATTCTTGGTCCACAAGAACATTCTAGCCACTGTCATGAGTTGCCGCCCTGTCTCCAGTAGACTCATTACCATCCGTCTGAAAGCAGCCCCTTTTAACATCACCATCATCCAGGCCTATGCCCCAACATCAGACTACGACGAAAGCGAAGTGGAGGATTTTTATGAAAATCTACACGCGGTCCTTATCCAAGTGCCGATGAAAGACATAGTCGTAGTGCAAGGCGACTGGAATGCCAAGGTTGGCTAAGATGTGCACCACAACTGGGGAGACACATGTGGACCCCACTGCAACAACGAGACAAATGACAGGGGTCTGAGACTCTTGGAGTTTGCCAGATACAACAATCTGGTACTGGCAAACACGCTTAGTCTCCACAAAAACTCCAGACGATGGACATGGCACAGTCCCGGCGGAAAGCATCACAACATTGGCAGGACAGGCGCTTTTCCAGGAGCAGTCATCGGAAGTGACCACGATCTCGTGATGATGTCTTTCCGGCTCCACTTGAAGAGAGTAAATACAGCAAAGATCACTAGTCTGAAGTTCGACCTGGACAAACTGCAAGACCCGGAGGTGGCAGAACTATTTCAGGCCACAATTGGAGGCAAATTTACACCACTGCTCATTTTGGGAGCTGGTGAAATAGATGTCAACACCATGACCACCACCTTCAACTCAGCTGTGACAGATGCCGCCACTGAGATCATGGGCAAGCACCAACCAAAGAAGAAGACGTGGATCACACCTGAACTTTTGGATCTGTGTGTTAAACGAAGAGAGATAAAAAAAAGAAAAAAGAACACCTCACAGGGAGCTGATGTCTACCGAAAAATCAACAATGCCATCATAAAAGGCATGCGCACAGCAAAGAAGAACTGGATAGAAGATCATTGCCAGGAAATAAAGAACAGTCTGGACAAGAACAACAGCAAGAAGGCCTACCAGACTGAGAAGCGGCTGACAAGTGTTAAACAGCACAAAGTCTCCACGATCAAAAACAAGTCTGGCATATGCCTTACAGAAGAACAATAAGTCTTGGACAGATTTTCAGAGTACTGCTCTGACCTTTACAACCACACACCAAATGAAGACCCATCAGTTCTAGCATGTCCCGAGAACAGAGAAGAAGAAATCCTCCCAATTCTCCGGTAAGAAGTTGAGGCAGCAGTGCAATCGCTGAAGAAAGGGAAGTCAGCGGGAGTGGACAACATACCCGCGAAACTGCCACAAGCAGTAGGAGAAGCGATGATTGATGCCCTCACCATTAGTGGTAACAAGATCTGGCAGAGTGGGGAGTGGCCTACACCATGGACCCAGTCGCTTGTCATCACTCTTCCCAAACAAGGTAATCTTCAGTAGTGTGAAAATTACCGCACCATCAGCCTCATCAGCCATCCTGGGGGGAAAAATGCTGGTGGGGAAATATCCAGGGGGGAGAGGAAAGCTCTTAAAAAATCTTTGCATCCCCAAAATGATATTGTTATTTCACAAGAGCAAGTAACAGGTTTGTTTAAGAAAATAAATGTAACTAAAGCCCAAGGTCCTGACGGGAGAGGTGGGCGTGTCTCGCGTTGTTGTGCAGAACAGCTTGGTGGTGTGTTTTCTCGCATCTTCCATCTCTCTCTCGACTTTGGCTCTATCCCTGCTCTCTGGAAATTCTCCAATATCGTGCCCTTGCCTAAGATTGCCAATCCTCAAAATCTTAATGACTTTCGCCCAGTAGCATTAACAAGCTTAGTTATGAAAACGCTGGAAAAAATTGTTAAAGACCTACTTTTATCTGCAACAGAATCACTCTTAGATCCATTACAGTTTGCATATAGAGCTAGGAGAGGGGTTGATGATGCCAAGGTGTTCATCCTTAACACTCTGTATAAACATCTAGAGAAACCAAATGCACATGCCAGAATTCTTTTTGCAGATTTTAGCCCTGCTTTTAATACTGTTCAACCACATATTTTAATACAAAGACTTATCTCAGATTTTCACATTCAACATCAGCTTGTCTCTTGGATTTTAGATTTTTTGACTTGTAGACAGCAACATGTTTATGTTAATGGTCTTTTTTCTGATACTGTTATAACAAACACTGAATCACCTCAAGGATGTTGTCTGTCACCTTTTTTATACATTTTGTATACTGACAGTTGTAGAAGCTCAAGGGAGGGAACTTATCTTGTTAAATTTTCTGATGATGCAGCCTTGTTGTCTCTCCTTATAGGTAAAGAAAGCAGTCATACAGAGAGCTTGGCAGAATTTGTTAATTGGTGTGATGACAATTTTTTAGAGTTAAATGTATTAAAAACAAAAGAAATGTATATTGATTTTAGAAGGAAGAAAGATGAGGATGTGAGCAGTACGATTCATGGCAAGCCTGTTGAAAAAGTGGATGAATTTAAATATTTAGGAACTGTTTTTGATAGTCAATTAAAATGGGATGCCAACACTGCGAACATCATAAAAAAAGGCCAACAAAGAATGTATCTTCTTCGTAAACTTAAAAGTTTCTCTGTTAGCTCTATTATTCTTAGCCGCTTTTATCAGTCTTTCATAGAAAGCTTGTTGTGTTTTTCATTTGTCTGCTGGTTTAACAGCCTTTCTGTACATGATAAGAACAGTCTGCACTCAATAGTAAATATATGTTCAAAAATAATTGGTGACAGGCAAACAGACCTGAGTACTTTTTGTAATCAACAAACACTTAGGAGGGCTGTTTCGATTATTTCTATGCCACATCATGCGCTAGCTGAGGAATTTGTTTTGATGCAATCTGGGCGGAGGTTTAAAATGCCACAGTGCAAGACCAATCGGTATTTAAAATCGTTTGTGCCTCATGCAATACAGTTGATGAACAAGAATAAGAACAATTAATGCATAAAACTAAAAGTAAAAACAATTAGCCTGATAATAACTAATCTTAGCTGCTTTTTCCTTTAATTAATCTTCTACCTTGTTATTTTTATGCCTGTGTCTGTGGTGAGTGCTGCTGGTGATGCATGCCTGTGTTGGGTAAATGTCTATGAACTGGATGTATGTGTGTGCATGGGCAGTGTGTATGTGCGGATGGTGTCCGGGGGATGTCGTTGTGTTTTTGTGCAAGTTGTTTTGTGCAAGTTGTTATTGTTTATAGACATCCTCATGTATATCAGAATGTGTTGTGGATTTTTTTAATAAAAATTTTAAATATATAATTAGAGAGCACTCATACCCCCATTGTAATTGCCAAATCTGGATAAATAAAGTTGTTTGAATTTGAATTTGAATTTGAAAGGCAGGGGGGAGATGGCGGGGCGGGGGGGGGGGGGGGTAGGGGGAAATGTCCAGGGGGAAATGTCCAGGGGGAAATGTCCTGCTTCCGCATGTTTATATATTATATTGACTGCCATGTATTAGTATGTTCGTGTTATATGATTGTATTTACAGAAGCCGATTATTGTTTCTGACATGTGGTGCATAGTGCTCCATATACATTAGCCTTTAGATTCGGATTTAGTAGAGTGCATATGGGACACTCGGCAGGTGTCTGATGATATAGACTCCTTGCAGGGGTACCACATACCAAACTATCTGAATAGAATATTGTAGCCAGAGTTCTGGATTTTACAGTTCAGCTCTGGGACAGTTTGTGGAGTCCAGTGAAAAATAAGGAGAACAAAATAAAATCTACCTCGGCACGTACTTCTCCGCAGTTACCAGAGTCGCCCGATCATCATGAGAGTGACCAGACTCCCTCAGAGTGACCACCAGACTCAAGCACTAACAGAAACTGGCAGCTAAGTCCCTCTCAACTGCAACTGATGTCAAATAAATTCTCAGAAAAACACTAGTAGACCATCCAAACATATGAATGCTTAGCAAGTGATGATGAAGAACTGCTAAAGAAATTGCCCAGGACATTGAACAGTTATAGTTATTAATTTACATTTAAGTAAAGTCGTGTTAGAATTTGTTTTGAACATACAAGAGTGGAAATCACAGACATACGACAAGTGTCAGTCTATTTGTATTGTTGTGTGCCCACTAGCTCTTCTTCTCTCGAAACCAATTAAACTAGTCATTTGACTAGCCAAAAGCACTTCTTAAAATGAGCCAATGATACTTTAAAACCCGAGAACAGATATACATTTGTATGTGACCAAGCACCGTGATTTAGTCTCTTATATCGCTTTGGAATTTTGGTAAAGAACGTCTAATAGAGGTAGCTTAACGCCCCATCTATCTACAACTTTTACTCCCCTTGTAAGATAAGCGTATCTTCTCCAGCATATCATCACACCTAGAGAGCATCAGGTCAGATGCCCGTGCAGATCACGAAGGCACAGTCAGCATAGAGGATAGAGCAATCACCAACCTTCGTTTTGTGGATGACATTGATGGATTGGTTGGAGAGGAACAAGAACTTGAACAGCACAGAGGCTTAACACCACCTCCAGAGCCTATAGAATGGAAATAAATGCAGAAAAGACCAAAGTGATGATAAACAACACCAATAGCATCAACACGGACATCAAAGCCCAAGGCCAATCCCTCAACACAGTGCATAGCTTCAAATAGTTAGAAGCCATTGTATCAGACAATGGGTCCCAACAGGAATTCTTCTCCAGGATCGCACAAACAACTGCTGCCCTGGCAAGGTTGAAGCCAATTTGGAAAGACAGGACCATCAGCCTACATTCCAGGGTAAGACTGCTGCGCTCCCTTGTCATCTTCCTATACGCTTGTTAAATATGGGCCCTCACAGCAGATCTACAACGAAGAATACAAAGCATGGGGATGAGGTGCTACAGAAGACCTCTGGACATTTCCTATACCCAACACATCACCAACGACGAAGTCCGACAGACCATCACACAAGCCATTGGACAACACGATGACCTGCTCACAGTGGTGAAGAAACCCGATGGTATGGCCACGTCACCAAAGCATCAGGTCTTGCAAAGACCATCCTGCAAGGCACAGTGCAAGGATGTAGAAGAAGAGGGGGGCCGAAAAAGATGTGGGAGGACAACAGTCAAGAATAGACTGGCTTAACACTGAGCGAACCATCAGGGTTGTTGAGGACATGGAAAGATGGAGTATGCTGGTTAAACGATCATCTGTGGTGCCCCTACGACCTCCGATTTACGGGCTAGGATTACAATTAGTCCCGGTGATCGATACACCATTCTCTAGAGTTGCCATAGACATCATAGGTCCAATTGCTCCTGTGTCTGAAAGAGGTCATAGGTACATACTCACCTGTGTAGACGTAGATACTCGTTACCCAGATGCAGTAGTATCTTTCAAAACCACCACAACAGAAGCAGTTGCAGTTGCTTTGGTACACATTTTTTTCTCTAATGGTTGTCCCAGATGAGATTCTTTCAGATCAAGGTTCACAGTTTACTTCTGATACCATGCGGGAAGTGATGAGGTTACTATCTGTGTGTCAGTTACATAGTACCCCTTATAATTTCCAAACAAGTGGCGTGGTAGAACGATTTAATGGTACACTGAAGGCCATGCTGAAAAAAAATGCCTAACACACCAAAAGATTGAATAAATACCTAAATGGTGTACTTTTTGCATATCGTGAGATCCCTCAAGCAGCAACAGGATTTTCTCCAGTTGAGTTGTTGTTTGGCAGAATACCAAAAGGTCCCATACACATTTTGTACGACTTATGGACAGGTGATGAGGTTATCGATACAGATAGCGAGCGTTGTGGCCAAGTGGGCTAAGGCGGCGACTAACTTGCCTTGTCCACAAGCCAGAAACCAATGGCGCCTGACAGGTGTGGGTTCGAGCCAGCATCTGGGCGTTATGCTTCTCCGAATATTATTTACTTTCGACTCGGGCAACCTCTCGGGGGTTTTCTCCAGGTATTCCGGTTTGCTCCCCCAGGAACATTTTCAAAAATTTACACATAATGTTAGGTAGGTAGGGTCTGGGCGCGCCACTGGCTGCGACTACGCCTTCCCCCGGGGAGGCGGACCAGAGTTTCCCGATAGAAAAGGATAATAAACTGCAGCATAAAAAAAAGATTTTGTCCCTGATACACAGTATGTTGTCGATCTCAAGGAGTCACTAGAAGAAATGATAAAATTGGCTCAGGATTCAGTCCAGAAAGCTGGTGAAAGACACAGATCTTACAAGTACAGACGAGCTGGAGTTCGGTTGTTTTTTTTTTGTTTTTTTTTTGCAGGTAAAAAAGTCCTTGTCTAGTTGACGTCCGAGGGTAACAAGATGTTGCTCCGTTGGCGTGGTCCCTTTGACGTCATCAAAAAGATAGACAATTACAACTACCTGTTAGAAATGAAAAAAAAAGGTGTTTCACATCAACATGTTACGTGAGTTTAAGGACAGAACACCAAACATTCCACGTACGATTGTGAACACAAACAAAACACACGCTGTAACGAGGGTGGGTTCGTCTAAATGTTGCATTTTGAAAGAATGTTATTCTCCAATGACGATATTATACATACCCACGTTGGTGATACCCCTGTTGGTGCTATAACCATTGTACAAGAAGTACAACATGATGCTGGTGACAATGTCACAAAGATAACATTAAATGTTGTTCTCATAATTCAAAGTGGGGGGAGTGGATGATGTGATATATGACAAGTGGTTACCGGAAACACAGAAACAGGAAGCACGAACTGTTTTTCAAAAACATTTCGCTGCTGTCACAGATTTGCCAGGGTTAACGCACTTGTTGATCCATCCCATCAGACTGAACACGTCAATCCCAGTTAGTGTTAAACAATACCCATTGCCGTTTGACACTGTTAAGATCAGGCAGGAGGAATTGACAAAAATGCTGAGATAGGGTATTATTGAACCATTTACATCTTCATATTCCTCTACAGTCGTGCTAGTCAAAAAGAAAGATAAATCAGTGAGATTTTGCGTTGATTTCAGGGAGTTGAATAAAATCACGCGCTTTGATGCAGAACCAATTCATGATACAGAGTACCTCTTTGCAGAACTAACTGACAAGCAGTCTTTTTTTTTTTTAAAAAAAGTTGACTTTACGAAAGGTTATTGGCAGATTCTCATGGCTGAAGAAGACAAAGAAAAAAACAGCTTTCGCACACCTCAAGGCTTGTTTCATTTTTTTACGAATGCCATTATTTTGGTCTGTCCACAGCCCCTAGTACGTTTGCATGCATGATGCGTCTGATGGATTTGTTCCATGCTGTTATGTTTTTCGATGACATTTTGATCGCATCTTACAAATGGTCTGATCCTGTCCAAGACATTAATGCACTGTTGTCAGAACTAAGGAGGCAGGGACTGATCGCTAGACCAAGCAAGATAGAGGTGGGATTTTAGGGTTTCTTGGGCACAAAATGGGTAATAACCGAATGAAACCACAAACTGGAAAAGTTTCCAAGATACTGGGAATTTCTGTGCCTAACACAAAGAAGCAGGTACGTTCTTTCCTCGGGTTGATTGGTTCCTACAGGAGATATATGCCTAACTTTGCCTCATTCGTTTCACCCCTGGCTAACCTAACGAAGAAACCAGGTTTGTTGGTCTCTGTTACGTTGAAACGCGAATGGTAGTACGTCGGAAGCGCGCACGATAGATCTAATCGTTTCGTTTTGCAAAGTATTCAATGGTGGAGTTTATTTACATTTGATTTGAGCTTGCATTGTTGTTAGGAGAGGCTTTGTATAACGTTGATAATTTTCGTTAGTCGATATCATGGTAGAATTCTCTGGATCCCCTTGTTTACTATCGATCGAAGTTTCTTGATGGACGTAGATAATGGCGAATATTCTGGGACGGGAAATAATTATGTATGACGTAAGACAGTAATGACGAAGTTAGAAGCGATTGGTTATATTGCGTCAAACGAGATTGATCCAGGTTATTCGGGAGTATCGAGAGACTATTTAAGTGCCGCGCTGTTTCAAAAATTAGAGAGTTATTGTTGTTGATAATAAGTTGGAAAGTAAACTTGAGAGTGGAAAGGCGATTGAGCGATTGTATGCAGTTGTTGATGTATGCTGAATAAAAGTGGAAAACTTCATACGTCGACTCTGTGACTTGTATGCTGTTTGAGCGGGTTGCGTGGATAAACGAATCTGAGTTACACAACTATCAGGAATTCAAGCATCGGGGCTGAATCAGATACTGATAAAGAAAACACCAACATCAAACTGAGTGTAACATTTTGGGGGTCAAGCCGCGATTCACGCCATAGCCAAGGGTTCAACTGCTACAACAAGCGAGTCAACGTTACGAGAGGCAGTCATCGAGGGTAGCCGCCAACGAGTTGCGTCGAGAGGGGCCAACATACTGGGACTACATCACCGATAGGTTCGGGTTGACTGCAAGGGCGTGTAGTCGCTGAAGAGTTGCTTCGTGAGCGAACAACAGATCGGGACTACGTGGCTGCCGTAAGACTACGTCGAGGGACAGTCTCGGAGCTACATCGCCAGTGTTACAGAGAGCGGCGAGCGGACGTCGCGTCTACTTCAGCACAGGAGCGTGTACATCAACACCAGCGTGGTGCAGCGTCGCATACGACGAGGACAGCGGGGCCTGCGTCAGCGAAGGCGACTAGTGACAAGCATCAGTGCTACAGCAGAGAGCGTGCTGTTCTAGAACAGTCTAGAAAGGTACAGCACAGTCAAGAACTTTCCAGGAAAAAAGAACTCTACAGTCAAGAACTTTCTAGAAAAATAACTTTCCAGAAAATAACTTTCCAGAAGCATCAAGATGGCTGACTTCTGACAGAGAGGGATTGAACTGAATCTAAAAGGCAAGCAGCTGACGGAGTACGTCAAGTCTCAGGAGAGAATACGAGAAAGAGAATTGGAAGAGAAACGTCTAGAAAAAGAAATAGAATTAGAACAGAAGCGTCTAGAAATTGAAGAGCAACGACGTCATGAAGAAAGAGAAATAGAAGAGCAACGACGCCGAGAAGAAAGAGAGCTCGAAGCGCAGCGTCGCCAAGAAGAAAGAGAGGCAAGAGAGGCTGAGCGTCAGTACCAGCTAGAGTTGGCGCGTATCCAAAACAATCAGCATGCGCCACAAGTTATCAGTGACAACAAAGCTCCAAAATTGCCAGCGTTTGTCGACGGGAAGGACCAGATCGACAGTTATTTGGCGAGATTTGAAAGGTTTGCCAAAAGCTCTAACTGGCAACCTCAAGACTGGGCGATTCGACTAAGTGCACTTCTGACGGGGCAAGCACTCGACGTCTACACCAGATTGTCGGACGATGACGCTAAAGACTACGACGTCTTGAAAGAGGCCCTATTGCAGTGCTACAACTTTACAGAGAAGGGCTACCGTAAACGCTTCCGTGAATGCCGGCCTAAGTCAGACGAGACGCCAAAGCAGTTTGTGGAGCGCCTGTCGTCATATCTACACAAGTGGGTGGAGTTATCAGGCGAAAGGAAGTCTTACGACAGTCTCCATGACCTGATCGTGAAGGAACAATTTCTCAATGCCTGTCACAAGGACCTAGCGACCCACTTAGAAGAACAAAAGCTGCAGACGCTTAAAGATGTGACTGAGGCTGCTGAAAGATATCTTATCGCTCATGGGAAAACCATGGGGCCACCCAGCGCGACGAAACATTTTCAGAAGACTGGAAACCATGTGAACCAGATCCAGGGGAGCCAGACGAACCAGAAACAGTCGGACTCCACGCCTTCTCCCAGGGAAGGGCATTCAAGAGGCTGTTTCACCTGCAACGCTACAGACCACAGAGCGGCTAACTGTCCTCAAAACAAAAGTAGCGGACAGCGGAGCAGTACGGACAATTCAGCGGCGGGCAACCGGCAGAGGCGGTTCTCCAATCAACGGCAAACCAGTAGATCTGACCATCAGGTGTGCGGCGGGAGCGTCATTCTTCCGAGTAAAACCGAGCGCACAGCTACCCCTGCGGACGTGCAAGAGTGCATGACTGATGGCCAACTTCTCCTTGCCAACGGAAAATCCATCCCCGTCGTCGCCAGCGCAGCTGTGACCGTCCAGAACATGCCTGTTTCAAAGGGACGCGTCGGAAATCATGAAGTGACTGTCTTAAGAGACTCTGGCTGTAGTGGGGTCATCGTCAGAGAAGACTTAATCTCTAAAGAACAGTTCACTGGCGATTCAAAATGGACACTTATGGCCGACAGCAAAGGTTTGAAAGCGCCAGTTGCGAAGATTCATGTCAACACCCCTTTCTACATAGGCGAAGTCGAAGCGGTTTGCCTGAAGAAGCCGCTGTATGATTTGGTGATCGGGAATATCGACGGCGCGAGACGACCCGACGACCCCGATCCAGAGTGGAGTCCTGCCTCAACCCAACGCGTCGAAGTAGTGGAGGAGGATCCACTGCCATTTCCCGATGGAGACCTTTCAGAGCTGCTACGGGACAATGTGGTTACTCCGGCTCAGCCCTGCCGACCAGAGATCGTCGGTGCTGTTACTACCAGGGCCCAGGCCAAGAGAGACAAGACGTCTACGCCACTGAAGGTCGCCGACAACTCTAAAGCTGCCATCGTGGACAGAGATAAGCTGATCCAGCTCCAGGAAGCTGATAGCACTTTAAATAAGTACAGGAACCGCCAAGACCACGTGACCGAAGGCAGTGGTACGGTCTATTTTGAGGTGAAGGCCAAGATCCTGTACAGAATCTTCCAGCACCCGAGGGTCAACGGAGGTAAACCACTACGTCAAGTACTGGTACCATTACCCTTAAGGCGCCAGGTGATGGAAGTAGCGCATGACTCAATCATGGGAGGTCACCTGGGTATCAAGAAGACGTCGGATAGAATCCAGGCGGTGTTCTACTGGCCAGGACTTCATGCGGACGTCAGCCGTTTCTGCCGATCATGTGACATTTGCCAGAAGACCATACCTCGAGGAAGGGTCCCGAAAGTGCCTATGCAGAGGATGCCTCTGATCGACCGACCTTTCAAGAGGGTGGCCTTAGACTTAATCGGCGAAATAAGACCTCCGAGTGAAGAAGGTCATCGGTGGGTACTGACTTTAGTGGACTATGCGACTCGGTACCCAGAAGCAGTGCCTCTGAAGAAGATTGACACTGAAACTGTTGCAGAGGCGCTAGTGGACATGTTCAGTAGACTTGGAGTGCCTGAAGAGATCCTGACAGACCTCGGGACGCAGTTCGTCTCTGACTGCATGAAGGAGGTCAACAGACTGCTGAGCATCCGGCATTTGACTACGACACCCTACCATCCGATGTGCAACGGGCTTGTCGAGAAGTTCAATGCTACGCTGAAGTCCACCCTGAAGAAACTGTGCAGCGAGCAGCCCAGACAATGCCATCGCTACATCAACGCCTTACTTTTCGCCTACAGAGAAGTACCGCAGGAGTCCACCGGCTTTTCTCCGTTCGAGCTGCTGTACGGAAGAACCATCCGAGGGCCGATGCACATCCTAAAAAAACTGTGGACGAAAGCGGTAGACACCCCAGAGGTGAAGAACAGCTACCAGTACGTGTTTGAGCTACGGGAGAAGCTGGAGCAGACTCTCGAGATAGCCAGAGAAAACCTGAAGAAGTCACAAGACTGTGGAAAGCACAACTACGGTCGTAGGGCTGTGAACAGGAAGTTTAAACCTGGCAACAAAGTGCTGGTGCTGCTACCTACTGATCACAATAAGTTGCTGATGCAGTGGAAAGGCCCGTACGAAGTGGAGACCGTGGTGGGGATCAACGACTACAAGGTGAAGGTCGGCCAGCATTCCAAGATATACCACGCCAACCTCCTTAAGCTGTACGTGGAAAGGCCATCAGAGACTGTACATGCAGCAACAGCAGCTGAGATCGACAACAGCTTTGACAGCGAGGAACTGTTGGAACTGGGAGACTTCCACAGTAAAGAAGGCATCGATGATGTTAAGCTAGGACCAAGCTTGACGGAAGGTCAAAAGATGGAGCTCAAGGACCTTATGGGCGAGTTTCCCCATAGCTTCAGTGATGTCCCAGGCTCTACGACTTTGGTCGAACATGAAGTCCACACCCAGACCTGGAAGGAGCATCTGCAGACCTTGAGGGAGCTGTTCCACTGTCCCGCAGAAGCCAACCTGACCGTGAGACCCAGCGAATGCATTCTGGGAGCTGACAACGTCGACTGCGTCGGACATCCGACGGAAGAAAAAGACAACGGAGGATGCACTGACTCCAGGAAAGCCCTCGTGATCGTCGTCTTTGACCCTGGGCCGATGACAACCGCAACTGACGAAGGTGTCGTTTCCTGGCTGATGAAAGAACATTGACTGTGTGGAGAACATTTGCAATATCTAAGCAGACTTGCAGATGAGAAACATTGACCTTGTGTGAATGAACTGTGAACATTGACAGTATCCAGATAGACTTGCGGATGGAAGAACATTGACTCTGTGTGAATGAGCTGAGAACATTGACAGTGTTCAGACAGTTTGAAATAAGTTTTAATTCTGAACTTTGTTTGTGCATTACGTTTCAACGTTGTTGAAAGAAATTGGGTAAATTTCTTCTTGAGTGGGGGGTTATGTTACGTTGAAACGCGAATGGTAGTACGTCGGAAGCGCGCACGATAGATCTAATCGTTTCGTTTTGCAAAGTATTCAATGGTGGAGTTTATTTACCTTTGATTTGAGTTTGCATTGTTGTTAGGAGAGGCTTTGTATAACGTTGATAATTTTCGTTAGTCGATATCATGGTAGAATTCTCTGGATCCCCTTGTTTACTATCGATCGAAGTTTCTTGATGGACGTAGATAATGGCGAATATTCTGGGACGGGATATAATTATGTATGACGTAAGACAGTAATGACGAAGTTAGAAGCGATTGATTAAATTGCGTCAAACGAGATTGATCCAGGTTATTCGGGAGTATCAAGAGACTATTTAAGTGCCGCGCTGTTTCAAAAATTAGAGAGTTATTGTTGTTGATAGTAAGTTGGAAAGTAAACTTGAGAGTGGGAAGGCGATTGAGCGATTGTATGCAGTTGTTGATGTATGCTGAATAAAAGTGGAAAACTTCATACGTCGACTCTGTGACTTGTATGCTGTTTGAGCGGGTTGCGTGGATAAACGAATCTGAGTTACACAACTATCAGGAATTCAAGCATCGGGGCTGAATCAGATACTGATAAAGAAAACACCAACATCAAACTGAGTGTAACAGTCTCAGGAATGCCAAAACTCTTTTGACAAACTGAAAGACATTTTGTCAAAGTCACCTTTTGTTGTCTTGTCTGATTTTGATAAACCCGTTACTGTGAGATCTGATGCTTCTTCCACAGGTATTGGGGCGGTGCTCCTGCAGCCAAACGACTCACACGATCTTCATCCTGTATTGTACGTGTAATAGATGACCTAATATCTACCAAATTGAAAATGGATATGGGAGTTAACCGCAGCCTTTCTTGGCAAGAATTATGTTTCTTGGATATTACTCTCTCAATAATTTTAGTTTTGGCAACAATAAACGAGTTAGTTTTGTATTGTTTATAATATGAAAATAGTTGTTATTTTTTAAGAGTATAAATGATGCGGTATGTTAATTATAATAACAGTTTTTTTTATGATTGTTCTGTTAACATTTTGGACACGCTTTAGAAACTTCATTTTCTCTTCAATGGTGATGGTAACATAATTTGCAGTTTTGTCCCTGCTCACACAAAGGTAATTTTTGTGTTGTTTTTTTATTGAGACAGGCTGTATATTTATTGCATTTTATAGTTGAAGATACCAGATATGCAAAACTAAGTTTTGATTGTGTATTTGACTGTATATCTGCATATTGTGATGTTGAAAATGTTGATAACAGACCATGTGCTGTGCTCAGAATCTAGAAGTTTCCTCATGTATTGTAACTGATGGCAGATTTGTTGTTGCATTTACAGGCGGGTTTTTTTGTTTTTGTTAGTGTTTTTGTTTTTGTTAGTTTTTTGTTGTTGTTAGCTTTGGGTTGTTTTGGTTTTTCTCTTGTTAGGTGTTTGTAAGTAGTTCAGTTTCATTTTGGGATTTAGTCTTAGTGTTGGCTTAATTTGTTTGGATTATTGTGGTATTTTTGAGGACTCAGAAAGTAAAGATAGGAATAGAAATAAAAAAGAAAACATTATGTTACTATTGTTTATTTTAATATAAGAAATCCCAGTGTACCACCTCCTTGCCCCTTCTCAACGACATAGAAATAAAAGAAATATCAATAAAAGTTGTTGAAATTAATATTTTATTTATTTGTTTATTTTAATTTTGTAAATGATTTCTCTCTTCTTTTGTTCTATCAAGAGTTGTTAGTGTGTGGTCTTTTCTGTCTAAATTAATTTAAAATCTTCATAAATCATCACTCAGTTACAGATTTTTGGCACTGCAAGCAGGATCTAATACAGGATATTAGAGGAAACTTGGGGACGTACAATAAAAAAGTTGGGGAGCCCCCAACTACACAGTTTTATTCAAAGAGAAATAACCCTCCTTCGTTAAGAAATTTTGCGTTTTCAGTCAAGGCCGGTCTCAGTTGTTGTCCTTCATGAAAAGAAATTGAGAACGTTTTGTGGCAAGGAAGAAAAAGATCAAGGGTATACTGTTGAAGAGTTTGTGGAGGAAGCCAGAAGTTCTTTATTGGAGACGTCAAGAGTGGGTTCTGCTGGTGCGCAACATGTTTTGTTCAGTTTGAAAGGCAAAGCTAAGAGGGAAGTCAAGACCTGTGGCATTCCTTAGCGTACAGCTGAAGATATTTTTCAGGAAGAGTACAGCATGCAAGAGAGGATATTCGGACATACTCCAGTGAGTTGTTTGAGCGTTTCCGGTATGTACAGAGAGCACAGCAGGCTTTGGGGCGTGCTGTGTTACAGGAAGAAGTTTTGGTGGATCATTTCATTGATGGTCTTTGTGATAGGGCATTAGTGATGGAGTTGTGGCGTAGGGTTACCGAAGGTTCATCAGGTTTTGCCACTTTGAGACGAGTTGCGTTGGAGTGGGTGGAGATTCGGAAGCCCACCAAACGTAGTTCGGATATTTCTGCTACAGTACACACTACTACGGGAACAGTGTCGGATACTCCTTGTGATGTGAATGGACAATTGCAGTAGGCAGAGCTTTGCAAGCTGCGCAGAGAGATGGATACAATGAGTGAAAAGATAGAGCAGATGGCTAGAGAGCATAAGGCTGAGATTATAGCAGCAATGCAGAAAAATGTTCAGTTCCAACAACAGAACAATCAAATGAACCATGAACCTCGTGTCCAATCATCTACTACTTTAAAATTTAGGGATGAGAAACCAGCGTGCTTGGGTTGTGGTAAAGTGGGTCACATCAAGAAAAATTGTAGAATTAGACTGCAGACAGAAGAAACAAAGGCTGTTAGAAAACATGATCAGTCAAATGCAGCAGAAATACGGGCTAATAAAAACTGTGATCAGACTAGTGCATCCAAATAACTTTCCTTTTCATTGTTGCCCATAGAGCGGCATGCCAGACTCGGTCAAACGCCTTCTTGAAGTCTATGAACACATGATATAGATGTTGTTGGTGCTGTAGGTATTTCTCACAGATTATTCTGAGGTTGAAAATCTGTTCAGTGGTACTTCGCCCTGCACTGAATTCTGCTTGTTCTTTTGCTATAATTTGTTCAGTGTGGGGTTTTAACATGTTGAGTATTATTTTCAGGAGGACCTTGCTGGGATGGCTGATGAGGCTGATAGTGCGGTAATTTTCACACTCCTGAAGGTTACCTTTTTTGGGAAGAGTGATGACAAGCGACTTGGTCTATGGTATAGGCCACTCCCCACTCTGCCAGATCTTGTTACAACTAATGGTGAGGGCATCAATCATCGCTTCTCATCCTGCTTGTAGCAGTTCCGCGGGTATGTTGTCCACTCCCGCTTACTTCCCTTTCTTTAGCGAGTGCACTGCTGCCTCAACTTCTTCCCGGAGAATTGGGAGGATTTCTTCTTCTTCTCTGTTCTCGGGACATGCTAGAAATGATGGGTCTCCATTTGGTGTATGGTTGTAAAGGTCAGAGCAGTACTCTGTCCATCTGTCCAAGACTTCTTGTTCTTCTGTAAGGCATATGCCAGACTTGCTTTGGATCGTGGAGACTTTGTGCTGTTTGACACTTGTCAGCCGCTTCACAGTCTGGTAGGCCTTCTTGCTGTTGTTCTTGTTCAGACTGTTCTCTATTTCCTGGCATTGATCTTCTATCCAGTTCTCCTTTGCTGTGCGCATGCCTTTTCGAATGTCATTGTTGATTTTTCGGTAGACATCAGCTCCCTGTGAGGTGTTCTATTTCTTTTTTTTATCGCTCTTCGTTTCTCACACAGGTCCAAAAGTCCAGGTGTGATCCACGGCTTCTTCTTTGGTCGGTGCTTGCCAAGGATCTCAGTGGCGGCATCTGTCACCGCTGAGTTGAAGGTGGTGGTCATGGTGTTGACATTTACTTAACCAGCCCCCAAAATGAGCAGTGGCGCAAATTTCCCTCCAATTGTGGTCTGAAATAGTTCTGCCACCTCCGGGTCTTGCAGTTTGTCCAGGTCGAACTTCAGTTTAGTGCACTTTGCTGTATTTACTCTCTTCAAGTGGAGCCAGAAAGACATCATCACGAGATTGTGGTCACTTCCGATGTCTGCTCCTGGAAAAGTGCGTGTCCTGCCAATGGTGATGCTTTGATCTGAAGCGTTTCTTGACCATGATGTAGTCTATTTGGTTGTGATGCTCCCCACCGGGGAAATGTCTCTCAGATGTACCTATTATAATGGTGTCTCCGAACTGTACCATTAAGAGTTATATCAGCCAGGTGAAATTTCCAATTATGTCAAGAAAAGAGCAACCAATCCTGTGTGGTCACTAAATACTTCTGAAGTTGACAGACTGATATATATCAATCCACCAGTCTGTTATCCTTGACTACATGTGGGATTATTTTAAAGACTTGTCTAATAAATCTTGCCCATTAACAATCAAAGTAATATGTGTAGGAGTTCAAGTCACATCCTTTATACTCCTCTTCTATAGATTTCTTTAAAAAAAACTTATTTGATGGCACTTTTAGATAGAAATTTACAATCTTTATCAATTTCATATTGTTTAGTGCAGCGATTATAACTATAAATATCTGGTTCATAAAGCATGCAATCAAAAAAGATTTTCCAGCTTTCATCTTTTAATCATATGTGGTATAGCAAGATATTCCATCATAGTATTTATCCATATTTTCTAATTTTGTGGACACAGGCAAATCCATTAAATGACTTTGATGTTATTTTACATATCATATTTGCTTTTGCTTTTTTTTTAATGAATAGATCAGTATTGATGTTCACATCTTTGTAAGATTATGTCTGCTTTATTAGAATTGTCTTGATTTCTACATCCTGGATGTCATCATCTGAAAGACAACTCTCTTCTGTGATCACAGCAGCACCAGCAGAAACAAACACCGAAAAAGCCAATAAAATGGATGTTTCATCTGTTCTCCCGAACTTAATTTTTCTCCTAACACATTCTTTGAGTAGGTTGACATAAAACAGTTTTTCTTTGCCTCTCTTGTTCATACGTTTTCACCTGTTTAATGACTTTAAAAGGCCCTTGCCATTTCAGCAACAGTTTGTTTTTGTCAGATGGTAATAAAACCAAAACTTCAGTTCCAGGGGAAAAAAACCTTGCGAAGTTTAGATTTGCCGATCATGAAAGAGTCTGTAGCGCTTAATTATTTGCTATCTGTACAGATTCCTGTGTCAATTTGCAAGTTTCCTCCAGAGTGTTTCGCAACTCAAAAAACATGCTGGTAGGTTGTCATAACCTCTTCCTGCTTCTTTTCTCCGGTCCAAGCATCATGCAGCAACTGTGAAGGACCCTTTGGAGTCCGTTCAAACAGCAACTCGAATGGTGAAAATCCAGAACTGGTATGCGGGATCTCTCTGTATGCAAAGAGAGATGGTGCTAAATACCTATCCCAGTCGATAGGTTTGTCCATCATAAGGTGGTGCAACATAGATTTTAAAGTTCCACTAAACCTTTCCACAGCCCCGTTTGTTTTGAGGATGGCACGGACTGCTCTGTACCTTTGACACAGACAATAACTTCATCACTTCCTTCATAAGGTCTGATGTAAACTTCGCCCCCCTATCAGACAAACCTTCATCAGGTACACAAAGTCATGAACAAATGGAATCCAATGCTTCAGTTACTGTTTATGTATCTACGCTTTTGAGAGGAACTGCTTCTGGATATTGTGTGGTGAAATCTATTTATGTCAGTATGTACCGATGACCTCGGCCTGAATATAGTGTAATGGGACCAATGATGTCAATGCCTACCCTTTGAAATGAAATGTCAATGACTGGTGTTTTTTGCAAATGAGCAGTTTGAAATTTTCCTTTCGGAAATGTCTTTTGACACAAGTCGCATGACTTGCAGTATATTTGTACATCTTGGTGATGCCCAGGCCAGAAAAAGAAAGTGGACTTGGGTTTTAAAGTACTTGCAACACCCATGTGTCCACTGTAGATGCTGCTGTGAGCTGCTATCAAAACAGCCTTCCGAAGCTGAAGTGTCGTTTGTTGTTTCTCTTGATGCTCTGGAGACGTGGCCATGCTATCGCAGTTTCCGTTTCTTCACCACTGTGAGCATGACCTCATGCTGTCCAATGGCTTGTTTGATGGTCTGTTGTGATGTGCTGGGTATACGAAATGCCCAGAAGTCTTCTGTAGCACCTCATCTCCATGCTTAGTATTCTTCGTTGTGGGTCTGCTCTGAGAGTCCATGTTTCGCAAACGTATAGGAAGATGGAGATGACAAGGAAGCGCAGCAGCCTTAACTTGGAGTGTAGACTGATGGTCCTGTCTTTCCAAATGGGCACCAACCTTGTTGATGCATACTCTAAGGTTAATAGGACCATTTTATGATGACCTTATTTTTGTATGTCTAAAATGGCCTTGACTTTCAAGATAAAAACAAAAAGGGAACAAACATGCAAGATCAATAGGTTCTGAGATATTAATCCACTTGCAAGTTTTGCACAGACGGACGGTAGACGGACAGACGGACAATGTGTTTGGTAGATGCAATTTTTTGACTCTTTAGGACTCATGTCGCACAGATCTGCAAAACTCTATATTTTTGTTTTTGGGAAGGGATGGGATTTGGGTGGGGGTGAGGTAGGGGTTGAGTACATAGGCTTACATTGTTATGGGTGTGAGTCAAAAGTGGCGGCATTTATAGAGAATGTTTTTGTTAGCATCCTATCCTATTCCATAACTCAAAGGTCGTTGGGGCACCACAGATGATCGTTTAACCAGCATACTCCATCTTTGTCTGTCCCCAGCAACCCTCATGGATTCGTTTAGTATCAAATCAGTCCATTTTCGAATGTTGTTGCCCAGCCTCTTTTTTTGTCTCCCTCTTCTTCTGCCTCATTGTGCTGTGCCTTGCAGTATGGTTTTGCAAGGCTTGATGTTCTGTTTACGTGGCCATACCATCGCAGTTTCAGTTTCTTCACCACTGTGAGCATCTCATCGTGTTGTCCAATGGCTTGTGTGGTGGTCTGTCAGACTTCGTTGTTGGTAATGTGCTGGGTTAGGAAATGTTCTGAAGTTTTCGTAGCACCTCATCCCCATGCTTTGTATCCTTTGTAATAGATCTGCTGTGAGGGTCCATGTTTTGTAAGCGTGTAGGAAGATGGAGATGACAAGGGAGAGGAGCAGCCTTACCTTGGAGTGGTATCCAGGCTGCAAACTTGTTTTTTCCAACCTAGTTCCAGTCATTCGCCCAAAAAGGCAATCCCCGAAGTCGAACGAAGCTCTCCGATGTGTTACGAAATTATGCTTGCATGACTACGACTAGTTGACATTAAAAATGATCGCTGTTGCTTCTAATTTAGTTCGATTTACACAGATTAGCATTTCGCAACGGTATATTTTGTTAATATGAGCATAATTATTATCGACCATATTTAATAGTTGTGTTCCTTCATTTGCATTTTGTTAGTTCTCAGCAGTAGGCTAATAATAGCATTTCCCATTTCCTGCCTAGAACCAAGCAGACACTGTTATACAGTATACATAGGCTTAATCTACATTATATATTATAAGTCAGTCTCCGCAGCGAAGAAGCTCACTAGCTGAATATAATTATTAGACCTGTATTGTTTGTTTTATACGTAAATAAATGTATAAACTATATCTATTCTAATTAATAATAATTAGGCCTATACTTTATAATCTTCGAATCTTTAAATTTCCAGAGAAGGACGAGTAGGCTAAGTGAATTTTTTTTATAACTCGAGATCAGAGTTACATTAATAGCTAATTATTTATTCATTGCTTACAGGGTCCAGCGGACTGCAAAGAGCCGAATCAGGACCACAAAATCAAGACCACAACTTCGCTAGTAGCAGTAGTAGTAGTAGTAGTAGTAGTAGTAGTAGTAGTTGTAGTAGTAGTAGTAGTAGTAGTAGTAGTAGTTGTAGTAGTAGTATAGTTATTTAGTTAAATCTTTAATTTATTTATTTGTTTTGTTTGTTTGTTTGTTATTATTATTATTATTATTATTATTATTATTATTATTATTATTATTATTATTATTATTATTATTATTATAATTATTATTCCTACTTTAAAAAAAAATAAAAATAATAGTGTGCTGCTGTGCGTGCTCAATGGTGTAAATATGGTTAGTGACGTTTTGTTTGGTTTTGGTGCAGTTGGGTGTAACCCGAAATATTCAGATGGTGTTACTGGTTATTTTTTCTTATAGATTTACCAAAGTTTCAGATGATTTATGGAAATTTCCGCCTGCCACGCAACATTTTTTTAATACGTGTTTCTCATTAAAATACATATCATTGAAATACATATAACAAATTTACTGTATCAGTTAAAAAGAATAATATTAGTTAAATAAATAAATTTGCTTTGCCTTGTTGTGCTGAAGGGACATCAAAATATTTATAGCGCTTTGAAGTTTTTTCATGGTTTTATTGTTGATATAGATCTGCCGTGAACTGACAAAACCGAGCAAGTCCACAAAACCTACTTTCGAGAAAATCGACGTTTTGTGTTGCGCTATATTACGCGATCGTTTTTGGAAGTTTAAGGGCATATTATAATGCAATTCCTCGATTTAAGAGTGCATACCTTGAATGTTAAAGAAATGTTTGATAGATTTGATGTTTTAAGACTATTTGTGAACTTGCTTTGTTTTGTCAGATTATTCTTGAGATAGATCTTTGTTGAGAACATGACAAAACCAAGCAAGTCACCCGCTTGGTTTTGTCAGTTTATTATTGAATTAAATCCTTCTTAAAAAAATTCACAAAACCAAGTAAGTCAAATCCGCTTGGTTTTGTCAGTTTATTATTAAGTAAATCCTTGTTTTCAAAATTCACCAAACCAAGTAAGTCCCATAGGCCGTTTCGTTTCTTTGTTAAAAAGTCTGACGAGATGAGTCACATAAGTTGGGTTTTGTAAGATGTGGGTGCGGCAATTACAGTGAGTGTATATGTGTGCCTGTTTATTGTTTTTAGCCATTCTTCACTTAATATTTCTGGGTTGGTATGCAGGAGTCATGGTTTTTTTTTTGCTCTCCCTTCAAAATAATATTAGATGCAGCCAATTTAATTTTAAAAATACAAAACTATTTTCCTTTCAGTTTCCTATTGTAGCGATCTTCCTGCCTTTACATCACGTGTATGTCTTGTATTTTGTTGCACTTGTTGTGTGTCTGTAATATATTTGTTGCTGTTTGTTTGTGGGTTCGGGCACTGAATAGAATAGGCCCAACGTTTCCCGGCGTGTCGTAAGAGGCGACTAACAGGGGTAATGTTAGCACGGCATCACTGGGCGAAAGTCTTCTACACAGAAGTCACCGGCCAGGGCGAGGAACCTCACGTTGCTACAGGTTCAACGACCACGTGCTCGGGGCCAAGGCGAGCCACACTGTATTCGTGGATTTCGGTTATGGCCAACAGCCTGGAGAGGATTGGGCACCGCCAGGTCCTTTTTTGCCCAAGACACACTACATGCATGATGACACTATCCACTAATTCCATACCGGATAGGTCATCGCCCGGCTCAAGGACCGCGCCTTCCGTTGGCCACCAGGACGGAGGTGTTAAGTATGCTACTGATGGACAATCTAGCAAGATCCGCACGAGAAACAACATCGTCATAGGAACCTGGAATGTCAGGACCCTAACTGCGGAAGGAAAATTAGAAGAACTGGCCCACGAGTTGGACCACTATCGATGGAACGTTCTAGGCATCAGCGAACTGCGCTGGAAAGTCCTAGGTGAAACAACGACCGACAAAGGCCACAAGTTCTATATTTCAGCGGTAGAGATGACAGGCACGAACACGGCGTTGGATTCTTGGTCCACAAGAACATTCTAGTCACTGTCATGGGTTGCCACCCAATCTCCAGTAGACTCATTACCATCCGCCTGAGAGCAGCCCCTTTCAACATCACCATCATCCAGACCTATGCCCCAACATCAGACTATGACGACAGCGAAGTGGAGGATTTTTATGAAAATCTACAGGCGGTCCTTGACCAAGTGCCGAAGAAGGACATAGTCATAGTGCAAGGCGACTGGAATGCCAAGGTTGGCCAAGATGCGCACCACAACTGGGGAGACACATGTGGACCTCACTGCAACAACGAGACAAATGACAGGGGTCTGAGATTCTTGGAGTTTGCCAGATACAACAATCTGGTACTGGCAAACACGCTTGGTCTCCACAAAAACTCCAGACGATGGGCATGGCACAGTCCCGGGGGGGGGGGGGGGGGAGCATCACAACCAAATAGACTACATCATGGTCAAGAAACGCTTCAGATCAAGCATCAACATTGGCAGGACACGCACTTTTCCAGGAGCAGACATCGGAAGTGACCACGATCTCTTGACGATGTCTTTCCGGCTCCACTTGAAGAGAGTAAATACTGCACTAGACTGAAGTTCGACCTGGACAAACCAGTGTTCCCGATTACGCACAGTAGTGCGTCAATTACGCACAAAATATGAAAAATGACGCAGAAAAATTTGCATGTGTGCGTCCTGTGGACGTACACATTTTTTTCGAATCGCTGAAGTCAAAAATACGACCAACGAGTGGCGAACTAATTCACGGCGTAATCAGAATCAGAACCCAACTGAGACTGCCATTGCAGACGATTAAAGATTGTGTCGGGAGTTGTCGTCCTTCAAAATCGCATGCGCGCCCATTGTAAACTTACTCCAAGCAATCCATTCACTGAACAGAAGAAATCTTTGTGAATCCATTCTTTGATTCTATCATACACGATCATGTCACTTCTGACTTGGTTGACTGGGCCAAAAACTTGTTCATCCACAGCAACATCAAGTACAGATCCTGTCATTATCGAAAATACGAAACTCCAAAGCAAGGATAAACAAATAAATGATGAAACTCAAACTGAAGTAAAGCGTCCAAAGAAACGAAAACTCAACGACAGATGGTTGCAAGAGTTCTAGTGGTGCCAGTTTGACGCAAGCGGGAGGGTATTTAATACATGTTTTAATTTTTTGGTTTTATATGATTATGATCACTAATGTGACGCTTTAACAGAGTAAAAGAAAAAAGTGAGGCTTGGACTTGTTTTTACATTTCTTTTTCCGATTTGGGGACTCCCAAAATTTGCACAAGGACCCTTAAAATTTTATACCTGGGAGTCCCAAGGACTCTTTTTTTGTGTTTGGAGGGAACACTGACAAACTGCAAGACCCCGGAGGTGGCAGAACTATTTCAGGCCACAATTGAAGGGAAATTTGCACCATTGCTCATTTTGGGAGCTGGTGAAGTAGATGTCAACACCATGACCACCACCTTCAACTCAGCTGTGGCAGATGCCGCCACTGAGATCCTTGGCAAGCACCGACCAACGAAGAAGCCGTGGATCACACCTGAACTTTTAGATCTGTGTGATAAACGAAGAGAGATTAAAAAAAGGAAAGAAAAAGAACACCTCACAGGGAGCTGATGTCTACCGAAAAATCAACAATGACATCCGAAAAGGCATGCGCACAGCAAAGGAGAACTGGATAGAAGATCAATGCCAGGAAATAGAGAACAGTCTGAACAAGAACAACAGCAAGAAGACCTACCAGACTGTAAAGCGGCTGACAAGTTTCAAACAGCCCAAAGTCTCCACGATCCAAAGCAAGTCTGGCTTATGCCTTACAGAAGAACAAGAAGTATTGGACAGATGGACAGAGTACTGCTCTGACCTTTACAACCATACACCAAATGGAGACCAATCAGTTCTAGCATGTCCCGAGAACAGAGAAGAAGAAATCCTCCCAATTCTCCGGGAAGAAGTTGAGGCAGCAGTGCAATCGCTAAAGAAAGGGAGGTCAGCGGGAGTGGACAACATACCCGCGGAACTTCTACAAGCAGGAGGAGAAGCGATGATTGATGCCCTCACCATTATCTGTAACAAGATCTGGCAGAGTGGAGAGTGGCCTATACCATGGACCCAGTCGCTTGTCATCACTCTTCCCAAAAAAGGTAACCTTCAGGAG
The DNA here is from genome assembly GCA_036898135.1 of Oncomelania hupensis. Lineage (NCBI taxonomy): Eukaryota > Metazoa > Mollusca > Gastropoda > Littorinimorpha > Pomatiopsidae > Oncomelania > Oncomelania hupensis. Next base: position 9,987,757 of record CM072517.1, read on the forward strand.
TGTGAAAATTACCGCACCGTCAGCCTCATCATCCATCCCAGCAAGGTCCTCCTGAAAATATTACTCAACAGGTTGAAAACCCAAGCTGAACAAATCATAGCTGAAGAACAAGCAGGATTCAGGGCAGGGCGAAGTACCACTGAACAGATTTTCAACCTCAGAATAATCTGTGAGAAATACCTACAGCACCAACAACATCTATATCATGTGTTCATAGACTTCAAGAAAACGTTTGATCGAGTCTGGCATGCAGCTCTATGGGCAACAATGAAAGCGTACAACATCAGACCTAAAATTATTGAAGTCATCAAAAACCTGTATGACAAGGTTACCAGTGCAGTCCTCCACAACAGCGCCATCGGGAACTGGTTCAGAACAACAATCGGTGTGCGTCAAGGATGCCTACTCTCTCCAACACCCTTCAACATCTTCCTAGAGCGCATCATGTCAGATGCTCTTGCAGATCACGAAGGCACAGTCAACATAGGGGGTAGAGCAATCTCCAATCTTCGTTTTGCGGATGACATTGATGGATTGGCTGGAGAGGAACAAGAACTTGAACAGCTGGTTCAGAGGCTTGACACCACCTCCAAAGCTTGTGGAATTAAAATAAGTGCAGAGAAGACCGAAATGATGACCAACAACACCAATGGCATCAACACGGACATTAAAGTCCAAGGCCAATCCCTCAACACAGTGCATAGCTTCAAATATTTAGGAGCCATTGTATCAGACAATGGGTCCCGACAGGAAGTCCTCTCCAGGATCGCACAAACAACTGCTGCCCTGACAAGGTTGAAGCCATTTGGAAAGACAGGACCATCATTCTACATTCCAAAGTAAGACTGCTGCGCTCCCTTGTCATCTCCATCTTCCTATATGCTTGCGAAGCATAGACCTTCACAGCAGATCTACAACGAAGAATACAAAGCATGGAGATGAGGTGCTACAGAAGACTTCTGGGCATTTTCTATACCCAACACATCACCAACGACGAAGTCCGACAGACCATCACACACAGCCATTGGACAACACGATGACCTGCTCACAGTGGTGAAGAAACGGAAACTCCGATGGTATGGCCACGTCACCAGATCATCAGGCCTTGCAAAGACTATTCTGCAAGGCACAGTGCAAGGAGGTAGAAGAAGAGGGAGACCGAAAAAGAGATGGGAGGACAACATTCGAGAATGGACTGGGCGAAGCCATCAGGGCTGCTGAGGACAGAGAGAGATGGAGTATGCTGGTTAAACGATCATCTGTGGTGCCCATACGACCTCAGGGTTACGGGACAGGATAGGATAGGATAGTTTGTTTGTTTGTTTCCACACCTTGTGGAAGTTGCCGCGTAGGCGGAAGATCTACAGGATCCTTCATGGTGGGCAGGAAAGTACATGAAGAAAACTCTTTTTCAAAAAGCCGAACACATCTTTTGCTGACCGAAATTTCGTCATCATTTTCACAGGAAAATAATATTGCACCAATAACATGGATTCTCACTGGTCCACTTCATCTTAAGGCGCTTTCTCATTGGTCGGGAGGACTTACTTTTCTTTGTCAGGTTATTGTAGAAAATGACGTCATCATGCCAACTCGAGCATCAGCCAGAGGATCGCCGAAACAAAATCGCATGGGACTTGCTTGGTTTTATCAGTTTATTCCCCCACTTAAATTTTTTTTAACAAGGACTTACTCTATGATATCTCCAAATCTAAACATAGTTCGGATTTGATTTTTACAGGTAAGATGCGTCATTCTCTTGCAAGTTTGATGGCGCAAAAAACTCATTTTCGACCTTATGTGGACTTACTCGGTTTTGTCAAATCACGGCAGAGATGTGAAATCGTTGTATGTGTGCATTATGTGTTATGTATTACTTTTACTCTTTAGTACTAATTGTGTCAGTATATTAATCATCATAAAAGAATAATAATAATACTAACTACTTCAAAATGCGAATCTCGACTTGACTTACAGCTTGAAGCTGTGCTGATCAAAACAGAATTAGATCTAGATGGTAGGAAGGTAAGTAAATTGAAGTCCCACGTCACATAAGCGAATAGGGGACTGCTTTAGAAGCAACAGTGGCTACTTTTATGCACGGATGTTTCACCACAGGCTCCGAAGTATTTTCTTTTTTCTTTGTAAACTCGTGGGCCTCCTACATACGTATGTAGTATAGTATGTAATTGAGGCCTACGAAAGACGAGACTTCCCAGCCTGTGGTTTCATCGGATATCTTCACTCGACTCGGAGAGCTTCGTTCGACTTCGGTAAGTGCCTTTTTCAGCAAATGAGTGGAACTAGGTTGGAAAAAACAAGTTCGCATCCGGGCTCGATAGCGACTGGCAAAACAGCGACCGTCAGTTGAGCGACTACACAATAGTGATTGCTTCAAAACAGCAACTGTTACAACAGCAATGATATACTCACAAGGGCACAATCTATGTTTCTCTTGCTTCTAATTACGCGTTCATGTTTTTACGTGTTTAGGTTCATTTTGTAAGACAAGTTCATTACGATTCACTATAAGTTTATTGGTCGGTCGTTGCTGAAGGCAGTGATAGGCAGAATCATATGTTTGAAAAACTTACCGTGATCTCCGGCGGAGGTAATAAAATCAAGAAAAGGAAGTGACATGATAAGCCATGAAGGTTTTTTTGTACAGGAGGAACACAACAAAATTAAATACAACTGGAACAAACACATTGAAAATAATAACAAATGTATATTAAAGTATGTTAATCATGTTATCTTACTGGCAAAGAGGACAATAAATATCTTCAAAAAAGTCAAATGTTGGATTAATAAATAAAATGTACTTTTTAATTCCTTTTGGCTTGATGTTGTAAAAGATTTTTCTTGTGTGTTTGGTAGACAATTTGGCTGAAATGTAACGGACAAGACTAAATAAAATATAATTTGTAATTCTTTTTGGCTTGAAATGTAATTAATCAGCAGTCGCTATGTATTGCTGTATATGCTTGTGTGTTTTCAGCTGTTTGCCAGTTGCTTGGTTAATTTGGTGAAGGACTTTGACTGAAATGTTAGGTGAACGGTTGGACAAGAATAGGCCTAGCGATATGGTGATGTCGCTGTTAAGATAATCGCTTGTTTATTGCAATCGCTATCATGTAGTCGCTGTTGTGACAGTCGCGGTTTTGAAACAATCTCTATTGTGTAATGGATCAACTGACTGTCGCTGTTTTGACAGTTGCTATAATGAAGCATCACGCACTGTAATAAGAATGTTGACATTTGGTCAGCTTGTTGTTATGGTTGCAGTATCTAAATAGCAGCAATAAGACAGCTCTGTCCTGCTCGAAGGCAGACTCAGGTTGACATAGGTTCAAACAATGCCTTGCACTGTGGTATTGCACTTTTGCGTTCCTTTGACGACAAAACAGAGAAGCTACTTTTTTAATGTGCTACTTGCGCCTTCCAATAAGCCTTGTTAGGAATTAAAAATGCGCCTCGCCAATAATTTAATCGGGCTGATAGCATAGACATATAAGTTCGTCTTCAGTTTCTCTTTTACATGGAAAACAGCCAAAAGTATACCCTGCAAGTATTCTTATGAATTTCGTATTCAACGCTTTGTTAGAAACATTGCCCTTTGTGATTGGTCATTTAACATGTGATATGATTTTTAGTCAGATGTTACCTGGCCAATGAAATTATGAGACACTTGTGGAAACGATACATAGTTTCTTATTCGTTCTTCATAACTAATATTCATTATGGTCAGTCATGTTCGCGTTCCGTTTAAAGACAATGATCACAGTGTTGTCTGTATACTGTATTCCGCCTGTAGCAACTTTGTGTTTTGCGTTTCTATGATTGGGCAAGTCGTATTATTTGAATGCAAGCTATTGTTCTTATCAAAATACAATATGTAGGATCATAAACGATTCTCCTGGTATAGGGTCTTTTTGTTTAAGGTATATCAGTGATTCTGCCCTACATAGACTCATTTTGCTGAATTTTGGTTGGTTGTTTGTTTTTTTTAGCTTGAATTAAGTCATAAACATATCATGCCGTCTCTAACATACCTTTTACGTTAACCGAGAAGGAGCAGGAATGCCTGTTTCCTGCAGAATCCGTTGCCATGATGGTGACGAAATGTTGACCCCTAAGTACTGTCCCGTTCTTGGGATTGCTGACCAATTGGATGGGACCGTTGCTATTATCCCTCACTTCTGGCTTGGGCCAAAACACTGCTATTTGGTTCTTTGGTCCCGGCTCCAGATTGATGTCAGGAGGACAACCAGACGGAAAATAAGGTGGACTGGTATCTGAAACATCCAATACATTCTACATGTGATTCCTTCTTCTTTCCTACCACCCTTCCTTCTTTTCTTCTCTTTCTTTACCCCCGTGGGGATGCCGGGGGTTTCAGTATACATACTGTAGTATCCCCACTTTCTGGAAATTGAGTGCTTTAAATTCCCACTATCGCTGTCTTTCTCCTTTGTTCTTTCTCATTCCTACTCTGTTCTATCAATCTACTATACTGCACAGGCGGCGGAAGCTGCTCAAGATTGGGGGGGGGCACACACATTTTATTCACTGACATCAGGACCGGACCTTGGAAAAGTCGAGGGGGAGGTTACAGATTCAGCGAAGGCGCAAAGCGCCGATCCTTCTAGGGGGGTATGGGGGCATGCTACTCCGGAATTTTTTTTTTCAAGGATGCAAAATGGTGCAATCTGGTGCAATCTAAACCTTGAAAAAGCCATTTGTGATGGTCTGGGATTTTGAGCTTTTTGAACAATTGAACTGACAAACTCTGGGGTACAAAAAATTATCCTCTGCATCTCCCTTAAAAAAAAACAACACACACACACACAAACATTTATTTATCAGCAGAGATGTTTTGTATACTATTATTATTCACTACTTTTTGTTGATCGTTAGCGGTATAAAGCTTTACCTTGTAGTTTATGAACATCAACGCCCTGCTTTCATTTAATTCAGTCTTGCTGCACTAGGTTCCTCGGCATTAGTACCATTTGTGAATTGTATCTTCTGGCAAAACAGTTCACTGCCTCTTTGAAGTCAATATCAACATCCCTGTGCACTTTCAGTAAAGCAAGTCCATTGAGTCTCTGTTGCCCCATTGTAGAGCGCAGGTAGTTTTTCAGGTTGCACAACTGACTGTTTGAACGCTCACACTCGGCAGTAGTGACAGGCAGGGTGCAAAGGTTTTTTTAGCATGATGAACAGGTTGGGATAAAAATCCCTGTCACAATGTTTCAGTGCTTCTGATGCCGTGGATGGGATGATAGCTGTCGCATTCTCAGCAGCACTTCGCCATTTGCAAACCCACCGTTGGTATTCTGCATCAAGGGTAGGTTGTCTTATAGGTCAGACTCCCACAACATTGCCAATGTCTTCACCCCTTCTGAAACCTGCATGAAACCATCCTGGTTGTCTATTAAAGTGCTTGGCACCAGACAGAGACCATCAACTGCTAGGCCAGCATTTTTGAACCTCGAGTCCAATTCGGTTGACAGGTGTTCCAAGAAAGGAATGGCAATGCTAATCTTGAAATATTCTTCTGGAGTGGCCGCAGATTGGTTGTCACGGAGAGTCTGTCGGGATGCTTGACGAGGAACAATAACACCAGTTGTCAAAGCATTTGCCATTTTGCTGATTTCACCAAACCAGGCAACGAACGCTGTGTCGACATCTCTTCTAATAGAAGGCATGCAGTTACTGACCTCTTTGATTTCCCAGTAGGCATCGACAACATCGTTTGTCCTTTTCTGCAGCTTCACTGTCAAGGGTTTCCATTTCAACGATGTTTATGGACGATTCAGCGATGGTCGTTTCAATGGATGTTCGTTACAACGAATTGTCATAATTATCAACTTAACATCTTAATTAACATTTCTAAAAAGTCGTTTTTGGTGGATTAGGGCAGTATCAAGGTGAAGGTGCTGGAAGAGGCTTGCGGCCAGAACAAGAAAATATGGCTGCATTTACTAATTTAGGCTTAGGAGTTGGGTTACTTGGTCGTTTCAACGGGAAAACGCTTTGGACGTTTCAACGGATCCCTTGAAATGGATTTCCGTTGAATTGACTATAAATAACTCTTTGTACGTTGGACCAAAAGTGACTAAAAACTGCAATGTTTTAAAAACAATTGTAAAAAAAATTGAAACTCTTTGCATAAAAAAAATTCAATTTTTTTTTTATTTGGAGGGGGGGGGGGGTCCAGAACCCAGGTATTCCTCCCCCCCCCCTCCCCCCCTCTGGGTCCGGCCCTGGACATTTACTCCAAATAATTTGAACTATTTTCATAGACACTATGTGAGAGAGAGAAAAAAGATATATCATATATTTCTACAACTGTGCATATAAGAGAGAGAGAGAGAGAGAGAGAGGGGGGGGGGGGAGGGTAGAGAGAAAGGGAGAGAAACTGACCTGGCAATGTTGATCCATCACAGTAACAAAAACAGCAGTCATGCATGTCATTTGGCATGGGAAATTACACCGTTAATTTTTCAAAGTATGCCTGACGGCGTTCATTTGTATTGATAAATTCGTAAGCAGTTTGCGCTAGGGCTAGTTGATCTAGTTTGTCTTTGAACACATGCATTATAAGACATTTATTTAGACGCTCCTGCGTCATCGTTGCCCGAAGATATGTTTTTACCCGCTTGAGGGCTGAAAAACTGCGTTCAGCCGTTGCAGTTGTGGTTGGGATGGTGAAGTACAGTCTGAGAAGTTTATCCACTTCACTCAGCATCCGTCGCACAGTGTCAGAAGCTTTCAGTTCATCCGGCAGTGCCTGGAATATGGTGATCCTAGAGTTAGCCGCCTCCTGGTGTCACCCGGTGCATGTGGGAGGATTCTTGCTGAGTTTTGAGTTTGTCCAAGTCGATGTCAGCGGAATATGTATCTTTGATTTCTTGAGGAATTTTTGGTCTCTTCCCTGCTGCTCCATCACTTAGAAGAACTTAAATTTTCCTTGGTAAGTCGAGAGCTATGTGATCAAACCGGCTCTTTAAATGTTCTTTGGTGTTGTCAATGGCCTCACAGTATTGCTGTCTGTAGTAAGCAGATGGACAAGAGTAGCTGTGACCCTGTGAGCCATCGTCCAGTCTTCGTGGAGGCTGCTTCTGTGTAGGAACGCAGGGCTCATCACACAAATTTGCAGCTTTCGTTGTGATGTCAGCAAAAAATGTCTCATAACAATCTTCATGCCGCATGCTTTCCAGTGTTCTCAGACAAATGTCAGCAGCGTTTACTGCGTCATCACAGGTCGTTTGTTTTCTTTCAAGAACTGTCGCCAACTCTTCAGTCACAGCAAGGATCTCATCTTTGAATCTTTTTGCAACTCCTGACACATGACCCTGAAAATTACTCGCCCCGTCGTAGGCCTGGCCCCTACAGTTTTGCACTGGCAAGTCAAGTCTGATCAAGCAGTCCTTCAGTGCTTTGAAAATGGTCTCAGCACAGATATTGTTAACTTGCATCAGTCCAGAGAAAGACGGACAATATTGGTTTGAACCTCCAAATAATGTTTTTTGAGGGGCTGAATATTGGGGGGGGGGGGGGCAAATGTAAAGGTTTGCCGCCCCCCCCCCCCCCCAATATTTTTCTGGAGGGGGCCAGTGCCCCCGCTTCCGCCGCCTGTGTACTGTAATAGAGTGACTGTTTATAAAAAAATTTTGTTGTGCAATTCATATCAAAAATATGAAATATTAATGTATACATAACTTTTTATATTGCATTTCTTTATCCCTATTTTATCAGACATCCCTATTTTATCAGACATGTTTATAATTACTTTTCTGTATAATTATATTAGTGATTAGTTTTTATTATTAAATACAAAAAATACGTGGTTTAAAATAGTATTCTTAGTTTTGCTTGGCTGAACTAGTCGGATATGGAAAATACTATTGACTGATTTCATTTATAATAATATAATAAGTGTTCTGTAGTTTTCATAATTGTTCAGCAGAGATTATTTTTTATGAACTTAATTTTGATTTTTGAAATATTATCAGAGAGGAAGTTGTCAGTCTTTTCGTAGCATCTCAGTCAGTCAGCCAGGCAATTTTGTCAGCTTGTGTGTATCATAGGATGTGATAGTGTTGATCTTATGTATTGTTACTTCTTGAAGTTCAAGTTTTTGTTTGTTATATTCTCGAACCTGTTTTACACTGTTTCGGTACATTGAATATTGTCTTGTTTTTGAGTATTGCATTGATTGTATTGCATTTAGTTTATGGTTTTAGATTTATAGAACTTTTGTAAATATATTTCTGTATCTTTTGGTGAACACGACTTACTTCGAAATACATTTTCGTGAACATGTAGTGATTTTTATGAGTCATCATCATTCTAAATTGCAATGTATTAATTCTTTTTGTATAAGATTTATCATGTGTGATATTATGGATAATTTGTTTATGATAGATGATTGTGGTGATGAGGATGATGATGATGATGATGATGATGATGATGATGGTGTATTTTCATTATGTAGTAAAACGTCGAGTTTATTCATTAAGTCATTTATTTATTCTAACCTGCAAAGGTGTAGCCCATTTAATTATGTTCTTTGTTGTACATTTTACATATATTACTCAAAATAATACAAGGGCCACTTGGACAAATGGGTCTCTCTTTAAATCAGAATCACGAATTCAATGTTTGTAGTTCATCATATTTTATTGCAATCATTTCTGCATCAATAACAAAAACGATTTTAGACATAAGTCGCTTAAAATTCGAGTACATTCAATTTAACTGGACATATCCCTCATTTACAAAATCAAGACATTAGAAACCAAAAATTCTAAAGAGCCAGTATTGGGCGTGGCCACCGTTTGCATCAATGCAGTCTTGGCATCGTTGTCTCATGGACCGTATCAGGTTATGGAGGATGTTTTCTGGGATGGCCAAAAACTCTTGCTGGGGAACTTTGGCCAGAACTTCAAGGTCAGCTCCAGGAGGGAGTTTTAACCGTGTCTGTCGACCCAAGACATCCCACATATGTTCTATGGGGTTCAAATCGGGTGATCGAGCCGGCCAATCCATCCTTATGACGTGCTGTTGCTGCAGGAAGTTATTGACGATACGCGCTCGGTGGAGTCTGGCATTATCGTCCTGTAGTATGGCACCTTCCCCAATGGCCCGCAGACCTGGGAGAACCCTAGGTAGTAGGACGTCATCCTTGTAGCCAATACTGTTTAAGTTGCCATGAATTTGGAGTAGGGGTGTTCTGAAGTTTAATGCGAAGCCACCCCACATCATGACAGATCCACCACCAAAGCGGTCATGCTCGCGCACCGTCGCATCAGCAAAACGCTCCCGTGGACGCCTCCAAACATTCACTCGACGGTCGTTGAAAGACAAGGAGAACCGGGACTCGTCTGTAAAGAGCACCCTTGACCAATGTTGCTTAGTCCACATCAAATGACGCCGAGCCCAGGCCAAACGCGCTGCACGGTGAGCTGGGGTGAGCAAAGGCCATACTGCTGGTCGTCTTGATCGCAGGTTTGCCTCGAGTAGACGGTTGCGAATTATCTGGTCGCTGACGTTAACATTGCTAGCTGCGTGAAGCTGTCTTCTGATGGTGTTTGCTGTAGCGGACCTCATCCTCAGAGCTGACAGGGTGATGAAGTGGTAACGTGGGGGCGTCCGGACCTTCTTGGTTCTTTGACGCTTCCAGTGTTGTTAAAGCGCTCCCATAGCCTTTGGACAATGGAGTGGGACATTCCCAGCCGCCTGCCAACTTCTCTCACCCCCACCTCTTCCTGAAGCCGTGCAATAGCTCTGCCTCTATCCGCATCAGTCAATCGTCGCCTTGGGGGGCATGGTTAGAAAAGCAGCAAAAGCGCTGCCATTTATACCCAGAAAAAAGCGCCGATTGTTGAACTGAACTCAGAAGATGCAAGCCTTTCGAGTGCAAATCACTTTTTAATATTTGAAAATTTTGCTTTATTAGCAAGACAACAGCAAATTAGGGTCATTTTTTGGTAAATCTTGGGTTTGTTTTTCAACTCAGTGCAGAAAGTTCAAAACCCACACATGTGATTACTTGTCAGAATAAGATTGTCTTGAGTGTTACTGTACAGGATAAGTTTTGAAATAAACAATATAAGCGATATTATTGATAGCAGCAAAAAATAATTAAACTAATGGAAATATGAGAGTGGCCCTTCACTTATTTTGAGTAGTATATGTAGCGGAAAGGGAGGCGACTGGTTGAGGCTTGGGAGAGAAATTGTCTACCTTGACTTTCTTGGTTAGACTAGCCTTGGGTGGATCCTGCTTTGCAGACTCCTTTGGGTATGCCCTTGGGTACGCAGGACAAGGCGACACGACATATGTTCTCCCGGGCTGACCATTCGTCCGCTGCGTCTGGTGCCGAGCGGGACCATATTGTCGGCAGGCATTCTATGCAGGTCGGTGGCAGCGACCTTGCATTTAGAATGCGTGGCACTAGTAGCCGGCAGCCTGGTACTCCCAACCACGCTCCACAGCCTTGCAAGGCAAATATTTGTATGTCCCTCTTTTGAGGGACTACATGAAGATATGACAGCTCAGGTGGAGCAGGGTTCCCAACGGTTGGTGGCCGAGAGACGGGTGTTAAAGTCTCCGCTCGGCTACATATATAATTTATAATCGTGATCTCTAATTTTGAGTCACCGGAAGTGACCCCGGAAGTGACCTACGGGATGTTTTGATTACCACATTAAATAGACCATCATGTGTGCTTATTGTTATTATATATTGTTTACAATTGATTATGTTGTTTAATATTTTGATTACTACTTTTATAAACATTTAAAGATTAGAGACCTTTATTTATGAGACCCAGTATTTGCTTTTAGGGTCGCCCGTTTCCTTATCTGGCCTCTTTCCTTATCTAAGAAGCAATAAAATCCTTGACTGAACATTATACCACAACCCTGGTCTTCGTGGACAAATGCAACCCACTTGTGTGTGTGTGTGTGAATGACTCTTCCTTCTACCACCACACCCACACACCCATGTTACAAAACTATCTTCTTCTTTGCTAGACCAGTCACCTACCTTTTATCTTAAAAACTCTTCCACGACAAAACTCATTTGTGTGTGAAGTTTGTTGGATCACTTTGGGAATATTTGACGCTTACTGCCAAATGGTCACTAGAGCTTCATATGATGGCATTTTATATGTAAGTGTTTTGTTGATATTTTATAAAAAAATTGATTCTATTTTGTTTTTGTAAACGGGGGTGCGATACATGAGAGTATAGCCTCAGCGTCCCCTGAGTGGGATGCCTTTGTTTTGAAGTAACCGGCTGGTGGAGTGCCTTCAGTGTTACCACTGTGTTAGACTGTTGTTGTTTTTTTATCAGTAGTTGATTCAGCCCCGATGCTTGAATCCTGATAAGTGTAACTCAGATTCGTTTATTCACTCAACCTGTTCACTCGGTGTCACGGATCGGGTTTATTGTATTTTGGTCTGATGACTTTATATTATTGCAGTCTCTTCCTGTAAAAAGATATTTGTAATATTTTTGTTGATAGCTAAATTCTGATTGGTTGAGCTGGTCACATGACAGTTCACCTATGTACATTAAAAAACTATATTCATTCTTTTCTTGACAATACTAAGCCTTGGGTGTGTCTGACTTCTCACAGCTGTGTCTGCAGATATATATATTGTTTATTATTTGAAATGGTGTATTATAAATGTAATATTATTTTTAAATGATTATATTGTAATAGTTATGTAATAAAATTAATACTAAATAATTGTGATACTATTGTGAAGGATGGAATAGGAAGGAGTTGAAGATGGTGGTTCATTGAAATTGTTGAATAACGACTTGAAGTCGGATTGTTATTTGAGTTGAAGTTGCAGTGTATAGCATTACATTCATTTATATGAATGAAATTAAATTGTGTCATGGCGTAATAATCAGGTGTTGTAATTAGTTTTACAATTTGCTTATGTTGTATTGCTGGTCGGTCCCGTCACAGAGAAGAGAGAGGTATATGTAGTAGTCCGAAGAAAGTCTATGTATCAAGAAACATAGTTGTGGTAAACTTCTTTGTCTGCAGAAGTATCCTGCTGGGGGCCTCGAGAAGAAGAAGAAGAAGGAGCAGGAGAAGGAGAAGAAGAAGAGGCAGAAGCAGAATAAGAAGGAGAAGAAGAAGAAGAAGAAGAAGAAGAAGAAGAAGAAGAAGAAGAAGCCATAGCAGCAGCAACAGAAAAGAAACAACGAAGAAGATAAAGTAAAGAGAAGAAGAAGAGGAAATTTCATCAGCAGCAAGGAGAGAAGCAGCCAAAGTAAAATAACAAGGAGAGACGAAGACGTGGAAGCTGCAGCAGCAGCAGAAGCGGCAGTGGTAGCAGCAGCGACAGCAGCAACAGCAGAGGAGAGAAGCAGCCGAAGAAGAACGAAGATGAAGAAGGAAACGAAGAAGAAAGGCACAGACGGAGGAGACGCACAAAGCGAGAGGAGCGGAAGAAGATACTATATAGAAGAATAAGAAGGACAGAGAAAGGGAGGATGTGGAAGTGCTGTAAACAGAGAATCATCATATATAATCGAACACAATCACAGTGAGACTATTTGCGTTTATTTTCTTCTCTGTCGACGGTGATGGGGATATATGAACTATTTTTGTGGGTGGTGTGTGCGACTATAAAAAAAAAAGAAAGACATTGTATGTTGACTCCTGTTGATTTCTGTAATTGTGCTACTTTTGTTGTTTCATGTTTATAATTTAATCGAGGGTGTGACAACATAGTTTACTGTTATGAGTTAAAGAAGTTGTGAGACGGGAGAACACGCAGATTATCCACGAACGCATACACGCAATTCTTGTAACCCCCCCCCCCCCCCCTTTTCGTTACACTCAGCAACAAGGCAGGTCAAGTCGTCCTATAAAGTTTTCCAACTTTATTCAGCATACATCAACAACTGCATACAATGTCGCTCAATCACTTTTTCACTTTTTTTACTATCCTCTTTGAAACAGTGCGGCACTTATATACTCTATAGAAAGTTCGAACATTCCAGCGTGACGCAATTACAGCCAATCAGAATAAAATTCGTCACCGGAACTATGCACTGTCTAACGTCATATACCTTTGTTTAGGTTAGAAGAATCTCTTAGCTACTAGTAGACTTATCTAGATGCTTCGATCAATAGTAAACAAGCAACCCTAGAAAATTCTCCAATAATATCGACCAACGAAAATTATCAACATTATACAAAGCTTCTAACAACAACACACAATCAAATCAAAGGTAAATACGCTCTATTATTGCATGCTTTGCAAAACAAAACGATCGGATCTATCGTTCTCGTCTCAAACGTTCTTCAGGCAAACTGCTTCTTCTTCGCCTATGTAGAAAGGGGTGCTGACTTGAATCTTTGCAACTGCCGCTTTCACACAACTGATGTCGGTCATAAATGTCCATTTGGAATCGCCAGTGAACTGTTCTTTAACGATTCGATCTTCTCTGACGATGACACCAATGCAACCTGAGTCTCTTAAGACCGATACTGACCGGCATGTTCTAGAGGGTCACAGCTGCGCTGGCGACGACGGGGATGGATTTTCCGTTGCCAAGGAGAAGTTGGCCATCGGTCATGCACTCTTGCACATCCGCAGGAATAGCTGTGCGCTCGGTCTCAGTCGGAAGAATGACGCTACCGCCGCACACTTGCTGGTCAGATCTACTGGTTTGCCGTCGATTGAAGAAACGCCTTTGTCGGTTGCCCGCGGCTGCATTGTCCGTATTGCTCTGTTGTCTGCTACTTTTGTTTTGAGGACAGTTGGCAACTCTGTGGTCTGTAGCCTTGAAGGTGAAACAGCCTCTTGAATGTCCTTCCCTGGAAGGTGACGTGGAGTCCGTCTGTCTCTGGCTCGTCTGACTCCCCTGGATCTGGTTCCCATGGTTTCCAGTCTTCTGAAAATGTTTCGTCGCCTTGGGTGGCACCAGAGTCTTCCAGTGAGCGATAACATATCTTTCAGCAGCTTCAGTCACATCTTTAAGCGTCTGCAGCTTTTGTAATTCGAAGTGGGTCGCCAGGTCCTTGTGACAGGCATTTCCCTTCGCCTGATAATTCCACCCACTTGTGTGTAAGTCTGGATTGCAGTCTGCTGGCACAAGCCATTGGACAACACGATGACCTGCTCACAGTGGTGAAGAAACGGAAACTCCGATGGTATGGCCACATCACCAGATCATCATGCCTTGCAAAGACTATTCTGCAAGGCACAATGCAAGGAGGTAGAAGAAGAGGGAGACCAAAAAAGAGGTGGGAGGACAACATTCGAGAAAGGACCGGTTTGACACTGAGCGAAGCCATCAGGGCTGCTGAGGACAGAGAAAGATGGAGTATGCTGGTTAAACGATAATTCTGTGATGCCCCTACGACCTCGGGGTTACGGGACAGGATAGGATAGGATAGGATAGGATAGGATAGGATAGTGTAAGTATAACAACAGGCGCTCCACAAATTGCTTTGTTGTCTCGTCTGACAAAGGCCAGCATTCACGGAAGCGTTTACGGTAGCCTTTCTCTGTGAAGCTGTAGCAATGCAATATGGCCTCTTTCAAGACGTCATAAGTTTTGGCGTCATCGTTCGACAGTCTGGTGTAAACTTCGAGTGCTTGACCCGACAGAAGTGCACTGAGTCGAAACGCCCAGTCTTGAGGTTGCCAGTTGGAGCTTTCAGCGAACCTTTCAAATCTCGCCAGAAAACTGTTGATCTGGTCCTTCCCGTTGACGAACGCTGGCAATTTTGGAGCCTTGTGGTCGCTGATAACGTGTGGCGCATGCTGATTATTTTGGATACGACCCAACTCTAGCTGGTACTGACACTCAGCCTCTAATCGTCTCTCTTCCATCTCGTCACGGCCATGGCCATGAGGTGCTACAGAAGACTTCTGGGCCTTTCCCATACTCTCAGCACATCATCAACGACGAAGTCCGACAGACCATCACACAAGCCATTGGACAACACAATGACCTGTCCACAGTGGTGAAAAACGGAAACTCCGATGGTATGGCCACGTCACCAGATCAACAGGCCTTGCAAAGACCATCCTGCAAGGCACAGTACAAGAATGTTGAAGACGAGGGAAACCGAAAAAGAGGTGGGAGGACAACATTCGAGATTGGACTGGTTTGACACTGAGCGAAGCCATCAGGGCTGCTGAGGACAGAGAAAGATGGATTACGCTGATTAAACGATCATCTGGAAAGGAAAATAAGGTACAGGTGTGATAAACTGGAAGAAATCTGAGCTGGTTGTACTATTGGCTTCATGCATGGACAGTAACCACGGACAACGCAAGTAGGACTTCCACGCTTTGGATACAAGGGTGCAATGAGAGTTGACAGAAACAATAGATGGATAATGCTGAAATCTTGTGATGACAGTGTAAATTTAATAGGTTTCCTTTCCTCTCTCATCCAATAAACTAATGATACAACTAGAAGGGTAAAGCCATGTGACATACAAGCTCATGAGGTAATTTATTCGGAATATTCCGCATGAAAATGAGTGCCCAATATGGAATGAACATTACAACAGAAGGGCAAATCCCATAAGACTCACTGTGTCGCTTTAGGGAGTCTATTTGCAAAATCCAACAAAACATTTTCATAAGACTTGAAACCATGGGAATCAGATTCATGGGAATCAGACGAATCAGTGACAGACGAACTCCACACCACCTTCCAAGGAAGGGCAACCAAGAGGTTGTTTCACCTGCAACGCCACAGACCACAGAGCTGCTAACTGTCCTCAAAACAAAAGTAGCCGAGAAATTTGAAACATGTGTTTACTGTTGCATTACTTTAAGAATCTCATTTAAATGTATCGAACCAAAATATTATTTCTCTGTTATCAACCAGATTCGGCACATTCAGACATAAAATGATGGACAGAAAACGATTTGCATGCACAGAAACATAGTTGTGGGTCTCCTTTTAAAATGAAACTATGGGTGACATAAGTATGCCCAATATGAAGGTGAGCCAAAACAGTTACTTCTTTGCGAGTGGACGCAAAGTTAGGCAAAGAAGCAGACAAATATGGAAGAATTTGAAATAATTTGTTATTGATTTGATTAGACCCTTCAGTCTGCCACAGCCGTTTACAATAAGAGCCAGTCATACAACGGAGTTCAGAGTATGGAACAAACTGGAAAATCTCTGAAGGGAAATCTAGATGCAGAGCTTCTTTAGCCACTTTGTCCACTGCAATATTGCCGCAGATGCCCATATGACTAGGTAACCACATAAAAACTATCATTTTACCCTCATAAAGAAGTTATGTGTGGAGGTCATGTATCTCTGCCAGAGAAGGGTGCAATATCTTTCTTGTGGAAAGAGCCTGAAGTGCTGACAGTGAATCAGATATGATTAAAAAGGAGGATATTTTGGATTGATAAATCTGTTTCAGGGCTAAATGAATTGCCTTGAACTCAGCTGTATAAACAGAACACAAATCAGGTATACGCTGTTGCTAAGGATGGTCGAGGTGTCTCCCAGAGACCAACGCAGCAGCAACTGAGTCTCCTTTCTTTGTGGGGGAGGTTGTGCTGTGGTTGCCGCCCGGGATGGTCCTGCTCGGATTGCGGGGGAGGCCGACATTTCCAATATTTATGAAAAGATAAATCAGCTCAAAGCCTTCCTACCTGGCGGAAAGGTTGACGAATTTGCTGAGGTTATTCGTGTCAGTCTGGCCAGAGGTCCGACCGTGGCGAAGAACTCAAAAAAGTCACATAGGGGTTAGGTCCGATCTTATGTACAGAAAGGAGAAAATCAGACAGTTCTCTTAAAACACGTTAGACGATATTGTTTATTTGTTCATCCGAACTACCTGCGGGACCCTTCCTGCTTGAACCAAGGGAGACTGGGTGTACAGTATAAATAATGTAATTTTATGCAAAGTGTTAATAGTGGGAGAGGATGGCAGACTAGTGCCAGTCTTGCCTATCCTAATCTTCCCAACATCTCGGGTGTAAATTATTATTAATATAATGGTGGGGATTTTTTTCTTGTTTTTTTTTCTTCCAATATCTATTTAATTTTCCCCCTTGTGAGGGGTCTGGTTTGCATTAACGCGCATTGCATGTTTCTTTTTTTTTTTTATACAACTTTTAATATCTCCGTTGCCGGGTGTTTTGTCGGTATTTTATCTTTTGGCACCCCTATCTATAGCCAAACTTGATCGGGCTTTTCAATTCCTTGCCTCCTCTCATCCGGACCATTTTGTATAGGGCCCTCGTACCCTTTTAAATTTGTCCTTAATATTTTATTAATTGGACCTAAAGCTTCGCGTCTGTCTCCAAACGAGCACAGGCCGATCACATTCAGAACCTATCTGAATTAGCGAGATGATCGATGTAACGTGGGGTTTATTTGTTGCTGGGCTCTGCACAATGGAATGCTGTAACCCTCACGTCTTATTCTATGGGAACTGATAGTGAGTCACCCGGTGAACTACTTTAATACATTTATTTGTTTAGCTTGGTCTGTGTTAAGGCTGGGGTACAGAGATAGATAGAAAAATGGTAAAAGATCACTGTCACACTAGCTTTCACACTGCTATGAATCATATGTAGTCCAGCCACTTGATAACAGTCAAAATCACAGATTTATTTCTTCTACTCTATACACGATCTTCAAAGTACGAATCTAACTTAAAAGTTCAATTGTCAATGCGAATGGTTCGCTCGCTGATGGTCTAGGCAGCTATTTTTTCTTCATAGGGCACTGGCTACTACCGTTCATGAAGAGTGGACTACTGTGGTCCTTTTGCTACCGTTTTAGTGCACTGTTTCCTGGGCACTTAACTGTATGGATGCGTGGGTGAAGCGCTGCGTTGAGGTAGCTTCTGGTACATGCTGGGTCGTCGTGTAGTCTTTGACTTTTGGTACGATGTTTGGGGCTATCTGCGCACGATGCTGTAGTGCCTCCGCAGCCAACTCGAATCGTAGATTAGGTTCTGCTCTTCTGTTGAGTTGGGCTCATGATATCCTTCCTGCTCGTCTGTAACATATGAGACGAAATTCTGCACAACCCTGAATAATAGGTCTGTGCAGAGCGTCTCACTGAAAGCCAAAGTATCCCTCAGTGATAGCTCCACATATCTATACATAAGCGACGAACATTCTGCTAAGTCGGTGGTCCACTGGAATCTCCACTCTAATTTCCTATGCATACATAAATATAAATCGTGGCTAACTATACACATAAAGAATTAATAATATTATAAACATTCACTGGTATAGCCACTAGTCTGCAAGCATACATATAGGTTAAACAACAGTGGTTCCATCAGGTATACAACATGGCGTCAAAACCGGTCGTGCTTGACACGTGTTCGGCTTCTCCACGTGGTAAGGCAAAGTCGGACTAACAATTCAAATCTATGCATAGCAAATTCCACAAACATAATTTCAACAATAATATAAATACATTACGATGAAACAGAAGTATATTCATTTACCTGTTCGACAATGTCAGGCCCGTAGCTACTTGATTGAATTCAAAAATTCAACAAGCACTGCTTCCCTGTTCTATCAGTGGAGATATTTCTCTGCTCGAGGGTAACTGTGTACTGCGCAGAGCATTCCACACAACTGACCTATACTTGGCTTGAATTGAATCAGCCAGAACTGGTTCTAACCCTCTACCTGTGTCCCCATTGGCTGAAATAATCTAAGTGGTTATAAAGTTCAAAACTCGATCGTAGGCCGCGATGATGTCACTAAATGGCTCGCAGTGTGTGTGTACACATCAGTTATACCTTAATCGTCTGCTATAGACTACAGTAACCTTTTAAAATGTACTACTTCTAAACAAGCAAAAGCTCAAATAGTGAGGGGTAAACGGGTCTGTTTGTTACAGGCAACCTCAACTGAAAAAAGGCGATGACTACTGGATTCAACCTTTTTCTACTACATAGTCTAGTTTACCACTGCACTATCCTAGGGTCCTATTTACAAACTAGTTAAGTTGCTCTACCCGAGCTGCAATGCTATGCCAGGTAGCTATGGACACTAGTGTCAGAGTGTTACTGGACGGGTACGAATTCTGGTGCTGTGACCCTTAGTTGTGTTGGGTGGGCGACAGCGGCTGTGTCCTCCATGAGAAGGCGACTGAGGTAGTCGGCTCCGTAGTTCTCTTTAAAAAAAAAAAAAGGTAAAGGTAGTCCCATAGCCTTGTGGCCGTAGGGGAGCGTGATGTTGGAGATCACACTTATCTTGGGCCAGCGTAATGAGGGTGATGCCCAACTCTCTCCCTCGCTGCTTTACCTTCCCCACCCTCAAGAGAGTAGGTACTCAATCACAGTTGAGTCAACTGGGGGCGTTGTTGTTTGTCGCTTCACACCTTAGCGGTCACCCATCCAAGTGCTAACCGCACCGGACGGTGCTTCACTTTCGACACAGTAGCGAGTGCTCCAACCACTGCACTATCCGACACCCCTTTTCTCTTTCTCTCGTAGTTCTCTTTGCCGGGGATGTATTCGATTTGGAATGAGTATGCCTGAAGGGTGAGTGCCCATCGCATCAGGCGAGAGTTCAAGGATTTGGAGGCTGCCAGGAACGAGAGTGGTTGGTGGTCCACCTGAACTGTGAAGTGTGTCCCATACAGGTAGAGTTGAAACTTCTGTATGGCCCAGAATAGTCCAAGGCATTCTTTCTCCGACGTGGCGTAGTGGGTCTCGGCGGATCTCAATTTTCTGCTGGCGTAGGCGACAGGGAATATCGTCTCTGCATTCTTGGGGTCGCGCTGTAGCAGTACTGCTCCGAGTCCTAAGTCACTGGCGTCGGTGCTAAGAACGAACGGCTGAGTCAAATCGGGTAGGTGGAGTACTGGCGCCGATGTCATTTTGTCCTTGAGTGTTTGGGATGCTGTCTCGCATTCGGCTGTCCATACGACTTTGTCCGGGGCGATTTTTCGGGTTCCATTTGTCAGTGGCACGGCGATGCTGTTGTAGTTGGGGATGAACGTCTGGTAGAAGCCACAGTGTCCTAGAAACGACTGCACTTCATTTTTGGTCTTGGGCAAAGGAGCGTCGAGTAGGCGTTTCGGGGTCTTTTCTAGCGGTCACAGGCTTCCTTGACTTATGGTGTGTCCCAGGAATTCTAATTCCGTGATTCCAATCTGACATTTGGTGGGTCTTGCCGTCAATCCAGTGTCTCTGAGGCGGGCGAGAAGTTGTTGTAGGAGAGTGACATGTTCCTCCCACGTAGGTGTTGCGATGAGGATGTCGTCCATAAACGCGTGTATGTGCTCGCTGCTCAGGGGTGCCAGGAGTTTCCGCATCATGGCGCTAAAGATGCTGGGAGCGTTGTGTAGTCCGAATGGAAGTACATTGAACTCGAAGTGTCCTTCCATAGTGCTAAACGCTAGGTACTTTCGGACTTGCGGTTGTACTGGTATCTGATAGTATCCTTTGCTGAGATCGATGCGTGAGAAGTACTTAGCTCGTTGTAGCTTGGCAAATAGGTCTGTCTGGACCGGGAGTGGCTCTGGCTGGAACTGCGTTACCGCATTCAGGAGTCTGAAGTCGTTGCACAGTCGATGCTGTCCGTTTGGTTTTCGCAACAATACCTTGCCTGCGCTGTAGGGTGAAGTAGACTCTGAGATGATTCCGGCTGCCAGTAAGGTGTGTATCTCTTCCTTGATGGCTCGCTGCTGCGACAGTGGCATCGGGTAGAGCTTCTGGCGGACGGGTGTTGGGTCGGTCACCGTTAAGGTTACTTCGACGAGGTCTGTCCTCCCTGGTCGGTCTGTGAGCAGTCTGATGTTGTCGAATGACCTGTAGTACTTGCTGTTGCTGTTTGGCGGCTAGGTCTCCGTTTGAGTATCACGTCTTTTTGGGTTTCTTTGGAATGCAGGGGATACTCTACTGCATTCGTCTCCATGCTTTCTCCTTCTTCCGCGATGGCGATGGCTAGGAAGTTGTGAGTGCTGGGGGTCGCTGGTCGGTCCGTGTATTTCTTGAGGAGATTGATGTGGTGATATCGGGCTCTCCCGTTTACCTCTACTTGGTAGACTGTCTTGGAGTTCTTGGCGGTCACCCGGTACGGTCCTCTCCAAGCGATGTCCAGCTTGTTGGTTCCACTTGGAAGTAATAGTAGTACTTGATCGCCGTTCTGGGTCCTTCGCGTGGCGGTTGTAGTACTTCGCCTGACGGACTCTTGCCTTCTTCAGTGCTTCACCAGCTTTCTTCCACGTTGCTTTGAGGGTTTCCTACAGGTCTGCGACGTACTTGGTGGCACCTCTGGGTGTGTCGTCTATCTTGGCTTCCGTCCAACTTCTGCATAGGGCTTCTAGCGGTCCTGCTAGAGGTCTGCCGAATAGCATTGTTGACGGGGTGTAACCTGTGGCTGCATGGGGCGTTTCTCGATATGCGAACAGTGCCGCATTCACGTAGGTGTCCCTCGCTTCTGGATTGTCGTCGGCTACTTTCCTGAGGATGGTGAGAAGGGTTCCATTCAGTCTTTCTACTTGTCCGTTGCTGGCTGGGTGGTACGGTGGTGTGCAAATGTGATGAACTTGTATCAACTCGAACACGTCTTGCATCAGGCGGCCGGTGAACTGAGATCCGTTGTCCGTTCTAATGCTGTCCGGGAATCCGACTCTCGTAAAGATGGCGATGAGTGCATCTGCAATCTTCCTGGTGTCGATGGTGGCAACGGGACTGCTTCGCACCGCATCGTACAGGCGTCGACGAGTGTGAGTAGAAATCTGCTCCGCTTCTTGGTCATGGGCAGTGGTCCTACTATGTCTACTAGACTTGCTGGAATGGCACGCCGACTACTACTGATGGTCCTAAGGTAACTGGTACGGTGTGAGGTCGCGGGGAATATCGTTGACATTGGTGACAAGATTTCACGTAGCGCTCGACATCCTCCGTGATTCCTGGCCAATAGTAGTGTGCGCTGATTCTCTGCACTGTGGCTCCAATTCCCATGTGTCCGCTGAGTGGCATGCTGTGGCCTAATTCTAGTACTTGGGCACGAAGGGTGGCTGGTAGTACTAGTTGGGTGTGATCTCCATCTCCTTGTCGATGTAGAACTCCGTCTTCCATGTAGAAGTCTCCTTTGTGCGGGGGTGTGTGCGCCTTGAGTAGCTTCTGAAAGCACTTGGCTATCGAGGTGTCCTCTTTCTGTGCTATTTTGATCTCTTCGAGTCCTGGATTTGGGGCTAACTGGGGCTGGGGTGGTTGGGTTTTAGCCTGGGCCCTGGTTTGCACTGCGGCTATCTCTACAGTTTTAGGGGGCGTGCATATCCAAGCTATTGGGCAAGTAGTCGTCGGTTTCGTCAAGTCTGCTCCTTGTAGTTCGACTGTCTTGTCCGTCAAGTCCGCGCGTGATACAAGAGATTCGCTAACTATCGCGTCGTTTGATAGACCTGTGTCATACAGACAGTTCGCTTCTTTTCCGTTGACCTTGACCGTGTCTGTCACCGATGGGTGATCTCCGATGGTGTGTGGCTTGTTACTGCTGCTTTGAGTTAGAACTGTATGCGCTGGCCGGCTTTCGCGCTCGTCCCTACGTTGTGCGGCCAACTTGAAACATTCCGCGGTGGAGTGATTATTTCTGTTGCAGAACGAGCAATGCCGTTTCTGTTCTCTTTCCCCGAATTCCGTGTTGGGTCCCTTATTTTGCCCAGGTCTGGGGTGATTTGGCCTATGCGCGGTGCACTCTTCCTGGTGAGGGCTTCGTTTCTGTGCCTCTTTCCCGTCAGGTTTTAGGTCTCGCCTGAATCTCTTGGCTTCTCAGTGGGCGGCCACGTACCTATCTGCGACCTTGACCAGATCTTCCAGTCTTTCCGCGCCCTGCTCTACTGAGAATGTTCTCAGCTCGGTGGTCATGGTTTCCCGTAGCTGTTCCCGTACTAACAGTTCTGTCAGTCCATCATATGTCTTAGCCGTGGCTGACTGGCTAACCCACGTATCTAGCATTGTGGACAACCGATCTGCGAAATGCGCATAGCTCTCTCCTTTCACTCTCCGGTTGGTGTGGAATTTTTGCCGGTAGCATTCTCCTGTTAGTTCGAATCCCGTTAGGAGTGCCTCTTTTACTTTGTGATAGTCAGTCACTCTTTCAGTCGGTAGCTTACTGTAGATGTCATATCATGTCATACTTATCTTATCTTATCTTATATGCCTTTCCTCTAAGCCCTTGACTAAGCTTGAAAGACCAATGGGTGAGATCTAGTTTATACTCAGTTTCTAGGCGCTCAAACCTAGTCAGATAGAGATCTAGACCTTCTTCTTTTTCAGTGAATGTCCCCAGTGGAAATGACATCCCTAGTACGGGGTTGGATGCTACCTCTAGTTGATCAGAGAGGGGAGGGTTTGAAGATGAACTTGAAGCTCCTGATCCTAATCTTCTCAGCTCTAACTCATGCTGTCTGTCTTTTTCCTTTTCTGCCCTCTCATACTCCCATCTCCCAACTTCTGCTTCTCTCTCTGCTGCTAATGCTGCCTTCTTCTGTTCTACTTCTAATTCTAGTTTCTTCTGTTCTCTCTCTGCCCCTAGCTCTAGTTTCTTCTGGTCTCTCGCTGCTTCTAATTCTAGTTTTGTCTGGTCTGCTTATAATTTCTTTGCTTCTCTTTCTGCCTCTAATTCTGCTTTCCTCTGTTCTGCTTCTATTTTCTTCTGTTCTCTCTTTGCTGCTCTCTCTGCCGCTTCGAGTTTCTTCTGTTCTCTCTCTGCTGCCCTCCCTGCCTTAGCTTCCTGCTTCTCTACCTCTTGATTGATATACGCAATTAGGTCTCCTTCTGCTAAGTGCAAAGCTTCTCCTAATTCCTTGAAGCGCAATCTCAAGGCTACTGGGTCTGACACTGTCAAAAGTGTCTATGACCAACCTCTGAATAACGTGGAATACCAAAACACTAGCAATATTGCAATTCAATAAAAACAATGCAAAGACCATAAAATTCGTAATCAATAGTAGAATAAAACAAGAGTAAAATGGCAAAAAAACAGTTACTTAAGCAAAACCTGCAAAAGAACAATGCAACATACAGGCACAAAAAGAATTGAAGCAAAAAAGTTTTTAAACAAAAGAATGCTGCCGTGATTTGACAAAACCGAGTAAGTCCACCTAAGGTCGAAAATGAGTTTTTTGCGCCATCAAACTTGCAAGAGAATGACTCATCTTACCTGTAAAAATCAAATCCGAACTATGTTTAGATTTGGAGATATCACAGAGTAAGTCCTTGTTAAAAAAAAATTAAGTGGGGGAATAAACTGATAAAACCAAGCAAGCCCTTTGCGATTTTGTTTCGGCGATCCTCTGGCTAATGCTCGAGTTGGCATGATGACGTCATTTTCTACAATAACCTGACAAAGAAAAGTAAATCCTCCCGACCAATGAGAAAGCGCCTTAAGATGAAGTGGACCAGTGAGAATCCATGTTATTGCTGCCGTGCAATATTATTTTCCTGTGAAAAAGATGGCGAAATTTCGTTCAGCAAAGGACGTGTTCGGCTTTTTGAAAAGGAGTTTTCTTCATGTACTTTCCTGCCCACCATGAAGGATTCTGTAGATCTTCCGCCTACGCGGCAACTTCCACGAGGTGTGGAAACAAACAAACAAACTATCCTATCCTATCCTGTCCCGTAACCCTAAAGTCGTAGGGGCACCACAGATGATCGTTTAACCAGCATACTCCATCTCTCTCTGTCCTCAGCAGCCCTGATGGCTTCACTCAGTGTCAAACCAGTCCATTCTCGAATGTTGTCCTCCCACCTCTTTTTCGGTCTCCCTCTTCTTCTACCTCCTTGCACTGTGCCTTACAGAATAGTCTTTGCAAGGCCTGATGATCTGGTGACGTGGCCATACCATCGGAGTTTCCGTTTCTTCACCACTGTGAGCAGGTCATCGTGTTGTCCAATGGCTTATGTGATGGTCTGTCGCAGCTTGGGGTTTCAACCTGTTGAGTCATATTTTCAAGAGGACCTTGCTGGGATGGATGATGAGGCTGACGGTGCGGTAATTTTCACACTCCTGAAGGTTACCTTTTTTGGGAAGAGTGATGACAAGCGACTGGGCCCATGGTATAAGCCACTCTCCACTCTGCCAGATCTTGTTACAGATAATGGTGAGGGCATCAATCATCGCTTCTCCTCCTGCTTGTAGCAGTTCCGCGGGTATGTTGTCCACTCCCGCTGACTTCCCTTTCTTTAGCGATTGCACTGCAGCCTCAACTTCTTCCCGGAAAATTGGGAGGATTTCTTCTTCTCTATCGGGACATGCTGTAGAACTGATGGGTCTCCATTTGGTGTATGGTTGTAAAGGTCAGAGCAGTACTCTGTCCATCTGTCCAAGACTTCTTGTTCTTCTGTAAGGCATATGCCAGACTTGCTTTGGATCGTGGAGACTTTGGGCTGTTTGACACTTGTCAGCCGCTTTACAGTCTGTTCTTGTTCAGACTGTTCTCTATTTCCTGGCATTGATCTTCTATCCAATTCTCCTTTGCTGTGCGCATGCCTTTTCGGATGGTATTGTTGATTTTTCGGTAGACATCAGCTCCCTGTGAGGTGTTCTTTTTTTTTTTTTTCAATCTCTCTTCGTTTATCACACAGATCCAAAAGTTCAGGTGTGATCCACGGCTTCTTCTTTGGTCGGTGCTTGCCAAGGATCTCAGTGGCGGCATCTGTCACAGCTGAGTTGAAGGTGGTGGTCATGGTGTTGACATCTACTTCACCAGCCCCCCAAATGAGCAGTGGTGCAAATTTCCCTTCAATTGTAGCCTGAAATATTTTTGCCACCCCCGGGTCTTACAGTTGTCCAGGTCGAACTTCAGTCTAGTGCAGTATTTACTCTCTTCAATTGGAGCCGGAAAGACATCATCAAGAGATCGTGGTCACTTCCGATGACTGCTCCTGGAAAAGTGCGTGTCCAGCCAATGTTGATGCTTGATCTGAAGCGTTTCTTGACCATGATGTAGTCTATTTGGTTGTGATGCTCCCCCCCCCCCCCCCCCGAGACTGTGCCATGTCCATCGTCTGGAGTTTTTGTGGAGACCAAGCGTGTTTGCCAGTACCAGATTGTTGTATCTGGCAAACTCCAAGAATCTCAGACCCCTGTCATTTGTCTCGTTGTTGCAGTGGGGTCCACATGTGTCTCCCCAGTTGTGGTGCGCATCTTGGCCAACCTTGGCATTCCAGTCGCCTTGCACTATGACTATGTCCTTCTTCGGCACTTGGTCAAGGACCGCCTGTAGATTTTCATAAAAATCCTCCACTTCGCTGTCGTCATAGTCTGATGTTGAGGCATAGGTCTGGATGATGGTGATGTTGAAAGGGGCTGCTCTCAGGCGGATGGAAATTAGTCTACTGGAGACTTGGCGGCAACCCATGACAGTGGCTAGAATGTTATTGTGGACCAAGAATCCAACGCCGTGTTCGTGCCTGTCATCTCTACCGCTGAAATAGAGCTTGTGGCCTTTGTCTGTCGTTGTTTCACCTAGGCCTTTCCAGCGCAGTTCTCTAATGCCTAGAACGTTCCATCGATAGCGGTCCAACTCGTGGGCCAGTTCTTCTAATTTTCCTTCCGCAGTTAGGGTCCTGACATTCCAGGTTCCTATGACGATGTTGTTTCTCGTGCGGATCTTGCTAAATTGTCCATCAGTAGCATACTTAACACCTCCGTCCTTGTGGCCAACGGAAGGCGCGGTCCTTGAGCCGGGAGACGACGAATCCGGTATGGAATTAGTGGATAGTGTCATCATGCATGTAGTGTGTCTTGGGCAAAAAAGGACCTGGCGGAGCCCAATCCTCTCCAGGCTGTTGGCCACAGCCGAAATCCACGAATACAGTGTGGCTCGCCTTGGCCCCGAGCACGTGATCGTTGAACCTGTAGCAACGCGAGGTTCCTCGCCCTGGCCGGTGACTTCTGTGTAGAAAACTTTCGCCCAGTGATGCCGTGCTAACATTACCCCTGTTAATCGCCTCTTACGACACGCCGGGAAACGTTGGACCTATTCTATTCAGAGCCCGAACCCACAAACAAACAGCAACAAATATATTACAGACACACAACAAGGGCAACAAAATACAAGCCATACACGTGGTGTAAAGGCAAGAAGATCGCTACAATAGGAAACTGAAAGGAAAATAGTTTTGTATTTTTAAAATTAAATTGGCTGCATCTAATATTAGTGTGAAGGAGAGCAAAAAAAAAACATGACTCCTGGATACCAACCCAGGAATATTAAGCGAAGAATGGCTAAAAACAATAAACAGGCACACATATACACCCACTGTAACTGCCGCACCCACATCTTACAAAACCCAACTTATGTTGGGGTGGCCTCGTGGCGCAGTGGATAAGTCGCTGGTTTCCTATGCCGAAGGTCGCGGGTTCGATTCCCGCAAGGGGCGAACGTATGTGACTTAGGTACGAGACTATTGAGGTCACCGAGGGTTTTCTCCGGGCACTCCGGTTTCCTCCCTCCCTTCAATAATGGTACAGGATGCAGTCAATATAAAAAATTTCAAAAATAAAAAATTGATTTTCTTCCGTCTTCTAATAGCGATCTCCCTGCCTTTACACCACCTGTTTGAGTGATGTATGTGTATTTGGTGTGTGTGAGGGTAAATGAGACAGGTGAGCGTGTATGTTGGTATAGATCGCCGCGCTTTGAGCCTTGGGGAAAAGCGCGTACATAGCATCCTGTATTATTAATATTATTATTATGTGACTCATCTCGTCAGACTTTTTAACAAAGAAACGAAACGGCCTATGGGACTTACTTGGTTTGGTGAATTTTGAAAACAATGATTTACTTAATAATAAACTGACAAAACCAAGCGGATTTGACTTACTTGGTTTTGTGAATTTTTTTTAACAAGGATTTAATTCAATAATAAACTGACAAAACCAAGCGGGTGACTTGCTTGGTTTTGTCATGTTCTCAACAAAGACATATCTCAAGAATAATCTGACAAAACAAAGCAAGTCCACAAATAGTCTTAAAACATCAAATCTATCAAACATTTCTTTAACATTCAAGGTATGCACTCTTAAATCGAGGAATTGCATTATAATATGCCCTTAAACTTCCAGAAACGATCGCGTAATATAGCGCAACACAAAACGTCGATTTTCTCGAAAGTAGGTTTTGTGGACTTGCTCGGTTTTGTCAGTTCACGGCAGAATGGTGCACCAAAACTGTGTCCTTGTCCTACACTTACAACTATTTTAAGTTATTCTACTACTACTACTGTTACCTTATTTTATTGTACCTAGATCCGGTTATACCCAATTCCTATTGTACACAGATCCTGGCTAGGCTCGCCAATTAAAGTGTAATGTGGGGTTTATTTGTTGCTGGGCTCTGCACAATGGAATGCTGTAACCCTCACATCTTATTCTATGGGAACTGCTAGTGAGTCACCCAGTGAATTACTTTAATACATTTATTTGTTTAGCTCGGTCTGTGTTAAGGCTGGGGTACAGAGATAGATAGAAAAATGGTAAAAGATCACTGTCACACTAGCTTTCACATGGCTATGAATCATATGTAGTCCAGCCACTTGATAACAGTCAAAACCACACATTTATTTCTTCTACTCTATAAACGATCTTCGAAGTATGAATCTAACTTAAAAGTTCAATTGTCAATGCGAATGGTTCGCTCGCTGATAGTCTAGGCAGCTATTTTTCTTCATAGGGCACTGGCTACTACCGTTCATGAAGAGTGGACTACTGTGGTCCTTTTGCTACAGTTTTAGTGCACTGTTTCCTGGGCATTTAACTGTATGGATGCGAGGGTGAAGCGCTGCGTTGAGCTTGAAGCTTTGAAGATCGAAACAGAATTAGATCTAGAAGCAACAGCGGCTATTTTTATGAACGAATGTTTCACCACAGGATCTGAAGTCTTTTTTGTTTTGTCTTTGTAAACTCGTGGGCCTCCTACATACGTACGTAGTATAGTATGTAATTGAGGCCTACGAAAGACGAGACTTCCCAGCCTGTGGTTTCAAGTAGTCCTGCCAGCATTCGTTGCAAAATATCGGATAGCTTCGCTCGACTCGGAGTGCTTCGTTCGACTTCGGTAATTGCCTTTTTCGGCGAATGACTGGAACTAGGTTGGAAAAAACAAGTTCGCGTCCCGTAACCCGAAGGTCGTAGGGGCACCACAGCTGATCGTTTAACCAGCATACTCCATCTTTTTCTGTCCCCAGCAGCCCTGATGCCTTCGCTCAGTGTCATACCAGTCCATTCTCGAATGTTGTCCTCCCACCTCTTTTTTGGTCTCCCGCTTCTTCTACCTCTTGCACTTCACCACTGTGAGCAGGTTATCGTGTTGTCCAATGGCTTGTGTGATGGTCTGTCGGACTTCGTCGTTGGTGATGTGCATTCTTTTACTTCATTTTTATGGCCATTTAACAATGGAACATCCGAGGGATAAGGGCAAATTATGAGGAGCTAAGCTGTCTGCTGACAGAGCATCCACCTGAAGTGTTGGCCATTTAGGAAACTCTTTTATTAGAGAAACATATTATAGATATTACTGGTTACTCGTCTCTAGATTGTATATCTTCTATATTTATCTTTATCGTTATTCATAGAAACGTCACATTTAACCCAATTTTACTTAATACAAGTTTACCAGCAGTTGCAGCCAGAGTATCTCTGTTTAAATCCCTCAGTTTGTTCTATATATTTGATTCATATTTCACATTCAGATTTTTATTTAAAGTCTTTTCATTGATAAAATGATATTAGACTTTCACAAACATATATATGCATAGACATACACACAAACACACATGCATAAACATAAACACATATTTATGTACTTAAAAATGTTTTTTATGTCTGTCGCGAAAATACGCGTTTCTTCTGCCAGCTTTCCTGACAGCAACGGTACATCGGTTGTTTTATTTTTTCGTAATGTTCAAATGACATATTTTGGGTGCCTTTGGATGAAATTCTCAAGACTCTATGTTTTGACGTCGGTGTATACGTCATAGACCGATTGCGTCATATTAGAGAAGGAGACAACAAGTCAACATCACCGTCTTCACGGGCCAACAATCGAAGAAGAATCGCAAAGGACTCCTAGATGCGGCATTAACTGTGCAAGGCACACCAGTTGAAGGAAGCCAAGAGGGATACTGAGAAGTACCTGGGGATACCGAATGAATCAGCTTTGGGTGGAAAGGATCCGTCAACTTTCACCTGGTTCAACTATCCAAGGTCGTCAATCAACTGGGCGTTACCCGTATCAGGAGCCATCTTTGCCGTCACGAACCGTTGGGTTCTTTCTTCATACGCCATCGTGGGTACGTGTTTAGCTAAACTGTGCTGAGCTAACAGAGGCTAGATAGATAGCTAGACAGGTAAACGTATCAATAATAATTATTCATGCACCATCGTGGGTACGTATTTAGTTAGCCTGTACTGGGCTAGCAGACGCCAGATAGATAGTTCTAAAGATATACAAAAATGTGTTTATTCCATGTTAGTTAGTTTGTTTTCGTATGAAATAATTATAATTTTTCCATTATTGTTTCTATATTTTTTAGCCTTCGTGCGTTCTAGACAGATTCGTAGATTTCTTAGACTTCATCTCACAGCGTTGATAAGTATATGATTGTGTTTAGATTTAGATCTTTTGCAGAGGATCCGGTTTGGAGAGCACTTGGCAGAAGTGTTTGTTTATGTCATTGTATGTAAGGCATGGAAGTGGAAGGATGAAAGTAGGATCATCAGTCATCTCATCTATCATTCATTATCAACTATCGTGTGTTATAAATTATACAACGTTTTTTAAGGTTCGACGAACGAGCATTACATCATACTTGTGCTTCATTCTAGAAAAGTCATCCATTCATATTTGGGACATTAGGTCACCACCTGATCGTTTCAGGCGCAAATCAGTGCAGGCCGGAAGATGTAGGCAAGTCGCTGAGGAACGAACAACATCAAGTTTCCAAGACATCACAGCAAAGACAGAGACAATGAGTACCAGAGTGTAAAAAAAACATTGACATTAAGTTTATTTCAAGCCTCTACAAATGAAGATAAGTCGAATTTTTATTCTTTCACAATCTCACGAACAACGGCTGAGACGACACTGGAGTAAAACACAGATTTCATTTTTATCACATGTGATCACGCATCATTGTTGTCAGTCATAAACATCATCAGTGAATGAATAAGTTGATTTGTATTACCATCACACTCTGAGTGTACACATCTATGGTGCAAATGCGCGCGTGTCTCTTATCTTTGATGCTGAAACTCTATCCTTAATTGCACACGCCACTTATTTATTACGGATCCGGAGGCAACCACGGCAGGTGGTGCAGCACCCCCTGAAATCACTGCGTATTTTGGGTAAGGGCTGCATAAGGATCCTCCTGTGCGTTGACAATGTCAGTATGTAAGATAATGTAAGCAATTTTTTTCAATAAGTGTATGATTATATAAAATATCTGTCATACTATCGGTTTTATTGATCGAGACATTATTTGCCTTGTATAATGGTAACAATGTTGTACATTCAAATAATAAATGTTGTACAGACATTGGTTGCTGACATATACAATGAATATCAGTAATGTATTTTGTGCTCCATGAAATCAAACGCATTTTATATATAAGTTTTGAAATATTTCTACTACATAATAAAATGTTATGCTTGTTTACAGATTTTTGAAAATGTCTTTCTACTAATGAAATCAATTCATGCCTAGATAATGTAATATTACAAATTGATATAGAATTTGTATTTTTAGCTCCAATTTTGGCACGTTAGTCCGACTGCTCATTCCAGTACAAGCCAGAATGACACGGAACCCAACAAAAATCAACATTTGTACCTCTGCTAATAATTTGATGTATTATATGCTTAAGTTCAAATATTAGATCTGGTCTAGTAGTATATTATCAGTTTTGAATTGATTGTAAAACTGATTTTGAATCGACACAAATGAGTAAGTTAACTATATCCAGGGATGTTTCAAGAATATATTGTAATGCTCTTAATATGGCATATAATTCACAGGAAAATATAGAAAATCCTTTTCCAATATAGTACGAATTTTCTACTTTTAAAGCTGGTATAACAAATCCTGCACCACTATTAGATGATTCCAGTACAGATCCATCTGTAAATATTTTTAGGTGATTGGGATAATATAGTTCTAAGTGTTCTTTCACTTCACTTATAAGAACATTATTGTTTTCCTCTTTAGTAATATTAGAATATTCTATATCAAAGTTAGCAGATAAATGTTCCCAATATGGTATTTGAGGTATTAAAGGCTGAATCGGAATATTCGAAATATCAATGCTACATGCAGTCATTGTTGTGTTTACAAAATTCTTAATTGGCTGGAGATAAGGAATTTTTTCAGCGCGTTTAGGATATTCTTTAGAGTCAATGCAGATATCATCTGATACTGAATTATTTACTGATAAACTTCGAATTACATATTTGGAGATTGATAATTGTCTCTGTTCATTTAATGATAAGATTCCTGCTTCGTTATAGCTTTTAATTGTATTTGTACTAACTGGAACTCCAAGTGCCAATTTTATTGCTCTACAATCTAAACTTTGAAGTTTCTTAATGTATGTCGTGGAAGCAGCAAAATAAACTTCTTGTCCATATGTCAATATCGATCTTACCAGTGAAATAGCTAAATGAAGTAAAGTTTTCGAATTATTTCCCCAAGGTTGAGAACTTCTTATTTTTAACAAATTTATTCGTTTTCTTGCTTTTGTAATGAGGTATTTTATATGACTTCTCCAGTTTAGTTTTGAAGTCAGATATAATAATAATAATAATAATAATAATAATAATAATAATAATAATAATAATAATAATAATAATAATAATAATAATAATAATAATAACGGATTTTTATATAGCGGGTACTCCAGCCTATGACCAGACTCACCACGCTTTACATAGTCATTACATATAAATACATGCACTTGATGAAACATCACTTTCGCTACAATACACCAAAAGACAGGACAGTAAAGGTACAGACTATTTACAACTATGTACATAAATTACAAAAAAGACAAAAATAGACTATTTGCAACTATGTACACAAATGACAAAAAGACAGAAGGTAGAATAGCAAAAACCTATTCACAGCTATTTATATGCCCGGTTAGGCCCAGGAAGAAAAACAGTATACATATTTATTTACAGCCGTGTATACACTTACGGATCAGACATAGGCAAAAGATGAGAGAATGGCAGCGGGATACAAATCAATCTGAATAATGCAGTTTGAAGAGGTGGGTTTTGAGGGCCTTTTTGAATGCATGTGTTGATTGTATGTTGCGGATATGGGAGGGAAGGGAATTCCACTGCTTAGGTGCGGAGTATGCGAATGCACGTTGGCCGTATGTCTTAGTGCGGGTGACGGGAACCTTGAGTGTGCGAGTGTCAGCAGAAGCTCTTAAAGTGCGTGAAGGGGAGTAGACAGACAGTAGATCAGCAAGGTAGGAAGGACAAGAATCTGTGAAGAAGTTGTGACAGAGAACAGAGATTTTGTACTCTATGCGTGCTTGCACAGGAAGCCAGTGAAGGGAATGTAGTAGAGGTGTGATGTGATCGCGTTTCTTTGCTCGGAATACTAGTCTAGCTGCTGAGTTCTGAACCTTTTGTAGTGTGTCAATGATGTGCTTCGGGGAGCCAGCAAGGAGAGATTTGCAATAGTCCAGACGAGAAAGGACGAGAGCGCAGACTAGGGTTATGGTGGCAGGGACTGTAAGATAGTGGCGAAAGGAGCTGATTTGGCGTATGGCCGTGTATGCAGAGCGACAGACGTTGGAGATGTGGTTGTTGAGGGACAGGTCATCGGAGAGAATGTAGCCGAGATTTCTTGCTGAGGATGAGAACTGAATGTTTGTTGTCCCTACTGTAAGCGATGTTGGGAGAGGCGAGAGTGAGGAGGAGGTGTTGTGTTTGTGAATGAGGAGGGCTTCGGTTTTATCATCATTAAGCTTAAGCTTGTTGAGTGTCATCCATGACTTAATGTCTGTGATGCAGTTCTCCAAAGTCTGAACAGTGGAATTAATGAGAGAGGGGGCGGTGGATTTATACAGTTGTGTGTCGTCTGCAAATGACTGACTCTCAACAGCATGCTTTCTAAGCAGGAGAAGCAGTGGCTTGGTGTACAGAGTGAATAACACCGGCCCTAAAACGGAACCCTGAGGCACGCCGCACACCAAGTCTGCTGTGCTGGAGAAACAGCCATCGACAGTGACTGCTTGCGATCTGTCAGAAAGATATGAGTGGAACCAAGCCAGGACTGAGCCAGAGATTCCAAAGTAGTGTTGAAGAGTGTTAAAGAGAATGTGATGGTCGACTGTGTCAAAGGCGGCTGAGAATTTAATATGTTGTGTATATTTCAATGCAGTTCCTTCCAATTCTAAATTTGGTAAATACTTAGGATTCTGACCATTGTTAAACAACATCAAGAAAGTTTTTTCCTTTGATAATTCCAATCCATTTTCTTTCATGTACTTACAAAGTAAATTGAATTCATTTTGATATAACTTTTGAATATAATTTATAGTTCTTTTGTTTGTATGTTTCCTCAGTGATGTATTAATCCCTATTGCAATATCATCTGCATATTGTACAATATTAGTTTGTTTTGTTAAAGCTTTTGGAAGATCAAATATTAAAATATGAATAATATAGAAGCTATAATTGAGCCGTGCGGAATCCCTATGTCGACTTTCTTAAATTCTGAGTATGTTTTACCTATCCTGGTGCATATAAATCTTTCGGACAAAAAGGTTTTTTTATATATTGGAACATGTATCCAGAGATACCAATTTGTTTTAATTTTAGTAATAAGCGAGAGGTCCATACTGTATCGTAAGCCTTTTTAACATAAAAAAGTTGCTAAAATACTCTTTCTTCTCGCAAATTGTTTTTTTAATTTGATTTGTTAATTTAACAAGATTGTCACTTGTATTTCTATCCTTTCTAAACCCGGCTTGATTTACGGGAATAATGTCATTCTTTTCACAATAATGAAACAGACGTTTATTTATTATGTTTTCCATTACTTTACCAACATGAGTTGTAAGCGAAATCGGCCTATAACTATTTACACAGGATCTCGGTTTGCCTTCTTTTAAAATAGGTACTACTACTGACTTTGTCCAGAGAGAAGGAAAAGTTTCATTTCGCCAAACCTTTAGGTAAAATGAAAGTAATATCATTTTCCACATTAAAGGCAAATGGACCAGCATTTGATAGGATATACCGTCAGCGCCAACTGCAGTTTTATTGTTAGCAAAAGATTGCAATGTATGTAATAATTCATTTAATGTTATATCAGCATTGACAAAGAGACAATTGTTGGGTAAAGGGTCTTTATATTCTTCTTTGAGTTCTTCCAATTCTCTATAATTAGTAAGTGTTGTGTCCAAAGAGGAAGTTAAACTATTCTTGGCAAAAACATCAAGAAATGCATCTGCCCTTTCTTGTTCATTTGGGAATATGTTATTGTTTAATTTAATCGGATACTGAGGTAAAGTATACCCGATTTTCATTTCTTTTATCTTTTTCCACACCTTACATAAGTCTTTTGATTCTGTTACTTCTTTTTCGCAGAATAAATTCCAATAAGTTCTTTTTGCCTGAGCTATTACTTTATTACACTGTAATTTGGCTTTTTTCATAGCAATAAAATTATCATCATTTTTATTTCTTTACCATGTTTTAAAATGCTCTTTTTTATGTGCAACTGCTTAAGGCACATTCATTAGTCCACCAGCTATTTCCTTTATGAGTTCCGATTTTACGTGATTTACATTTGGGAATTGCTGCTTCAGCTGCTGTTAAAATTGCTGTAGAAAAGTTGGCATAAAATATATCTATATCGTCATTCTCTAAGTTAGTGGTGTCACACGCGTTAAGACCAGTTTGAAAAGTTTCCCAATTAGCACGTGTATATTGGAATTTTGGGATTATATCTTCAGAATTATTATTAGACATCATTAGCAATAGCTGTGTCATTTAAAGATATTACTATAGGTAAATGGTCACTGCCTAATGAATCTTCCTCTGTAAACCACGTGCTGTTTATAGCTAACTCAGGACTGGCTAATGAAAGATCGATTGCTGAAGGTTTATGCATAATAAAATCTGGAATTCTGGTTATACTTCCATTACTTAATAATACTAAAGAAGAATATAGTATATTATCAACTATTCGGTTATTACTTACAGTATCAGATTCATTATTCCAAAGTGGAGATTGAGAATTAAAATCTCCAAGAATTACCCATTTATTTCTTGTCCAATCTACATTTTTTATCCTATCCTATCCTATCCTATCCTATCCTGTCCCATAACCCGAAGGTCGTAGGGGCACCACAGATGATCGCTTAACCAGCATACTCCATCCCTCTCTGTCCTCAGCAGCCCTCATGGCTTCGCTCAGTGTCAAACCAGTCCATTCTCGAATGTTGTCCTCCCACCTCTTTTTCGGTCTCCCCCTTCTTCTACCTCCTTGCACTGTGCCTTGCAGAATGGTCTTTGCAAGGCCTGATGATCTGGTGACGTGGCCATACCATCGGAGTTTCCGTTTCTTCACCACTGTGAGCAGGTCATCGTGTTGTCCAATGGCTTGTGTGATGGTCTGTCGGACTTCAACGTTGGTGATGTGTTGGGTATAGGAAATGCACAGAAGTCTTCTGTAGCACCTCATCTCCATGCTTTGTATTCTTCGTTGGAGATCTGCTGTGAGGGTCCATGCTTCGCAAGCATATAGGAAGATGGAGATGACCAGAGAGCGCAGCAGTCTTACTTTGGAATGTAGACTGATGGTTCTGTCTTTCCAAATGGGCTTCAACCTTGTCAGGGCAGCAGTTGTTTGTGCGATCCTGGAGAGGACTTCCTGTCGAGACCCATTGTCTGACACAATGGCTCCTAAATATTTGAAGCTGTGCACTGTGTTGAGGGATTGGCCTTGTACTTTGATGTCCGTGTTGATGCCATTGGTGTTGTTGGTCATCATTTTGGTCTTCTCTGCACTTATTTCCATTCCATAAGCTCTGGAGGTGGTGTCAAGCCTCTGTACAAGCTGTTCAAGTTCTTGTTCCTCTCCAGCCAATCCATCAATATCATCCGCAAAACGAAGATTGGAGATTGCTCTGCCCCCTATGCTGACTGTGCCTTCGTGATCTGCAAGAGCATCTGACATGATGCGCTCTAGGAAGATGTTGAAGAGTGTTGGAGAGAGTAGGCATCCTTGACGCACACCGATTGTTGTTCTGAACCAGTTCCCGATGACGCTGTTATGGAGGACTGCACTGGTAGCCTTGTCATACAGGCTTTTGATGACTTCTATAATTTTAGGGCTGATGTTGTACACTTTCATGGTTGCCCATAGAGCTGCATGCCAGACTCGGTCAAATGCCTTCTTGAAGTCTATGAACACATGATATAGATGTTGTTGGTGCTGTAGGTATTTCTCACAGATTATTCTGAGGTTGAAAATCTGTTCAGTGGTACTTCGCCCTGCCATGAATCCTGCTTGTTCTTCAGCTATGATTTGTTCAGCTTGTGGTTTCAACCTGTTGAGTATTATTTTCAGGAGGACCTTGCTGGGATGGCTGATGAGGCTGATGGTGCGGTAATTTTCACACTCCTGAAGGTTACCTTTTTTGGGAAGAGTGATGACAAGCGACTGGGTCCACGGTGTAGGCCATTCCCCACTCTGCCAGATCTTGTTACAGATAATGGTGAGAGCATCAATCATCGCTTCTCCTCCTGCTTGTAGCAGTTCCGCTGGTATGTTGTCCACTCCCGCTGACTTCCCTTTCTTCAGCGATTGCACTGCTGCCTCAACTTCTTCCCGGAGAATTGGGAGGATTTCTTCTTCTTCTCTGCTCTCGGGACATGCTAGAACTGATGGGTCTCCATTTGGTGTATGGTTGTAAAGGTCAGAGCAGTACTCTGTCCATCTGTCCAAGACTTCTTGTTCTTCTGTAAGGCAAATGCCAGACTTGCTTTGGATAGTGGAGACTTTAGGCTGTTTAACACTTGTCAGCCGCTTCACAGTCTGGTAGGCCTTCTTGCTGTTGTTCTTGTTCAGATTGTTCTCTATTTCCTGGCATTGATCTTCTATCCAGTTCTCCTTTGCTGTGCGCATGCCTTTTCGGATGTCATTGTTGATTTTTCGGTAGACATCAGCTCCCTGTGAGGTGTTCTTTTTCTTTTTTAACTCTCTTCGTTTATCACACAGATCCAAAAGTTCAGGTGTGATCCACGGCTTCTTCTTTGGTCGGTGCTTGCCAAGGATCTCAGTGGCGGCATCTGTTACAGCTGAGTTGAAGGTATTGGTCATGGTGTTGACATCTACTTCGCCTGCCCCCAAAATAAGCAGTGGTGCAAATTTCCCTCCAATTGTGGCCTGAAATATTTTTGCCACCTCCGGGTCTTGCAGTTTGTCCAGGTCGAACTTCAGCCTAGTGCACTTTGCTGTATTTACTCTCTTCAAATGGAGCCGG
Source organism: Oncomelania hupensis (assembly GCA_036898135.1). Classification (NCBI taxonomy): domain Eukaryota; kingdom Metazoa; phylum Mollusca; class Gastropoda; order Littorinimorpha; family Pomatiopsidae; genus Oncomelania; species Oncomelania hupensis. Next base: position 10,026,281 of record CM072517.1, read on the forward strand.
AAAGACATCATCACGAGATCGTGGTCACTTCCAATGTCTGCTCCTGGAAAAGTGCGTGTCCTGCCAATGTTGATGCTTGATCTGAAGCGTTTCTTGACCATGATGTAGTCGATCTGGTTGTGATGAACCAGATTTTTTATCCAGTCAGAATTATCTTCCTTAGGTCCATTTGGAAAATAAACAGACATTACATTAAGAGTTACCTGATTATTAATATTAACTGTTCCACTTGTGGAATAAACATCTTCAGCATCAGATGAAATTGGCGAAGGATATATAAGATTATATTGTAAGTCAGATCTGATGTAGAGGGCCGTCTGTACTTTCTTGTTTATTTTTCCACAAGTATAAAGTGGTGGGTAGTAGTAAGATGTTAGAATAGGTAACTTGTATGCATCAACATTTAATGATTGCAATGCTAATATACTGTAAGTATTTTTGGATATATAATGTTCAAGTTGTAAGAAATTTGCACAAATTGACCTGCAGTTCCACAGTAATATTCTTACATTATCTTTCATACTTCCTTATTATTTAAAATGTAACAATTTATTTGTTATGTGAAATTAACAAGTGAACTATAACTATAAACCTCACTTGAACTCAATCAAAATCACCTAAGTGAAATTTCAGTTATATAAATTAATGTAATGCTAAGAGGAAAAATTGTGCCACTTTACAGATTAAAATTATAATGTCTTATTTGAAGATCAGCACATTTTAGGCAGCATAAAGCGAACTCGCACATAATAAACATTATTTACCATATTGTATTGTTATGGAATGCAGAGGAAAGCCTAGACCATCACGCCTAGTATATATATAACCATGTTGAATCCAAAAATGGCTTGCACGCAATGATTATGAACATTCACATGAATCGGACACCCCGATCCAGGACTACAGGAGCTAGCCTCGTATAGCGAGTGTCCCAACGAAATCTCCCCCAGCGCCTCCTGAAAAACAAAGTCCAACCGTACCCCATGACAAGGCACTTGTATAGTTTAGAAGGTAAGCAAGTGAAATAAGATAGGGGCGAGCTCATGCCAAAGCCTCAAGTTCAAGACCAGATCACCGAGAGACACTAAAGGCGATTCCGCGCGTAGACACCCACCGCACAAAACCAACTACCGCAACCCAAAGCCGGAGCACCCGAGTCACGCAACCCACCCTTATTGACATCTACAAGTATACCATGCGATCAGTGTATGCCCAAAAGACCCGACCTAAGTACACAGCAAGAGACGAATACACGATCTAGAGCTCCCTTATCCATATCACAGCCAAGTCACTAGTATACAATGTACAACCTCTCCCACATCCAACCATTATTGAGCATCCACTCTTACAACATGATTTTATAAATCATCCTCATCAGTATGTGTTAGTTCGCCAAGTTAGTTTTGTACATTTACATGTGATTCATCTATGGGTAGAAATTGTTAATACCAGCGATTGTTTGCTTGGGAAGAGATCTCCTGCCCTCGCCAGTCTACCCATTTATGTGACTGAAAGGTACGAAGGCGACCAGGGTGTCTTGGCTGTTGCCAGAGAACCGAACTTACGTGCTGTCCTAGGTTCCTGGCAAGGACAGCTGATCCCTTGCTGTTCGGGTGTAATCCATCTATTTGTCTCATAGAACTGTTAAACATATTCTCATGAGCTACAATCGTAATTCTGTGATCTTTTAGTGACAAGATTTCTGAAAAGATGTGTGCGTTAAAAAGATCTCGTCTTGCCAGTAGTTCAGGATCACTGACAGGTGCAATTCTGCTAATCACAACATGGGTTTTAGGATGGTGATTGCAGATGTGTTTTACAGCTTTGATCAAAGGAGCAGTTATTGCTGACATTGATTTTGTTGTGTTGCGAATGTCATTCACTCCGCAGTGAAGAATCACGACGTCCGCGACCGAATCATTGTCAGTTTCTGATACAACTGTCCGGAGCAGATGTTCCCCAGAAGGCGTTTTGATTTTCTTTATCTGGGATCCAGTGGTGTGTCCGAGTTTACGTGGAATGACTCCGCTAAGGACAATCATGGTAAACCTGGACAATAGGAGCTCCATTTTGGAAAGTGACATCATTGTTTTTCCGTGATGTCATCTTCTCTTGTATGTCTACGTCACGCTGTTCTTTTCTATGTTTTTGGTTCTGTTTCTGCGTCTTGTCCTGTTCGTCTCGCCTGGAAACATTAATCCGAAGCTCGGTGTCTTTTTCAGGAGCTTTGGATACGCCAGAAATACTAGGTCGCCGAGAACGAGTATCGGTTTGTTTCACCGCGCCCGCGTATGAGAGAACCGGTTGGCCTTTCGTTTCCCGAGCTCGCTGTACCTGGGTTTCCTTCATGGTAACGCTTGACTGCTCTTTTATAGATGTTTCCAGTGCACGTAGTCGTTCGGACAGTGAGACGATCATCGATTTTAGATCATTGATAGACGCGGGTATATCAATCCTTTTGGTTTGAGTTTGTGCGTCTTTGGTCACAAATGCTGTGCTCACGCTCTTGCTTTCCTGTTCTGTCCATCCACACTTTCTTCTCCTTTGTCTTGCATCCTCGTTTTTCCCATAGTGGATCCTGATCTTGTCATCATTGTTCTTCTGGCTTTTGTCATGTTTTTATCTGTTCAGCAGCAAATTTCTCCTCCGCAAAAAACAGTTAGGAACTTACGGCCGCCATGTTGGCGTAGGAATCTATATCTATCTATCTATCTATCTATCTATCTATCTATCTATCTATCTATCTATCTATCTATCTATCTATCTATCTATCTATCTATCTATCTATCTATCTATCTATCTATCTATCTATCTATCTATGTATCTATCTATCTATCTATCTATATATATATATCTCTATCTCTCTCTCTCTCTCTCTCTCTCTCTCTCTCTCTCTCTCTCTCTCTCTCTCTCTCTCTCTCTCTCTCTCTCTCTCTCTATATATATATATATATATATATATATATATATATGATTCCATCAATAAATGTAAATAAAAATGAACTTGAGAATTTCCCTTTTTTGTTGTTGGGAGATTTTAATGGACGCTCTCCCCTGTGGTGTAGCGATCGTACCGATTCTCAGGGGGAAATAATTGGAAGACATTTTAGATTCGTTGAATCCAGTAACTTTGAACGAGGGTGCTCCAACGTTTTCCTGTTCGAGAACCGCTTCTTTGTCCCACATTGATATATCGATCTGTGATCCTACCTTACTTTTGGATTTTAAATGGACAGTTTTAGAAGATCTTCATGACAGCGACCACTTTCCGGTTTTATTAAAACATGATTCAGACAACCTTGAGGAAACTCATGGCAGGTGGAAACTGAAACAAGCTAACTGGAGTGTGTTTTTCTAACCTGTCTGAGGTTCAGTTACGTGCTAAGAAACAGGAATTTTCGAATGCCATAGATCCAATACAGCTCTACACTGACATAGTTATAAACAGTGCCAAGGAGTCCATCCCGTAAACTTCATCGAAACCGTATACAATTAAAAAAAGTCTGGTTTGATGATGAATGTAAAAAAAACTTCAGCAAGCCCGTAAAAAAGCTTTAAGAATGATGTATCTGCATCCAAGCTATGACAATAAACAGAACCACCAACGTTTGCGAGCCCAATGCCGACAGCTCTTCAAAAGTAAGAGAAGAGAATCGTGGAGAGGTTTCTGGTCAACGCTAATTTCCAAAGCGAAACTGTCAAAGGTTTGGAAAGTGGTCCGCAAACTCAAAAATAAAGGTAACAAACATGCCTTAATGTGCAGGGGGACGTAATTGGAGATAAACAAATTAGTAGCTGATCTTTTGGCCTCTTCTTTTGCTGCAAATTCTTCCTGTGACAATAAGTCTGTCTTTTTTCAAACAATGAAAACTCGTAAAGAAAAACAAGGGTTAAATTTTACCTTTCCTAACATTTCGTTCTCATTAGTCGAGTTTGACGATGCAATTAACAAAAGCGCAGATTCAGCAGTTGGACCGGATGATGTGCATTATCAATTTCTACAAAATTTAACAAGGTACTCACGGTCTCAACTGCTGGACATCTTCAACCAAATTTGGATCACTGGCACCTTTCCCCCCTTTTGGAGAAAGGCCATTATTGTACCCATTCCTAAACCTGGCAAAGACCATACTAATCCAACAAACTACAGACCAATAGCCTTAACGTCTTGCTTATGCAAGACGCTGGAAATAATGTTTTATTCCCGTTTACTGTGGCATCTGGAAACAAATAATATATTATTCAACACTCAGTGTGGCTTTCGAAGTGGTCGAAGTACTGTTGATCACCTGGTGCAACTGGAAACTTTTATCCGTAACGCGTTCGTGCAGGGTGAACATCTCATTGCCATCATGTTTGATTTGGAAAAAGCTTATGATACCACATGGAAATATGGCATTCTTTCAGATTTACAAGGAATGGGTTTGAAGGGACATTTACCTCTGTTTATATCCAATTTTCTAACGGATAGAATTTTTCAGGTTAGGGTTGGAGGATCTTTATCAGATATGAGGGAACAGGAGATGGGGGTACCTCAGGGTAGTATCTTGTCTCCCTTGCTGTTTAATAGTAAAATAAATAATACTGTTCGTTCAGTGAAACAGGGAATCAACAATTCTTTGTATGTTGATGATTTTGCATTAGTAGCCAAAGGTAAAACCTTGGCATCTGCAGAACGTCAGCTACAGTTTTTGTCAATACCGTTCAAGACTGGGTTTTACAAAATGGTTTCACATTTTCTGGAGCAAAAACTGAATGTATCCACTTTCCCAAGCACCGGGGAATTATTCAAGATCCTAATATTACCCTTAATAAAACTCCAATAAAGACGGTCCAACAAGTCAAATTTTGGGGTGCTACTTTGTATCAAAGGTTTTCCTTTCCTTCCTCATCTGAAAGATTTGAAAACTAAATGTCAGCAGGCCTGCAATTTGCTCAAGATTATCAGTAGTACAGACTGGGGAGCTGACAAGAAAACTTTACTGCTGTTATATCGTTCTTTAATTAGATCCAAATTAGACTATGGTTGCACTGTTTATGGTTCTGCTAGAAAATCGTATCTTAAAATGTTAGACCCAGTTGCTCATCAGGCTCTACGCATTGCTTTGGGTGCGTTTCGCACCTCCCCTTGTGAAAGCCTTTACGTGAAAGCTAACGAACCCCCGCTGCAGCTGAGACGTACAAAATTGTCACTGAATTACTATTTAAAATTAAACACTGATCCCATGAACCCCGCTTATGACTGTGTTTTCAACCCAGATTTTGTTCACAAATTTGAAGCCAAACCTAACACAATACCTCCGTTTGGCACCAGAATCCAGGCTCATTTGGAAAAAGCAGGCATCGATGTTGCTTCCATCAACGAGGATGAGCGTCGGACTGAAGCTCCTTCATGGAAATTATGTACCCCAAACACTAATTGGCAGTTGTCCGCTTTCCTCAAAAACAATACATCTGAAACCGTATATAACCAACTTTATTTAGAACAGTGTGCCTTATACCTAGGATATGAAAAAAAAATTTACAGACGGGTCAAAGAAAGGAGATTCAGTTGCTGCTGCGTCGGTCTTTGGGAGACACTTAGACAAGCCTTTGCAACAGCGTTTACCTTTTTTGTTATGTTTATACAGCTGAGCTCAAGGCAATTCATCTCGCTCTGAAACAAGTTTATCAATCCAAAAGAACCTCGTTTTTAATCATGTCTGATTCACTGTCAGCACTCCAGGCTCTTTCCACGAGAAAGATATCGCACCCTTTTCTAGCAGAGATCCATGACCTCCATAAACAACTTGTTTCTGATGGTAAAAAAAAAAATATGTGGGTCCCTGGTCACATGGGCATCCGCGGCAATATTGCAGTGGACAAAGCGGTTAAAGATGCTCTGCATCTCGAATTCCCTCCAGAGACATTTCAGTTTGTGCCCTACTCTGACCTACGTTGTATGACCGGATCTTATTGTAAACGACTGTGGCAGACTGACTGGTCTAACCATATCAACAACAAAATATTTCTAATTCTTCCCGATTTTGTCAGATTCTTTGCCTAACTTTGCACCCCTTGGGGTCATGAGCAATCTTGTCACTGTAGATTGTTCTAATCTATAAAGGGAACAGTGAAAGCCCCAGTTGAAAACCTGTCTTGCCTTTGTAGGCATGACAGATTCACTGCGGCAACAGTACCCCCGTTGGAGTGCCGGGGGTTTCAGTATAAATAGTACCCCCACTTTATGGAAATTTAGTGCTTTAAATTCCCACTGTTGCTATCTTCCTCATATACTCTTTCCCATTCCTGCTCTGTCCTATCACTCTGCTATACTATCTTCTTCTTCGCTAGATCAATGACCTACCTTTTTTCTTGAAAACTTTTCCTGGACAAGACTCCTTGTTTGTGTATGAGGTCTGTTGGATCAGCTTGGGAGTGTTGGACGCTTTCTGCTGGGTGGTCACTAGGGCTTCCTATGATGTTAGTATTTAGCAATATAGGCATTTTATATGTATATGTTTCGTTGATGATTTGTAATGATGGTTGTATTCTATTTTGTTTTTGTAACCGGGGGTTCGCGTAGTTGAGGTAAACCCTCAGCCGTCCCCCGCGTGGGATATCTTTATTGTAAAGTGACTGGCCGGTGGAGGGCGTTCAATTTTCCCACTAGGGTTGTTTCAGCAGATCTTTTATGCGGATCGGGGGTTGTCCGGTCCAGATTTGGCTCGGAGGAGTCCGCTGGACCTAAAGCAACAATAAATCAATCAATCAAAAAGCCTAACTTTGCATCCACTTGCAAAGAGGAAACAGTTTTGTCTCGCCTTCATATTGGGCATACTTATGTAACCCACAGTTTCCTGTTAAAAGGAGAAGAACCACCATGGTGCTTTGCATGTGATAAATCCTTTTCCGTTCGCCATTTCATGTCTGAATGTGCTGACCTGCTTGATAAAAGAGAAACATATTTTGGTTCAATACCTTTCAAAGAAATTTGTAAAATATGCAATGGGCAACACTTGTTTAAAGTTTTACAGGATGTTGGTTTGTTTTATCGAACATAAACCATATCATTCTGTTGTGGATTGTATTGATAAGACCGAAATTAGTGATTTGATTGAGGAAAGAGAACATATTTTTAATACATCAGTTTTAAAGAAGACTTTTCAAGAGGTGTCATGTGAAAGTTTGTTTGAGTATTTAAGAGTAACAGGTATATTTTTTTAAGATTTGAACCACTTTATAACATCTTAAGATAACGTCTCTCTGGTCCTGATTTGGCTCGGTTAAGTCCGCTGGACCTAAAGCAATAACCATGTAATGTAATGTAATCTCACACAGATTTGCAAAATTCTGGGAAACGTTCTTTTGGGGATGAAAAAATAAACTCGCATTGTTATGCATGTGAGTCAAAAAGATTAAAAAAATAAAATAAACAGCCCGATGGAAAAACAGAGGAATTGGTAAAAATTCTCAGCCAAAAACAATTTTCTTCCGTGGACTATTTAAGAATGTAATTCTGTGGATCACCAGTTTTCTCACCAATAGAACTCAAGCCGTTTCCTTTCAACACTCTCTCTCTGGCACCCTAAAAACTTCTACTGGCTCTCCTCAAGGTACTGTTCTGTCAACGATTCTGTTCACCCTCTACACTAATGACTGTACTGGCTCTGACTCCTCACCTCTCATCAAATACTCTGACGACACCGCTCTCGAAGACCTTTCCAATTCTGACACTGTCTACTTTCAACAAGTTAACCGCTTCTGCACATGGTGCAAAGACAACTTTCTTGACCTTAACGTGACGAAGACAAAGAAATGACGATCGACTTCCGACGAGACCCCGCCCCCATCCCCGACCTGTACATAGACGGTGCGAAAGTGGAGAGAGTGACAAACTACAAATACCTGGGGAATATTCTCGACAACAAACTGTCCTTTGACCAAAACACAGCTGCAATAGAAAAGAAATGCCGACCTCGACTGTACTGCCTTCAGAAACTCCGTTCTTTGAACATCAGCCGACCCATTCTTTCTTCTTTTTATTGCTGTTTTATTGAATCAGTTTTGACTTTTGGTTTTTATGTGCTGGTTTGGAGGGCTAAGTGTAAAGAACAAGAGGGTGCTTGACAGATTGGTGAGAGTGTGTGCGAGAGTGACGGGTGAAAAACAAAACAGTTTGAGAGAACTGCATGAATACCGTGTGGTGAGGAAGGCGGGAGTGGTTATGAAAGACACTTCACGTGTTTTAGCAAATTATTATGAAATATTGCCCTCTGGTCGCAGACTGCGTGTGCCTAAATGTTCTCTCGTAAGAACAAAAAATAGTTGTATTCCAAAATCTATTGAGTTTTTAAATAAGCGCTAAGTAATATTTTTGTATATAAGATTTTGATGTTTGTAATGATGTTTGAGATGTCATTTAATACTGGACATTTACTATAGATGTAATCCACTGTGTACTTGTTTTATCTATATGTATGTATTGTTTTAATATTTCATACCGATCAGCAATTGTATGTCATAATTTCTCTGTTGAGATAATAAAGTATTCATGAACTTCAACTTGAACTTGAATCATATCGCCCTGATTTGTAAACCTCTGGAACATGGCTATTTTGGGATGAGTATATAGACTCACATTGTTACACGCATGTGAGTCAAAACTCAAACATACACACAAATACACACACTCACATATGCATGCACATACAGAAAAGGCACACACAATCACAAGACTGCCTCACCTCTGCAAGTTGCTTCATGTGACCAGGTCAAGTTTCTTTGGCAGGTTAAAAAAGGGTGTCCTGCTGCAGTGTAACCAGGCAAGCAGGTAAAGGTGCACGATGTTTTAAATACGTAACCGTCGCGGCAATCGATGTCTTTTTCAAATGTGCCCTTCGGAGACCCGCAGGAATCAGCTGTAACCAACATTTTTTTTTCTGTGTACGAGAATTATGTAAACGAGTAAAGGATAAGTACGTTGAAATTACAGTGGGCAGAATTCGCGAAAATGAGGTTTACTCTAAAGCAAACATCACGAGAATACATAAAACACACACACACACACAAACTATCACGCCTTGCTACTTTTCAAGTTAGGGCATACTTTATGAATTAAAGGTGACAACCATGGTAGACAAGAGGATCAAAGCTCATATGACTCACGTGCTCCTTAAGGAATTCGCAATATTTAACATACACATGTGTGCCCAGAAAAAGAAAATAAAAGAAATTGTGGCATTAAAATGCAAAGTAATACTGCATATTGATCTACATTATTGACCTTAAGATGGCCTTGATCCAATCTCCACCCATAGAGATAGAGGAAGTGCGCACTGACCGACACCATCTTCACTTACCCACTTTCTTCCTTTATCAGTACAACTTATGTTAGTCTGATGAATAAAATTTGATACAACAACAACCCCCTAAACTATGCCATTTTTGATTATTATCTCACTACCATTCCCACTTTCACTTTCTCCCTTACTCTTTTTCGGTTAAAATATATGCTATTTACAACAAAAACTCACGTTCGCACTTTACCCAGTATTCGGAAGTCCAAACAGCATCTCTCCCGTTCCACTCACACTCCACAGTCTCTTCACCATTGCGGCGATAAAAACCAGCATAACAAAAACGAGAACACGTACTTCCAACAAATCTGTCCCCTTCCCTTCCAGTGCAAACCTGTCTTCCATTCTCTAGACGCGGCTGTTTGCGACACTGCGGAACTGAAATAAAAACAAGATAACAAACCATTTACAAGTATTTTCAGACACTCGCACATATAGCTGATTTATGATTGATTGATTTATTATTGCTTTAGGTCCAGCGGACTCTTCCGAGCCAAATCAGGACCGGGCACATATAGCTGAAAATCAACTCTCAAAATTGTTATTTTTCGTGTCAGTGTTTTGACTCAGTTTTATCTTAAAGACTCAAAAGTAAAGAATAAAACAAGATGGCAAGTTATTCAAATGTATTTCCAGACATTCAGCCACATTTTAGAAACAACGCAAAACGTGTTTAGACTCGAAGGGCAAAGCCCATATGACACACTTGCTCCTTATGGAACTTGCAATATTTAACATTAAAATGACTAGGGGTGTATAGGCTTACATTGCTATGAGTGTGATTCTAAAATGGTGATAGTTATTCAGTGCATATAGGGTCCAGTGGACTGTCAAGAGCCGAATCAGGACCACAAAAAAATAAGTAAAATAAGACTAAACTGCTAACATTTAAATATAATAAAAAGATGTAAGTAAAACCAGTCTTGCAAGTACAATTTAACCAAGAATATAAACAAGACGACTACAACATTGTGTGTGGAGGTCATGGATCTCAGCCAGAGAAGGGTGCGAAATCTTTCTCGTGGAAAGAGCCTGAAGTGCTGACAGTGAATCAGACATGATTAAAACGAGGTTCTTTTGGATTGATAAACCTGTTTCAGAGCTAGATGAATTGTCATGAGCTCAGCTGTATACACAAAACCAAAATCAGGTAAACACTTTTGCAAAGGCTAATCAAAGTGTCTCTCAGAGACATACGCAGCAGTAACAGAGTCTCCTTTCTTCGACCTGTCTGTAAACAGTTTTTCATATCCTTTATACAGTGAACATTGTTCGAGATAAAGTTGCTTATAAACAGCTTCGGAAGTTTTGGTCTTTTTGAGGGATGTGAGAGTGAAGTTGATAATGTGGTTGATGAGGTTCCAAGGTGGGAGTACAGTTATGCCTGCAGTGTCAAATTGAGGATGCATTCTGATACCAAAAGGAGGAATTTCTGTCGGTTTGTTGGAGTATTTATGCATAAATAATGGGTTTAGAGCACAATCATAAGCGGGATTTTCAGGGTTTGCTTTAAGCTTGAGAATATAGTTCATGGCGAGCTGAATCCTGCGAGAGATAGTATTTATGGTGCCTGAACACCAAGTTGCTCTAGGCGTACTTTCATTCTAATATCTGCTGCTTTAAGAGCGTTTTAAAAGCACTCCAAAAGCGCTCTGGAAATCTGTCCTGTGCTAATAAATGTACGTAATTCTTGCATCTTTGGTTGGAGGCCATTGGTGGTTGGAATTTAAATAAAATATACCCTTTAAAAAAATTACAACCCTTTTTTTTTAAAAAAAACACAACACACTGCTTTTTAATTGTAACGTTATACATTAATGTCCTCTGGAATGATCTTTTGTTTAACAAGATAATCCTGAGTAAATAAGAATAATGAAAAGATACCAATCAGTGTACCAACATCTGAAAGATCCATCTTTCCCAATTCAATAGGTTTCATTTTTAAAAGAGATTTTGCAATCATAGCGTAAGCTGTACTTAGGCAAATTAAGACACTAAGGTATCCATTATTTAAAATTTTTTTGCTCATATGGAACACTCATTTTTTAATATTATAAAAATATTACTGCATTGAAAACAAATCCAATGATGGCTTCAATGATGAAGATGATTCAATTTCTTTCTCTGCAAGTGGTTTTGTGGGTTTCTGTTTCTTTTTTCCTTCGCAGTATTTATATATTATGTACCCACTTGCACCTACTACACCAGCTATACATAAATAATATATCTTATTTAAAGATTGTACTGTTTATATTGGTTCTTCTTTGTTTATTGTTAATGTTTGTTGTGTTATTGTTTCTTCTTTTAGCTGTGTTGATTCCTTATTTGTTAGTATGTTTGTTTTGTTTGTCTGTTCCACCTTTGTAACTTGTTAAATTCTGCTTATTCCTTTCCAGCTGCAATTCTTCCTAGGCTCTTTTATTTAGTCACTGTCATTGGGTTCTGTTGGTTCTCCAAATTCCTCATCTCCTCTCCATCTCCGGATTGGAAGAGTCCATTTTCAATAGCAGAGAAGTGCATGTGTTGAAAAGTAATTAGCCATGCTGAAAATGGTGCCAACAAGCTTCCAAACTTATACTATTGATTTCTTCATACCACACTATTCCCATTCAAAATAACAGGATCTTGAATCAAATCATCAAATAAATCCTTTTCACAATCAAAAGTAACAAAGTCGTCACAGCTTTGGTATATAACTTCACAATCGAACGCTCCAAACTTTTAACCAGTAAAGCACCGAGGACTTTTATTTATTATGTAATGTAGTGATCTCTTCAGGCCTCAGTATTTGTACTTGTTTAGGTGTTAAGTCAACACCGAGATAATACTTTGACCTTCTGGAAGCTACTAATGTAACCAGCCTGTCTCCTTTCTCTGCATAGTTGTCAACACCTGTAGCTGTGACTTTAATAGCTTCTTGCGTTTAACAAGTCATCACAATTCATTTTAAATGAAACAAAAATTAAAACTATATTTAAAAATGGCTCGTGCTGCAATGTTGCTGGGCTCTGCTGCTGTCAACGCCTTAGCCTTTTCAGGATCAAATTATTGTTTTCAAAACTAGACAGTAAAGAAGAATCAACATGGCATAACTTAGCAATGGAAAAATTACAACAAGATCAGGCCAAATACAAGAAAAACAGAACTATGCAGCTTGATTTTGTTAATAAAAAAATAAAAGAATAAGGTCATGCTAATAAAACATGCAAAGACGTTGATGAAGCTTTGCACCAGTATTATTTATTTACTTGCGCAACACAACCTTCATGAAAACAGCTCTTGTTATCTGATTACTACACACTTTACTTTGAACCTACAATGCCAGAGACTGGAGAATTTATTTTAATTGTATTTGGAATAACAGTAGTTTATTACGTTGTTAAACAAAAGTATAAATCTAAATAAAATATGACTTCACCTTTGTCTAGATTATATTATTCTCATTCTGGATATTGGAAAGGGATGATGGCAGTTAATAAACTAGTAGAAACAACTGGCTTGTCAGCAAACACAGTTAAACAATAGTTATTGAAGCAAGCTGTATTGCAAATCTAGGTTCCACCCCTGACAAAAATAATAAGACAAAAATTTGAAAACTCTAGACCAGATGACACGCACCAAATGGATTTGTTATATCTTCCCCATGACAAAATACAAAGAAAGAAATACAGGTATGCTCTTACTGTTATGGATATAGCTACCAGGTTTAATGACGCTCATCCTCTTAGGACAAAAATTCTGCTGAAGTCGCTCAAACCTTAAATGAGATTTATTAAAGAGGGCCTTTTAAATTCCCTAGACTTATTCAATGTGATGAGGGGTCTGAATTCGAAGGAGCCCTTAACCAGCTTTTGTCAAAACATAATGTAACTGTCAGAAGAGAAGTTGGATTACACAGATCGCAGGGTATTGTAAAAAACTTTAATCGGCAACTGGCAGAAAGGTTATTCACTTATCAGTATTTAAAGGAGTTGTTTACAGAAACCACTAATACAGAATGGGCTATTAACTTGAACTTGAACTTGAAAAAGTCAATGATATAGGCCACTGGCCTTTACATAGATCCTAAAACTGCTAGACTTGCATACATGGCAATTAGCTAAATCTAGTAGTGGCATTTTGGTTCGTATATCTCCGGGCGGTCCTTCCAGAATACACCCAGCCTGGTTTTGAAGCAGTCAACAGTGGGGGCTGTTACAACTGTCTCTGGTAGGCTGTTCCATGTGCTGATGGCTTTCTGTGAGAAGTAGTTGCTTCTTGGGTTCAGCCTGCAGTGCTGCTTAGTCAGCTTCAATGAGTGTCCTCTAGTTAATTCACTTTTAGCAAACTCAAAGAGTGGTCTGTCAGTATCATAGGAGCCGTGGACGTATTTAAAAACGTCAATCATGTCCCCTCTGAGTCGACGATGTTCAAGGGAGGGCAAATAGAGGGCTCTAAGTCTCTCACTGTAAGGTTTGTCTCTGATGCTTGGCAGGAGCTTGGTAGCACGGCGTTGGAAAGCCTCGATTTCGGCACATAGTGTTTTATGATGTGGCTGCCAAACTGAGTGACCGTACTCCAGGATGGGGCGGACCAAGCTCTTATACAGCCGCAGGAACAGATCTTCAGATTGGAAGTCAAACGTTCTCCTTATAATGCCAACAGTTTGATTAGCCTTTGCTGTGGCACTTCCGACGTGCCGCTTAAAGCTCAAGCTGTTGTCAATGAAGACTCATAGGTCTCTCTCCACCTTGCTTTCCTGCAACGTCACGCTATGGTCCTCCCCATTCCGTGTTCCTTTCATAAAGTAGCTCGCACCAGACTTCCTGTTACCCAGTTTCAACACATGGCATTTTTCAAGGTGGAAACGTAGAAGCCAATTATCTGACCAGTGTTGAAGACTGTCAAGGTCATCTTGTAAAGCCTTCATACCCTCCTCCAAGTCACTGCGAGTGTAAATCTTAGTATCATCTGCAAAAAGTCGTACTGAGCATGTGCAGGCTTCCGGCAGGTCATTTAGGTACAGTAAGAAAAGTAGCGGACCACACACACTTCCCTGAGGGACTCTGCTCGTTACGCTGGCCCACTGGGAGTGGGCCCCATTAATGATGACGCATTGAGATCTGCCACAAAGGAAGGCCCTGATCCACCCAAGAACTTTTCATTTGATGCCGTGTGCTTCGACCTTGGATAGGAGGCGCCTGTGGGGGACGGAATCAAAAGCTTTCATGAAGTCTGTGTAAATGATATCTACACTTACTCCAGAGTCCAAAATCTCTGTACAGGCATCCCTGACATTGAGCAACTGTGTGATGCATGATCGACCTTTATCGAACCCATGCTGTTCTCGGCTTATAAGGTTGGTCTCAAGAAGGTGCTGAGTCATCCTCTCTCTGATGATGGACTCCATTGTTTTGCATAGAATGCACGTCAAACTAACTGGTCTATAGTTCCCTGGTGATAGGCTACTTCCCTTCTTAAATATGGGGGTTACTGTTGCTTTTTTCCAGTCTTCAGGTACTTGCTCAGATGATAATGAGCGACGGAAGAGCTCAGTCACTGGGAATGCCAATACATCTGCAGCTTTGGAAAGAACTAAGGGACTGATGTGGTCGGGTCCAGCGGCCTTGTCAGTCTTGAGATTTTTTTAGTTTTTGCTTCACATCTTCATCCCTTATTTCAAAGTCCGTAAGTGCTTCTTTATATGAGTTTGATGGAGGGTTGGGAGGTGGCTCATCACTATTAGGCTACCTCGAGATTAACGGGAAATGAATTCAGAAGTAAGCAGAGTTATGGGATGAAAACCAGTTGAGGCTTTTAAAAAGAAACAGTCTGTTGTTGCTGTTTCAAAGCCTGGTCAACCGGATGATGAACAAAACAGATACCTTTATCAGCCTGGAGAAGTTGCTAATGGTACTAGAAGTAGAGCTACAGACTCGGTTTGGTCATTAAGCATTTACCAAGTTGACAGAGCATTGTCTTCTGATCTGCCTGTATATTATTTAAACCCAAGAAGCGATCGTAGAACACCACACAGAAATTTTGTAAAAGAAGAACTTCAGGTTGACCCACCCGACACAGAACCATTAATGTTTTATAACAGCCTTACCTACAAAATACATCTTTATGTATAATAACTATACTAAACGACACCAAATTAATAAGATTTCAAATTTGCATGCAAAATAAAATTTAAACAAGATTTTAATAGACTTGTTGAGTGTGGAAATTATAATAAAACCCTTTTACTACCATATACTTGTACATTTTACTTCAAGAGATTGTGGGAAAATTTTATTCAGAAAGTTCATAAAAATTCATGAAATGAACCAACTTCATGTTTGTAAAGGGGAATGCAGTTTTCCCATAGTTAATTAGTTTTAGGTTTAAAGTTTAGTTTATGTTTATTATTTTTTTTAAAGTTTTGTTATCAGTGTAAAAATGATGGACACAAACAGTATTCCGCAATCTCCTTTGTTTAAAGACATCTTCCAGACATTACAACTTCCCATTCTTGACAGTCAAGATGTTATTAAATCTCTTTATAATAACTACCCATTTGTACTCAGGAGTTTTAATTTCAAATCCCCCATAAAAAATACGCATCCACGTTCAGGTAACCTTTATTAAACCTGGTAGTATTGATGAAACAATGACTGTAAGCGTTTCTTCAAATCAAATTGAAGTGTTAAAGTTTTCAGACCTACACAATGCTTATAACAACATCTTGATCAAACAGTTACAAGGCAGTATAGAGTGCACAAATATAAAATGGTCTGGGTGGACAGAGGGAATTTTATAATCATTAGAACTGAACAATACAAAGTATAATCCAATCAAAGGAAAATCTTATATCCCTCTTCCCAAAGAAATTATTGACAATAAGGCTGTATTGAATATTAAGAACTCAGACGACAAATGTTTTATGTGGTGTGTTCTGGCTAAATTATATCCTATTCAGTTCAGTCTAAAGAACACCCTGAAGAGTGTCACTGTACAAAGATAAAGTAACGAACTTGAATCTTAAAGACATTAATTTCTCTGTTAGCCTCGATGCCATTGGCAAATTTGAATCCCAGAACTCACCTATAACAATGTATATGTTTGGGACCCTGAATCAAAACTTAAGCCTTTAAGAATCTCTCATAATGCCACATCGTTTTCAGACCACTATCACCACTTTGATCTTTTACTAATAACAAACTCAAAAGACCGGCAAGACCCTAGCATGCAACATTATTCTCTGATACAAAACATGTCTAGATTATTAGTACACACTTCAAAACATACATGCCAACAATATTTGTGCAGACGCTGTTTAACCAGAGTATATAGTTAGCCAGTGGCCAACAAGCATAGTAAAATATGCAAAAGCATAACAGATATTCAAACCTGTCTTGTGTTAACTAAGCAAGGTTCTCAAGTATATTTTAAAAACATCAACAAACAATTCAAACAGCTTTATATACTTTATGCTGACTTCAAATCATTGATTTTAAAATATCAAGCTCTGCAAGGATTTAGTAGGTCTAATTTATTCCTCACACACCTTCACAAAGTCTGCAGTTTCAGGTATGTAGTTGTCAGAGCTGATGGACAACATACAGAGCCTGTGATTTACAGAGGGCCCAAAGCAGCTCGAAAGTTCTTAAATGAGATGAACACAATATACAAATTATGTTTACTGCAGCTACATAATCCAATGCTTATGATATCTACTGAATCTGACACCAAACATTTTCAAGCAGCTACAAATTGACATATTTGTAATAATGAATTTAACCCTAAGGACCAAAGGGTAAGAGATCATTGTCATATAACCGGGGCATTCAGAGGTGCTGCTCATCAGAAGTGCAGCATAGAATATGGAATCACACATGTTTCTCTCCCTATTTGTATTCACAATGTTCAAAATTATTACTCACATGTAATCATGCAGGCAGTAACGAACGCATACCGAGTGCCATGTATTGCCAATCCTATCCTGTCTTCTCTGCACTTATTTCCATTCCATAAGCTCTGGAGGTGGTGTCAAGCCTATGTACTAGCTGTTCAAGTTCTTGTTCCTCTCCAGCCAATCCATCAATGTCATCCGCAAAACGAAGATTGGAGATTGCTCTACCCCCTATGATGACTGTGCCTTCGTGATCTGCATGGGCATCTGACATGATGCGCTTTAGGAAGATGTTGAAGAGTGTAGGAGAGAGTAGGCATCCTTGACGCACACCGACTGTTGTTCTGAACCAGTTCCGGATGATGCTGTTATGAAGGACTGCACTGGTAGCCTTGTCTTACAGGCTTTTGATGACTTCAATAATTTTAGGGCTGATGTTGTACACTTTCATTGTTGCCCATAGAGCTGCATGCCAGACTCGGTCAAACGCCTTCTTGAAGTCTATGGACACATGATATAGATGTTGTTGGTGCTGTAGGTATTTATCACAGATTATTCTGAGGTTGAAAATCTGTTCAGTGGTACTTCGCCCTGCCTTGAATCCTGCTTGTTCTTCAGCTATGATTTGTTCAGCTTGGGGTTTCAACCTGTTGAGTATTATTTTCAGGAGGACCTTGCTGGGATGGCTGATGACGCTGATGGTGCGGTAATTTTCACACTCCTGAAGGTTACCTTTTTTGGGAAGAGTGATGACAAGTGACTGGGTCCATGGTGTAGGCCACTCTCCAACCTGCCAGATCTTGTTACAGATAATGGTGAGGGCATCAGTCATCGCTTCTCCTCCTGCTTGTAGCAGTTCCGCTGGTAAGTTGTCCACTCCCACTGACTTCTCTTTCTTCAGCGATTGCACTGCTGCCTCAACTTTTTCCTGGAGAATTGGGAGGATTTCTTCTTCTTCTCTGTTCTCGGGACATGCTAGAACTGAACTTTATTTTCTTACCTTCATGTTTTTATTTGATTTAACTGTCGGTGGTGAGTGTTCATGATGTATGTGTGTTTGTGTGTAGGTGTGTGTGTGTGGTTTACGTTTGTATGGTAGGACATGTGCTTTTGAAATCATGTGACATTGTTGTGATACCTTGTTTTACATTTCACTGTTTAAAAAAATAAAATAAATATAAGCTGCTTCTAAATCTTGTAATTGCCTTATGTGGATAAATAAAGTTGTATTGAATTGAATGGACATGAAGGCTAACAAATAATATACAAATTATATATCAGCGTAAACGCAGAAATACGACCTTTCTACTAATATATAATATCGGACCTATCATGTTCAGACTATGACGGACTAAATTAGAAAACACCTAACACATCAGCAACAATTACATCTAGACCTTTCTTACAACTTTTCCCTTCTTTCTCTTTCCATTTGTACGAGTATGTCCCTATAAAACTAATAATTAATTTAAGATCTACTGGTGGAGAATAAACTAAAGCATCTGAAAATATCACACTTAAGGGGTTACAGTTTAGAATCTTTGCTACTAGCATCAATCAAAAGTATACTCTTATCATGCGTTAAAAGGCGGGAAGTTGAGTTACACACTACAAAGCCCGGTCGATATCCGTTGAGGCTTAGCCTATAACAGTTCGGTGTCTTTATCAAGGTGATATGCATTGCTCCAGTCTAAGCATTGCGCTCTCCTTCAAAGCTGCTACATAAATCAAAACTAAAATTTATATATCCTAATAGAGAATGTAACATCTAACGGTTATGTGCTTTAAGGGATCTAAAAAGTACTCGTATATCTCAAGTTATTGCACACAGATAGTTTAAACCTAACTGAGACAGAGTAAAGCCTATGTATCGTATGGTCTGAAATATTTGTAACCAGCACGGCTACACCCAATATTTTATAAATGTAAAATGTTCTAAAACGAGACTCTAAAAGTTACCAAATCACACTTATAAAGCACTTATAGGCACCAAATTACATCACAAACCACTTTTTTTGCTTTGCTTCGCTTTGATATGGTACCAAACTTCACAACCAAAAAGCACAGTTGTGAATTCAGCAAAAAATACAATATTTATATTCACTTTTGTGCCCACACGAAACGTTTGCACGAAAATATTTGGATTTTTGTGACACATATATTGCCAGCTTTGTGAGTCACCCAAACGCACGCTACGGCTCGGGCCCTCCAAAACCCTGGCATTTGCCTCATGGCCCTGTATCGTGTTACCGGCAAGCACAATCTAAAAGATGCAAACTGGGGCTAACCACGTTGGCGTGCTACGGCTCCAAATACTCTCATGTACTAGCAAATAAACTATAGCAAAAGTTGTATTGTGCCAAAACACTCACACACACACACACACACACACACACAAGCAAACAAAAAGCAATTGGCCTAAGGATGATCTTGACCTTTAGTGATTTTGACCTTGGGATGACCTGGCCCTTCACGTGACCTCTATTGCATGTATGATCAAATAACCCATTTATTGCTTTCTATGGGTTAAATATACAGCCATTCCACTGTACGATTACCAATTTTTTGGTATGTTTTTGCAAGGCCTAAAACAACCTTGATCTTCAAGATTAACGCAAAAACGTAACATATGCGAATGATCAAAGTATCTCTCATTTCCTGACCCTGTGATTTTGACCTTGAAGTCATTCATTCATTTTTTAAAATATTTATGATGGATGTACATCATTTTACCGAGGTGGTTGTGATAGTTAAAATAGGTTGCCAGGTATTCATTCACTTGGACTTTTTGCACAGACGCCGGATGACGGACGGCGGACAGAGAGACGGACGGACGGGCAATCTTATTTGTAGTGCCAGTTTTGGACTATTTAGAACTCATCTCGCACAGATTTGCAAACATTTAGAAACATTTTTATTCGGGGTGAGTGCACATACTCACATTGCTGAGCATGTGAGTCACAAATGCACTAAAAAAAAAACAGAAGACGTAACAGTGATGACTCACGTCATGCATGCATTTGTGCCATCTGGAAGGCATCTTTATGTTTTAACTACGTACCAAGTTTGACAGAAATCCGTCCATCAGATTCAGAGAAAAGTGCCCACGGAGGGATGGATGGACGGACGGACAGACCCAAAAACAATAGTTTGCCAACTATTGCTTGGAAATTAATTGAATTAACACAACTTGTTGTTTACTACCTGTGCTATTATTGACATACCATTCACATAAATGTAAAAGCAGCAGGTATCTTGCAAATTGTGTCCATCTGTCACGGTGTAATGGATAAAATGGCTGCCTCCCTTTAATACACTTCCTGGCTTTGGTCCCGTTTGATTAATTCTGTTTATCATAAGCATACAATACAATATG
The DNA here is from genome assembly GCA_036898135.1 of Oncomelania hupensis. NCBI lineage: Eukaryota > Metazoa > Mollusca > Gastropoda > Littorinimorpha > Pomatiopsidae > Oncomelania > Oncomelania hupensis. The sequence continues at coordinate 10,046,868 of CM072517.1, forward strand.
ATATCAATCAGTGCAACATATCTGCATTATCCATGTTTACATTTTCTTTGGCATAAAACAGTATCTTAGATGGGCAAAGCCCACATGACTCACATCCTCCCTAAGGAATTTCCAATATCCTACATGAAAATGAATGCCCAAACAAACTGAAACAAAAGGTTGGCATCAAACTGCAAATACAGACTCTAATCTTGCGTTGATTTGACCTTGAGATCACCTTAACCTACGGATCCAAATGGACACGTATATATGATTGATCCAATATAATAAAATAAAGCTCTCGTGAGACCTACCCATTGTCCTAATGTGTACTCCATCATACGCCATTTACAATAAGAGACAGTTATACAACACAGGTCAGAGTATGGAACAAACAGGAAAACCCCTGAAGGAAAATCAAGATGAAGAGCTTCTTTGGCCACTTTGTCCACTGCAATATAACCGTGGATGCCCATGTGATTAGGTTCCCACATAAAAGCTACCTTTTTACCATCAGAAACAAGCTGTGTGTGGAGATCATGGATCTCTGCCAGAAAAGGGTGCAATATCTTTCTCGTGGAAAGAACCTGAAGTGCTGACAGTGAGTCATATCCTATCCTTTCCCGTAACTGGAAAGTCGTTGGGGCACCATATATTTATTGTTTAGCCAGAGTACTGCACATCTTTGTTTGTGTCCTCAGCAATCCTCTTGGCTTCGCTCTGTGTGAAGCCAGTCCATTCTCTAATGTTGTCCTCCCATCTTTTTTCTGTCACCCTCTTCTTCTACCTTCTTACACCGTGCCTTGCAAGATGGTCTTTGCAAGGTCTGGTGCTCTGGTGAAGTGGCCATACCATCGGAGTGTCTCTGTTTCTTCACCAATGTTAGCATGTCATCGTGTTGTCAGAAGTCTTCTGTAGCACCTCATCTCCATGCCTTGTATTCTTCGTTCTAGATATGCTGTGAGGGTCCATATTTTGCAAGCGTAAAGAAAGATGGAGATGACAGTAGAACGCAGCAGTAAATAGAACATGATTATAAAGGAGGATCTTTTGAATGCATATGCCTGTTTCAGAGATAAATGAATTGCCTTGAGCTGAGCGGCATAAACAAAACACAAATCAAAAGCAAAAGCTGGTCGAGGTTTCTCCCAGGGACCGACGCCGCAACAACTGCGTCACCTTTCTTCGACCCGTTCGTATAAAGTTTTTCGTATCCTTCATACAATGAACATTGTTCTAGGTGAAGTTGTTTAAACAGCTTCGGAAGTGTCGTTCTTTTTGAAGGATGTGAGATTGAAGTTGATTAGGGGTTGATCAGTTTTCAAGGTGGGAGAACAGTTAGCAATTGGTCATCATTAACAGTTGAGAGCGTATCAGAGAAGATAGAGGAGGAACAAAGTTGCCTTGTGTGCTCCTCAGTCCGTGTGTCTAATACCTTTCAATATAAATATAAATAAATGTAAATAAATATAAATATAAATAAATGTATATATATATATATATATATATATTAAGACCTTTCTGGCACTTTTCCATCAGCTATTTAATATGTGGTAGAAAAGTAAGTAATACCCAAAAATGTACTATCTTTAAAAACTTTGATGATAGATATATATTCAGTGTTTTAGGGTCCAGTGGACTACCAAGTGCCGAATCAGGATAACTCAAAGGAAATCAAAAGCAGATGAAACTGCTAACTTTTAAATAAAGAATATAGCAAGGTGATATGACCTAAATGCAATAAATCAAACCAACGTCATGTAAACATTAAAACAGGTGTTGACTTTTAAACTCTCATTAAAAGGTATTGAATCAAAATATATTTCTTCTTCATCAACCAGATCAGCACAATCACACATAAAATAGTGGAAATAAAAGGACTTATGACAGTCAAAACACCATGGTGACTTTCGAAAGTAAACCATGTGTGACATAAATATGGCCAATATGAAGGCTAGCCAAAGCTGTTTCTTCTTTGGAGTGATTGATTTGATTAGACCATTCGGTCTGCCACAGCCGTTTATGACAAGAGCCAGTCCTAGGACGCAGATCAGAGTATTGAACAAACTGGAAAATATCTGATGGGAAATCTAAATGCAGAGCATCTTTAACCGCTTTGACCACTGCAATATTGACACGTATGCCCATATGACTAGGTACATACATTAAAAAATGTATTTTTACCCTCAGTAACAAGTTGTGGGTGGAGATCATGGATCTCTGCCAGAAAAGGGTGCGACATCTTTCTCGTAGAAAGAACCTGAAGTGCTGACAGTGAATCAGACATGATTAAAAAGGAGATTAAAAAGGGGGGTCTTTTGAATTGATAAACCTGTTTCAGAGCTAAATGAATTACCTTGAGCTTCGCTGTATAAACAGAACAAAAATCAGTAATACGTTATTGCAAAGGCTGGTCGAGATGTCTCCCAGAGACTGACGCAGCAGCAACTGTTCGTAGTTGGCTTTAAGGCCTCTAATGTTCCATTGTATTGTAAAAGACATGATAGGAAGACATAAAAATAGTATATTTTATTTCAATCACTATTCCACTCGTATGCTTCTCCTTATTATTATTATTATTATTATTTTTTTTTTTTTTGGGGGGGGGGGAGGTGGGAGGGGCTGAACATAGAGATGCTGACCTATGTTAAGGTGACTCCTTCATATCAACTGATTCCACTTCCTGGGAGGCGAAACGATTCGGAGTAAAGTCTTTTTCAGAGGACAACGGTCCTGATTTATTTTCAGTCCGTACTGAGGACTTTGAGTTGGGTAACCGTTGTGTGCTCCCGTCGAAGGTATTCGACATCGATGGGGTGAGGAGGAAGGGGGTCGTGGACCAGATTGCCTCTCTCATCCCGAAGGTACAACAGGGTGTAGAGGTGTGGCAATGAAAGAATGGGGAGGGGGTAAGGAGAGGGGGAGACGGCTTTCGACGCGGCCGTTGCCGCGTTCACCCTAGTAAGTGGCATTGTCTAAGTGGTAGTTGGACCGCTTGAGCTCGACCTCTGCTGATTACTATACGCAATACGATCTTTCTCTTTGTTTTCATAATTAAACAGAAAAGTGTAGTGTTAATCCTTTCAGAGAATTCACAATCGATCATAGAGCAGATTTGTCAGAAACAGAGCTCATTAATGAGATAGATTTGAGGTTTGTCAAAATGTTTGTTGAGGTCACTTCAGCAAAACTCGGTTTGTTCATACCACATGGGTTGAAAGTCTCATACCATTTTATCGCTTTTGGAAGTAAGCTTTATTCTCGTTTCCTGATTTTCAGAAACTCGGTCTCCCTGATCCAAGTGGAGCCAGATTTCGACGATGCAGGATGATCTCCATTGCAATTTGAGCACTTTGGAGCATCATTGCATTGATCGCCATGGGAATCTCTCCCACAATTGAAACAGGTTGGTGTGGTTTTACATGCCGTGCTACCTTGACCGTACTTTTGGCATTTAAAACATCAGGGAGATCGAGGTTTGTTAGCGGAGCCTGGCAAGTCAGGAAAATATTCCATAGCCTATGTAGAGGTGGAGTCACAAATCGAGAGCGATACGATAGAGCTGATCGTGTTCGAAAACTATGCCCGATGTGATCTTAGGCAACTGTGTTTGTTTTCAAGGGAGGGCAATGCAGCCCCGTATCAGTTGATGAGAATGCGTGTGCAGTAGCTGCTGCAATACAGACCTGAGCTCAGGCTAAGGCTGAGGGAAAAATAAGAAAATCCGCTGAGTATCCCAAAACCCAACAAATTAGAAGTGACTTTTCGGAACACCTAAAGTAATGGCAAGAGAAAGATCCTACTCTAGTCAGAGCTAGAGAATGTGCTAGGCAGGGTACTAAACTGAGATCAGGAAAAGCACCAGTCAGTTTCAGCATGAAGAAAGGGGTGATGTATAGGATACAACATCAAGAGGAGACAGCTATCACAGTTGGTTGTACCTCAACAGCTTTAGGGGTGGGGGGGGGAGGTTTTGCGCCTGGCGCACGATCCTCCGATGACAGCACACCCAGGAGAAAAGAACCAGGAAAAGGATATGGAGTACTTTCTATTAGCCTGGGATGTGTAGTTATGTTAAGAGACTGTGAGTCGTGTCATGAATGTTAGAAGACCGTACCAAAGGGCAAGGTAGCCAAAGTGCCTTTGCACCACTTTCTGGTAGAAAAGCCGTTTCAGAGAGTGGCAGTGGATATTGTGTGTCCCATAAAATCTATGTCCGAGAAGGGCAATCAGTACATTCTTGTCATGGTAAAGTATTCTGAAGCTGTAGCTTTGAAGAGTATCGAAGCAGAAAGAAAGGCAGAAGCTCTGCGGAAAATCGGCACAAGGTTAGGAGTTCCCAGAGAAATTCTGACTGATCAAGGGACACAATTTATGTCCAATTTCATGCATGAAGTCAACAGGTCGCTAGCTGGGAAGGCAACAACTCCATACCAACCCCAATGTAATGAAATGGGTCAACGGGACACTGGTCTCGATGTTGAAAAAACTCACTAGAAAGAAACCAAGGGCATGGAACGTATACCTCCCCAAACTACTCTTTGCATACATGGAATGGACATCACACGAAGATTGGAGATTGCTCTACAGAGATAGCAATAATGCTGGTTTAACCCCAATTGCTGTATTGATCCCATGTTATTACATAATATGCCGTTTTTAGAAGTTTGAAACGCACTTCATAACGCTCTGGAAATCTGTCATTTGCTACATATATTTGTATTTCTTACATCTTTAATTGAAATCAGTAGATGGTTGGAATTTAAATAAAACATATATCCTTTAAACATCCCCCAAAATACATCCCTTCTTTTTTAAAAACACACATACAGTATGGTTGTAACATATAAAGTTCATGTCCGAGGGAATAATCTTTTGTTTAGCAAGATAATCCCAAGAAAATAACGATAATGAAATGATACCAACCAGTTTGCCAACATCTGAAAGATCCATCTTTCCCAATTCAATAGGTTTCATTTTTAAAAGAGATTTTGCAATCATAGTGTAAGTTATATTTAGGCCCACTAAGACAACACTATGGTATCCAAGATTTACAATTGTATGTTCATATGGTACACTCATTTTTATATATAATAAAAAATAATAATAAATTATTACTGCATTGAAAACAAATCTAATGATGGCTTCAATGATGGAAATGATTGAATTTCTTTCTCTACAAGTGGTTTTGGGGTGTTTTTTTTTCTTTTTTCCCTTTGCAGTATTTATATATGTACCCACTTGCACCTACTACACAAGCTATGCATAAATAATATATCTTATTTGAAGATTGTACTGGTTGTATTGGTTGTATTGGTTGTATTGGTTCTTCTTTGTTTGCTGTTAATGTTTGTTGCACTATTTTTTTCTTAATATGTTTGCTTTTGTCTGTCTGTTCCATCTATGTAACTTGTTAAATTCTGCTAACTTTTTTCCAGCTGCAATTCTTCCTAGGCTCTTTTGTTTAGTAACTGTCACTGGGTTCTGTTGATTCTTCACCTCCATCTCTGTTACACTCCAATCGATGTTGGTGTTTTCTATCAGTAGTGGATTCAGCCCCAATGCTGAAGTACTGATGAGTGTAGCTCAGATTCGTTTATTCACGCAACCCGCTCAATCAGCGTACAAGTCACAAAGTCGACGTATGAAGTTTTCCACTTTTATTCAGCACACATCAACAACTGCATACAATCGCTTTCCACTTTCAACTGTCACTTTCCAACTCACTATCAACAACTTTCACCACTCTTTTGAAACATTGCGGCACTTAAATAGTCTCTTGATACTCCCGAACACCCTGGATCAATCTCGTATGACGCAATTTAACCAATCGCTTCTAACTTCGTCATTACTGTCTTACGTCATACCTATTTCTTCTGGAATGCTCTCATACTTCGATATCCATCGGGAAGTTTCCATCGATAGTAAACACTGAAATCTAGAGAATTCTCCAATAATATCGACCAACGGAAATTATCAACGTTATACAAAACCTCTCCTAACAACAATGCAAACTCAAATCAAAGGTAAATAAACTCCATTATTGAATACTTTGCAAAATGAAACGATTAGATCTATCGTGCGCGTTTCAGACATACTACCATTGGCGTTTCAACGTAACATAACCCCCCACTCAAGAAGAAATTTACCCAATTTCTTTCAACAACGTTGAAACGTAATGCACAAGCAAAGTACGGAATTAAAACTTATTTCAGACTGTCTGGATACTGTCAATGTTCACAGTTCATTCACACAGAGTCAAAGTTTCTCATCTGCAAGCCTTTCTAGATACTGTCAATGTTCACAGTTCATTCACACAGAGTCAATGTTTCTCATTTTCAAGTCTGTCATTACGAATATTCTTAGTTCATCCACACAGTCAATATTCTTCCAACCGCAAGGAAACGACGCCCTCGTCCGTTGCAGTTGTCATCGGCCCAGGGTCAAAGACGGTGATCTCGTGGGCTTTCCTGGAGTCAGTGCATCCTCCGTTGTCTCCCTCTTCCATCGAACATCCGATGAAGTTGACGTTGTCAGCTCCCAGAATGCATTTGCTGGGTCTCACGGTCAGGTTGGCTTCTGCGGGACGGTGGAACAGCTCCCTCAAGGTCTGCAGATGCTCCTTCCAGGTCTGGGTGTGGACTTCATGTTCGACCAAAGTCGTAGCGCCTGGGACATCATTGAAGTTATGGGGAAACTTGAGCTCCATCTTTTGACCTTCCGTCAAGCTTGGTCCTAGCTTAACCTCATTGATGCCTTCTTTGCTATGGAAGTCTCCCAGTTCCAACAGTTCCTCGCTGTCAAAGCTGTTGTCGATCTCAGCTGCTGTTGCTGCATGCACGGTCTCTGATGGCCTTTCCACGTACGGCTTAAGGAGGTTGGCGTGGTATATCTTGGAATGCTGGCCGACCTTCACCTTGTAGTCGTTGATTCCCACCACGGTCTCCACTGCATACGGGCCTTTCCACTGCATCAGCAACTTATTGTGATCAGTAGGTAACAGCACCAGCACTTTGTTGCCAGGTTTAAACTTCCTGTTCACAGCCCTACGATCATAGTAGTGCTTTCCACAGTCCTGGGACTTCTTCAGGTTTTCTCTGGCTATCTCGAGAGTCTGCTCCAGCTTCTCCCGTAGCTCAAACACGTACTGGTAGCTGTTCTTCACCTCTGGGGTCTCTACTTCTTTCGTCCACAGTTCTTTCAGGATGTGCATCGGTCCTCTGATGGTTCTTCCGTACAGCAGCTCGAACGGAGAAAAGCCGGTGGACTCCTGCGGTACTTCTCTGTAGGCGAAGAGTAAGGCGTTGATGTAGCGATGCCATTGTCTGGGCTGTTCGCTGCACAGTTTCTTCAGGGTGGACTTCAGTGTAGCATTGAACTTTTCGACAAGCCCGTTGCACATTGGATGGTAGGGTGTCGTAGTTAAATGCCGGATGCTCAGCAGTCTGTTGACCTCCTTCATGCAGTCAGAGACGAACTGCGTCCCGCGGTCTGTCAGAATTTCTTCAGGCACTCCAAGTCTACTGAACATGTCCACCAGCGCCTCTGCTACAGTTTCAGTGTCAATCTTCTTCAGTGGCACTGCTTCTGGGTACCGAGTCGCATAGTCCACTAACGTCAGTAGCCATCGATGACCTTCTTCACTCAGAGATCTTATTTCGCCGATTAAGTCTAAGGCCACCCTCTTGAAAGGTCGGTCGATCAGAGGCATCCTCTGCATAGGCACTTTCGGGACCCTTCCTCGAGGTATGGTCTTCTGGCAAATCTCACATGATCGGCAGAAACGGCTAACGTCCGCATGAAGTCCTGGCCAGTAGAACACCGCCTGGATTCTGTCTGACGTCTTCTTGATGCCTAGGTGACCTCCCATGATTGAATCATGTGCTACTTCCATCACTTGGCGCCTTAGAGGTAACGGTACCAAGACTTGACGTAGTGGTTTACCTCCGTTGACCCTCTGGTGCTGGAAGATTCTGTACAGGATCTTGGCCTTCACCTCGAAATAGACCGTGCCACTGCCCTTTGTCACGTGGTCTTGGCGGTTCCTGTACTTGTTTAAAGTACTATCAGCTTCCTGGAGTTGGATCAGCTTATTTCTGTCCACGATGGCAGCTTTAGAGTTGTCGGCGACCTTCAGTGGCGTAGACGTCTTGTCTCTCTTGGCCTGGGCCCTGGTAGTAACAGCACCGACGATCTCTGGTCGGCAGGGCTGAGCCGGAGTAACCACATTGTCCCGTAGCAGCTCTGTAAGGTCTCCATCGGGAAACGGCAATGGATCCTCCTCCACAACTTCGACGTGTTGGGTTGAGGCAGGACTCCATTCTGGATCGGGGTCGTCGGGTCGTCTCGCGCCGTCGATGTTCCCGATCATCAAATCGTATAAACAGCTTCTACTTCGCCTATGTAGAAAGGTGTGCTGACTTGAATTTTTGCAACTGGCGCTTTCACACATTTGCTGTCGGCCATAAGTGTCCATTTTGATTCGCCAGTGAACTGTTCTTTAGCGATTAGATCTTCTCTGACAATGACCCCACTGCAACCAGAGTCTCTTAAGACAGTCTTTTCATGATTTCCGACGCGTCCCTTTTAAACAGGCATGTTCTGGACGGTCATCGCTGCGCTGGCGACGACGGGGATGGATTTCCCGTTGGCAAGGAGAAGTTGGCCATCGGTTATGCACTCTTGCACGTCCGCGGGAGTAGCTGCGCGCTCGGTCTCACTCGGAAGAATGACGCTCCCGCCGCACACCTGATGGTCAGATCTACTGGTTTGCCGTTGATTGGAGAAACGTCTCTGTCGGTTGCCCACCGCTGCATTGTCCGTACTGCCCCGCTGCCCGCTACTTTTGTTTTGAGGACAGTTAGCCGCTCTGTGGTCTGTAGCGTTGCAGGTGAAACAGCCTCTTGAATGCCCTTCCCTGGGAGGAGGCGTGGAGTCCGTCTGTTTCTGGTTCGTCTGGCTCCCCTGGATCTGGTTCACATGGTTTCCAGTCTTCTGAAAATGTTTCGTCGCGCTAGGTGGCCCAAGGGTCTTCCCATGAGCGATGAGATATCTTTCAGCAGCCTCAGTCACATCTTTAAGCGTCTGCAGCTTTTGTTCTTCTAAGTGGGTCGCTAGGTCCTTGTGACAGGCATTGAGAAATTGTTCCTTCACGATCAGGTCATGGAGACTGTCGTAAGACTTCCTTTCGCCTGATAACTCCACCCACTTGTGTAGATATGACGACAGGCGCTCCACAAACTGCTTTGGCGTCTCGTCTGACTTAGGCCGGCATTCACGGAAGCGTTTACGGTAGCCCTTCTCTGTAAAGTTGTAGCACTGCAATAGGGCCTCTTTCAAGACGTCGTAGTCATTAGCGTCATCGTCCGACAATCTGGTGTAGACGTCGAGTGCTTGCCCCGTCAGAAGTGCACTTAGTCAAATCGCCCAGTCTTGAGGTTGCCAGTTAGAGCTTTTGGCAAACCTTTCAAATCTCGCCAAATAACTGTCGATCTGGTCCTTCCCGTCGACAAACGCTGGCAACTTTGGAGCTTTGTTGTCACTGATAACTTGTGGCGCATGCTGATTGTTTTGGATACGCGCCAACTCTAGCTGGTAATGACGCTCAGCCTCTCTTTCCTCTCTTTCTTCTCGGCGTCGCTGTTCTTCTACTTCTCTTTCTTCTCGACGACGTTGCTCTTCTTTTTCTTCCCGTTGACGCTGTTCTTCCTTTTCTTCTCGGCGTCGCTGTTCTTCTAATTCTAGACGCTTCTGTTCTAATTCTATTTCCCTTTCTTCACGCCATATTCTCTCTTGAGACTTGACGTACTCCGTCAGCTGTTTGCCTTTTAGATTCAGTTCAACCCCTTTCTGCCAGAAGTCAGCCATCTTTATGCTTTTCTGGAAAGTTCTTTTCTGGAAAGTTCTTTTCTGGAAAGTTCTTTTCTGGAAAGTTCTTTTCTGGAAAGTTCTTTTCTGGAAGGTTCTTCTTCTAGAAAGTTCTTGACTGTGCTGCACCCTTCTAGACTGTTCTAGAACAGCATGCTTTCTGCAGTAGCGCTGATGCTTGTCACTAGTCGCCTTCGCTGACGCAGGCCCCGCTGACCTCGTCGTATGCGACGCTGCACCACGCTGGTGTTGATGTATACGCTCCTGTGCTGAAGTAGATTCGACGTCCGCGCGTCGCTCTCTCTAATACTGGCGATGTAGCTCCGAGACTGTCCCTCGACGTAGTCTTACGGCAGCCACGTTGTCCCGATCTGTTGTTCGCTCACGAAGCAACTCTTCAGCGACTACACGCCCTTGCAGTCAACCCGAACCTATCGGTGATGTAGTCCCAGTATGTTGGCCCCTCTCGACGCAACTCGTTGGCGGCTACCCTCGATGACTGCCTCTCTTAACGTTGACTCGCTTGTTGTAGCAGTTGAACCCTTGGCTATGGCGTGAATCGCGGCTTGACCCCCAAAATGTTACACTCGAATCGATGTTGGTGTTTTCTATCAGTAGTGGATTCAGCCCCAATGCTGAAGTACTGATGAGTGTAGCTCAGATTCGTTTATTCACGCAACCCGCTCAATCAGCATACAAGTCACAAAGTCGACGTATGAAGTTTTCCACTTTTATTCAGCACACATCAACAACAGTTACTGCATACAATCGCTTTCCACTTTCAACTTTCACTTTCCAACTCACTATCAACAACTTTCACCACTCTTTTGAAACATTGCGGCACTTAAATAGTCTCTTGATACTCCCGAACACCCTGGATCAATCTCGTATGACGCAATTTAACCAATCGCTTCTAACTTCGTCATTACTGTCTTACGTCATACCTATTTCTTCTGCCTCCGGAATGCTCTCATACTTCGATGTCCATCGGGAAGTTTCCATCGATAGTAAACACTTAAATCTAGAGAATTCTCCAATAATATCAACCAACGGAAATTATCAACGTTATACAAAACCTCTCCTAACAACAATGCAAACTCAAATCAAAGGTAAATAAACTCCATTATTGAATACTTTGCAAAACGAAACGATTAGATCTATCGTGCGCGTTTCAGACATACTACCATTGGCGTTTCAACGTAACAATCTCCATCTCCAGATTGGAAGAGTCCATTTTTAATAGCAGAGAAATTTATGTATTGGAAAGTTACTAGCCTGGCTGAAAATGGTGCCAACAAGCTTCCAAACTTATAATAAAGATTTGTTGATACCTCATTAATCCCATTGACAATAACAGGATCTTGAAACAAATCATCAAATAAATCATTCTCACCATTTACAGTAACAAAGGTCGACACAGCTTTTGTATATAACTTCACAATCAAACGCCCTAAACTTTTAACCATTAAAGTGCTGAGGACTTTATGATATTTATTATGTAATATAATGATCTCTTCGGGCCTCAGTCTTTGTAACAGGATAACAGGATAACAGGAATTTATTTCGCCAATTGACATGTAATAGATACAACAATCGGAATATTATTTGGTGTTGGACAATGGCAGAATGTTTTAGATTTAACATCTCTCTCTCTTTCTCTCTCTCACTCTTTCTCTCTCTTACACACACGCACACATACCTACATACACAAATACACACATGTATGCACAACCACACACACTCGCACAAGCATACCCAACAATAACAGATAAACAGAAAGATATAGTAAAACACAAATGACTAGTCTAAAGTGATCACAAAAACATTCTAAATTATAGTAGTCGCTGTAGTATATAGATATAGACGTACGAGCATGTAGGGAGAAGCAGGGCGTGCGCACGGCAGGGGGATCAGCGGTTGGAGGAGGATGCGGCGTTTAGAGATCTTACAGTTTGAGGGTAAAAGGAATCTTTAAAGCGGGAAGTGTGGGATCTGAAGGATCGAAAGCGGCGGCCAGAGGGTAGAAGTTCGAACAGGGGGTGGGCAAGGTGGGAAGGGTCAGAGAGGATCTTGTCGGCTCTGTTGAGAGAGTGGGTCGAGTAGATGGAGGCCAGAGAGGGGAGCTCACAGCCGACAATCCTGCCTGCCGTGCGCACAACCCGCTCCAGCCGGTCTTTGTCGAGCTGCGTTGCTGTTCCGTACCAGACCATGATGGAAAATGTTAGGACGCTCTCCACCACGGCCCGGTAGAACTGGAGGAGAATGTTTTTGGAAAGGCCAAACATTCTCAGCTGTCTGAGGAAGTACAGTCGTTGATGGGCCCGCTTCACGATGGTGTTAGTGTTGGCACCCCAGCTGAGGTCGTCGGAGATGAGGGAACCCAGGAACTTGAACGAGTCTACTGTCTCGATGGCTTGTCCATTGATGAGCAGTGGATCTTTGGGGTCCTGGTTCCTGCGGTAGTCCACAATCATCTCGACTGTTTTGGAGGTGTTCAGTTCGAGGTTGTTGTCTTCGCACCACGACACCAAGTGGTCGACTTCCTGGCGGTATGTTGTTTCGTCGCCGTTGGAGATGATGCCCTCGACCGTGGTGTCGTCAGCGAACTTCACGAGCTGAACACTGTCAGCACGGGACACACAGTCATTGGTGAAGAGTCAGTAGAGGAGAGGTGAAAGGACACAGCCTTGCGGCGTGCTTGTGTTGAGAATTAGGGTTTTGGAAAGGTTGGAGCCAATCTTGACAGTTGAGTGCGGTAGAGAGGAAAGTTCAAGAGCCAGTGACAGGTGGAGAGAGGAAGATCGAAGGAGCAGAGCTTGTCAAAGAGTTTTTGGGGGATGACAGTGTTGAAGGCACTGGTGAAGTCGATAAACAGGAGTCGAGCGTAACGGTCGGGGGACTCGAGGTGTTGGAGGACAGAGTGCAGAGCCAAAGCGATGGCGTCGTCCACAGACCGGTTGGCGCGATGGGGCGTACTTGTTCAGGTGTTAAGTCAACACCGAGATAATACTTTGACTTTCCGGAAGCTACTAATGCAACCAGACTGTCTCTTTTCTCATTGTCAACACCTGTAGCTGTCACATTAATAGCTCCTTGCATTAACACGTCATCACAATTCATTTTAAATGCAAATAAAACATTAAATTAAAAAATGGCTGGTGCTGCAATGGTGCTCGGTTCTGCGGCTGTCAACGAAGAGTTTCATGACTCCCTGTATGCCGTTACCATGAAAACCACACAAGTTAATCTAGACAAACCAGTGTTTATGGGGATGACTATTCTCGACCTTTCTAAAATACTAATGTTCGAGTTTTACTATGATTACTTTAAACCTAAATACTCATAGGCCAGAGTTTTATACACAGACACATATTCGCTTATACTAGACATCCCTACTGAAGACATTTATAAAAAACTTAGAATCAGAACTACAACATTATGATACTAGTGATTACCCTGAAGCTCACCTTTTGTACAGCAAAACAAACCAAAAGAAATTAGGTTTGATGAAAGATTAAATAAACGGGAAACTAATAGAAGAATATGCAGGACTGCGATCTAAGCATTACAGTAGTAAACACGAATCGGGAGAATCTTCAAAAGCAAAAGGCACCCAAAAAGCTGCAATAAAAACCAGATATCAGGCACGAAAACTACCTGGAAGCCTTAGATGGAAAAGAAGTTAAACCATACCCTAACACAGATATACAGTCTAAAAACCATGTTCTATCCACTGCAGTGATGACTAAAAAACCATTGTGCACCAATGACACAAAGCAGGTAAGAGTAACTCAAAGTTCGCATACGCTCTAGGCCACTATAAATTACGGGTAGAAACTATGACTATGACTGTGAATAAGGAGGAAAGTCGGCAAGGCCCAAAAGGCCCGTAAGGCCTGCACGGTAAATGTTAACCATTGTTATTCTGAAGCTCCGAGCTTTTTCTTCAAAGCATCTATTGCTCCTTTGTAACAAACACGTTTTGTACACGTTTGTGTAGGAAGACGTTATGACGTCACTGTGTTGTTTACGGTAGAAATGATAATTTAGTTTGTGAGCTGTGTTAGCTCAGAGATGACATATCAGCAGAGTTGAGCGGACGTATTCGTGGGTGCTCTAGGAAAGCCTGATTCTGATAAGGAATACGATAGCTGTATCTAAGAATACAGGTATTTATTATTATTATTATTATTATTATTATTATTATTATTATTATTATTATTATTATTATTATTATTATTATTATTGGTATTTATAATGAGCTGTAAAGCTATCGATACGAAAAGGGAAAGTATTGCTTTTTGTGAATTAATACGTTTAGAGTGCAGAAGAACCCATGTTTGAAAGAAGTACGATAACTCGTGTCAATACTTATTTGATCATGTAAATGTCATGTGTGACTCAGTTTGTAACTATGATGCCATTGTTATATTCATTCATATATGGGGCTGAAATAGGAATGTAATTCAGTTGTATAATTTGTATATCTATTGATGAATGAATGGGTATGGATATGTTATAAAATGACGGTGAGCTGTAATTGTAATATTTGGCTCATAATCCATTGTGGTAGGCTACGAAATGTGTAAAGTGGCACAGGAATGGTGACAATAGTGATTGTAGTGGTGTGGTGGCGTATAGAAGACATTCTACAAATGAAATGATCTTTAAGCATTAGGAATTATAAAGATGTGTCAAAGACATACAGACTCTTTAAGTATAAGAGCGGAAATGTATGATTGTGTTCATGTTGTATACAGCACGGCGGATACGGAGCGGAGAACCCCTGACGTGTGGCAGATGGATCTGTCCATATAACCTCATCTACTTGGCTGGATGTGGACACCATCATCGCCTTATCTCTCCTTCGACTACCATCACTGATGCAGACGTGCAGCAACGGTACCGAAGTGAACCTCCGGTTCTATGCTACGAGGACACCTGTAGCGTCCTCTGGATGTGGCTCTGACTCCAGCATCGGCTGATAGTTCCGCGCCGAGAGTGCTTGGGAGTGAACCATGAGTACTGTCAATATAAGCAATGGTGATCAGAAATCTCCGTTGAGTCAAGTCATCGAGTGAAGTCACTATTTGTGTCGATGCTAATGCAAAGAGTAGAGTCGAGTGACGTCTCAAGGAAGGGACAACGACTTCTGCTATTATTGGATTGTGGAAGTAGCTTACTCGCCACTTAGTAAAATTAACTGTGAGAACTTATCTATCATCTACGTGAATTCGCTACATGAAAAGAACTGTACAATTTAATGTGTACGTGAACAATTTAATGTATATGCAAATGATTTAATGATTTGTGAATGACTTAATGTATATATGAATGAGAAATAGTGAAACAGAGGGCAAAGAGAAGTAACTGTGTAGTCTTTGTCCTTGTTTGTAAGCACGTGTGTGGTGGTGAATGAAAGAGTATAGTAAATGTAGCAGATTATTAATTATTATAATTAATGTGATATGTTTTGTGAGTAACGTTTGCTTGGTTATTTGTATGTGTGAATTTGTGTCATATGGTGAACTGTGTTCATTTATTCATCTTGTGTAAAAGCACAAACTTTGGGTTGATTAAAATCAGACTTACACTAGACACCAAGCTTGCCAAGTCTCTGCTTATACCTTTGTACTACCCTGTCTGTCTCTATCATCTACATGGTGTCAGATGGATCGCCTACACCCACCAGACCAACTGTCCCTGACAGGAAATGTTGCCGACAACTGGAAGCGCTTTAAGCAAGCCTTTGAGATCTATCAAGCAGCAAGTGGGTTGGACTCCAAAAGCGAGAAGGTGCGGAGTATGACGTTGCTGCACGTCGTTGGTCCTGATGCTGTCGACATCTACAACACGTTCCAGTGGGAGGCAGATGAGTGCAATGAACACTGTAGTACGACGACATCGTTTCATGCTGTTGACTGCATACTGACCAAGTTCGGGAAATACTGCATCCCAAGAAAGAACGTGACGATTGAGCGACATGTCTTCTTCAGTAGAGATCAGCAAACTGGAGAAACATTCGACATGTTTCTCACAGACCTGAAGCTTAAGGCAAAATCGTGCGAATTTGAGACATTGAAAGACTCCTTAATTAAGGACAGAATTGTCGGAGGAATAAAGAGCGACCAAGTCCGTGCAAGACTTCTTCGCGAACCTGATCTGACGCTGAGTAAGGCTGCAGACATTTGCAGAGCTGCGGAGGTTACAGAGGCGCAGCTCAAATTGATGCATGAAGAAAACAACAGCGTCAATGCCCTGGAAAAGACAAAAACGAAACAACAAGAATTCAAGAGAGAATCACCCAAGTGTCACTATTGTGGCAGACAGCACCAGCCGCGGAAGTGTCCCGCTTTCGGACAATTGTGCACGAAATGTGGAAAGAAAAACCATTTTGCACTCGTGTGCAAGTCAGCGTCTGTCCGATCCATTGACGACGTTGTGTTTGACCATGAAGCATCTGAAGAAGTATTCGTCGGCAACGTCAACCAAACATCGGATGGTAAGTCCAAAGAATGGACTTCAGTCGTGGACATTGAAGGTCGTCGCATTACTTTCACCTTAGACACTGGAGCACAGGTCAATATCCTGCCTAACAGCTTATTCCAGCGGCTCAAGAGACGATTTCTGCAACGATCAAACGCGCGATTGACAACGTACAGTGGAGAGCCTCTCCATGTGCTTGGAAAAGCTTACCTCACCTGCGTCGTGAAAGGCAAAATGAAAGTCATAGAATTCCAGATCGTGGATACTAAAGCAAAACCTATTCTCGGTTTACCCAGCTGCGAAACATTAGATCTCATCCAGCGTGTAGACATCATTGGGGATGAGATGCGTTCATCCTATGGGGACGTGTTCACAGGTCTGGGTGCCATGGAAGAAGAATACTCGATCATGGTTGACAAGTCAGTTCCACCAGTAGTTCACGCTCCCAGGAAGGTGCCAGCTGCACTGCGCAGTGCTCTACAAAACGAGCTTGAGAGAATGGAGACTGAAAGCGTGATAGAAAAAGTGGATCATCCAACAGCATGGGTCAATTCGCTGGTCATTGTGGAAAAAAAAGGAGGAGGTCTCAGGTTGTGTTTGGACCCTCGAGACTTGAACAGAGCTGTCAAGCGTGAACACTATCAGTTACCGACCATAGAGGAAATCGCCAGCAGGTTGAGTGGCAGCAAGGTTTTCAGCGTGTTGGACGCTAATTCTGCCTTCTGGCAAATCAAGTGCAGACCTGACAACGTTCAACACGCCGTTCGGGAGATACAGATTCCTCCGCCTGCCATTTGGTCTTAACTCGTCAGCAGAAGTATTTTCAAAGCGATTTCATCAAGCGTTTGAGAAGATTCCTGGAGTGGAGACTTACATGGATGAAATGCTGATAGCTGGCATGACTGTGCAGGAGCATGATGACAGACTGAAACAGGTGTTAGACACAGCCAGAGCAAAAGGAATCAAACTGAAACCAACCAAATGCAGCCTTAGGGTCAATGAGGTAAAATTTGTAGGTCACATCATAACAGCAGATGGCATAAAACCTGACGACTCCAAGGTGGAAGCGATTCAAGCAATGCCATGTCCAGTCAACCGCAAAGAGCTCGAACGTTTCCTAGGTATGGTGAACTACCTTGGGAAGTTCATTCCCAACCTGTCGGAAGTGACGGCGGCGCTGCGACAGTTGTTGAAGCAGGACACAGAATGGCAGTGGATGGATCAGCACCAGGCAGCAGTTGAAGAATTGAAGAAGCTGATAACTGTAGCACCTGTCCTCGCGTTCTATGATTCCTCCAAGCCAATAAGGCTGTCAGTCGATGCTTCTCAGACAGGATTGGGTGCCGTGCTGATACAAGAGGGCAAGCCAGTAGCCTATGCTTCGCGCTCCCTGACTGACTGTGAAAGAAGATACGCTAACATCGAAAGAGAGATGTTGGCTGTGGTTTTTGGCGTAGAGCACTTTCACTACTACGTCTACGGACGCCCTGTAACGGTGGAGTCAGACCACAAGCCATTGGAAGCTATAATCAAGAAGCCGTTGTCTTCAGCGCCACCTCGACTTCAACGGATGCTCCTTCGACTAATGAAATATGATATTGCACTCGCATATAAAGCTGGCAAGGAAATGTTCATTCCTGACACCCTCTCCAGAGCAGCTTTGCCTAAACAGTCTCCGGCTAGTGACGACTGGGAAGCCCAGATTCACCTGGTAGTCAACAGTCTTCCTGTCTCTGACGAGAAGATGGAGGTGTTCCAGCAGGCAACGTTGCAAGACGAAACTTTACAACTTCTGAAGCATCATATTTGCGAAGGCTGGCCACAAAGGAAGACTGATGTCCCGGCAGAAATACGTCCGTATTCAGGGTTCCATGAAGAACTGAGCGAGACAAACGGGCTGATATTCAAGGGAGAACAAATAGTTGTGCCCAAGTCTCTTCAGAGAGAAATGCTACAGCGGATTCACCAGGGTCATCTGGGTAGAGACAAATGCTTAGCAACGGCCAGAGAGGTTTTCTATTGGCCTGGCATGTCTTCGCAGATTGTAGACACTGTGGCAAAGTGCGCAACGTGCAACGAATATCAAAAGTCTCAGCAGAAAGAACCAATGATTGCACACGTCGTTCCTACGTTGCCGTGGGAGAAAGTCGGCGTAGACCTATTCCACCATGCAGGCAAGAACTATGTGCTTTCAGTAGACTACTACAGCAAGTATTTTGAAGTAGGCCTCCTGTCTTCAGTCAAATCTACAGATGTCATCGTACAGCTGAAATCGCAATTCGCACGTCATGGCATACCTAAAGAAGTGGTCAGCGACAATGGTCCCCAATTCAGCTGTTCGGAGTTTGCTAAGTTTGCTAAGTCATGGGGATTTAGACATACTACATCAAGCCCCAAGCATCCACAATCCAACGGCATGGCAGAGAGAGCCATACAGACAGTGAAGAATCTTCTGAAGAAAGCAGAATCGTCAAACCAAGACCCCTACCTTGCTCTCTTGCAGTATAGAAACACGCCATTCCCTGACAGTCCATCGCCAGCGCAACAACTGATGAACAGGCGCCTACGAACGACGCTACCAGCAACAGACGCCTACCTCAAACCCCGAGTTCCAGACCAAAGGTTAACTCAGGCGAAATTAAACAAAAGGCACCAAGATTTGATCAACAACTACAACAAGACTTCACTTCCCACGTCACTGCCGCCGCTTCAGCCAGGCGACGCCGTCCGCGTGCAAATGGAGCGTGGTGGAGCATGGCGGCCCTCAGTTGTAGTTTCAGAGACATCTACTCCAAGATCTTACCTCGTCAAGACTCCAGATGGTGCAACTTATCGCCGTAATCGCGGCATGCTGAGAAAGACTAAAGAGACCTTCACTATGCCTGAAATGCATGAGTCAGACCCCGAGGATGATGTCAAAAGCCTTGAGACGTCAGACACTGCTCAAGTTGAACCTTCACCTGCCGTTGTGGAACCAGCTCCAGCAGTGGTTACAACCCGCTATGGCAGACAAGTACGCCCTCCTGTCCGATATCCTGAAAACCAAAGGACTTGATGCATTATGAACTATATAAGTATTGCATAGTGTGTATTGGCCTGGCGACCTTAAGGACAGTTAATTCTAATACGCCATATCCTTGGTTTATTGTCTCTTTCACGTAACTTGAGTATCTCGTTAAAGATGCTTTCTTTAATTTATTGTTTTGTGTCTCTGATTAGGATTTTATTTTGATACTTCTTTCAATATTGTTTCATCTTTCTTAAAGCCGGTCGTTTATATTTTGAAAGGGGAGATGTAGCAGATTATTAATTATTATAATTAATGTGATATGTTTTGTGAGTAACGTTTGCTTGGTTATTTGTATGTGTGAATTTGTGTCATATGGTGAACTGTGTTCATTTATTCATCTTGTGTAAAAGCACAAACTTTGGGTTGATTAAAATCAGACTTACACTAGACACCAAGCTTGCCAAGTCTCTGCTTATACCTTTGTACTGCCCTGTCTGTCTCTATCTTCTACAGTAAACAGAGATAGAACACACTCCTTTATACTGAGCGTCAGACAGCCACACTCACACATTCATTCATTAGATTAAACGTAGTATATTTAAATAGAAATTTAATTTAATACACAAAAACCATCCGTTACATCTTTTCATCCCAATAGTCTCCCTTCTTCAAATTATTTTTTTTTTAATTTCTTCAACATTAACAGGTGCAGACCTAGATTTAGATTGGATGTCATGCTTCAACTGTTTATATTCTTCAAAATCTCGCTGGATAATTACAAACTCTGGGTCAGTAATCTGAGTGTCTTCTAGAGCTTTCGAAATTACTAAGTTCATGCTAGTAAGTTTAGCTATCACCAGGCTAGAAATTAGGTCATGTTTTTCTAGTTTCTTAGATACTTTAGTATTAATTATACCTAGTAGAACTGGCATCACTGAAGATAATCCAGCAGCAAGCCCTAATCCAATACTAATTGGTATACCAATTCCAGTCACCAATAATCCCACGCTGATAGCAGCTTCCGCTGTATTAATAGCATTTAGAACAGTAGACCCGTAATTTATTTCATTAAAAATGCCGGAATACCGTCATCTGCATCTAGAGTACTTTTTGGATATCTGATTCAATTTGAGTCCTAACTTTTCTTATTTCTTCCAGCCTGAACGTTTGAACGTTAGTTAAGTCTAACGTTGGAGCACTAGGCTGTATAATTGACTGTAGCTGGAGCATTGGTTCTTCTTTCACTACTGCTTCCGCTATAGCAGGATACAATTTTGTGTTATATTTTTAGTGTGAAAAAAAGGCTTTTTATTAATTAACAATACTTAATAATAAGTAACCTAATTTTAGTTTATTAGCAAAATATTCTATTTGACTATCAGAAAATATGTGATCGCTGAAATAAAATGCTAACAAATCTACGTTGTCTAGGTTAATTTGCACTATTCTTTCAATAGGATTTGTGACAGGGACAAAAGTTATCTTGGGCGAGGAAGCAAATACAGAGTACTGATCTTAATTTTCTCTTTTCTTCATAAATACTGTAATTCATCTGGGTTCCTCATCTAAATCGATCCAACTTAGAGTCAAGTGCGGAATTACATGAACATTTCTCTGCGTATGTTTGTGAGCAGTTATGTCAAGTACTATCATAGCTGCACTACCTAGCTGTAAAGGAGGCTGTAGTACAACTCTAACATTTTTCCCGGCTGTATCACGCTTATGTAAAAAACATATAGTTTTTTTGTAGGCTTTGATTTCTATGTTTTCTCGATTATTTTCATCCGGCACTAGACTAACTAACATAGACCCGGCGTTAATAATTTTCTTAAATTTATTGTCTGGTCCCATAAAAGTGTAAGGGCTTTTGCACTTGAATTTAATAAGCCAATCTAGCGCTCGTTTATAATATCCAGTTGGTGTAAATTCAAAACCGTAAATAGACCCAACAATAGCATTCGCATCAAAGTCAATTGTGTCTGCTAGGTATTTCAGTTCAATGGTAGGACAGATTACTGGAATTATAGGGCCATTCGACATTGTATTTTTAAAATGTATTAACATTAAACTTTATTTTATCTCAAGAATAATTGTAAGATCCTCAAAGTCTACAATTTTGTTGTTTTGGTTAGTTATTTTGAAGCAGAAACTAGTATTATAGTCCTGACTTAAGTGTCGTTTTTGAGGCAGAAATTTTAATGAAACTGGATCGCAGTAAAATTCTCTCTGAGTTGAAATTATCCTTAGCAATGTACTAGGAGTTCTGTTTACTAAGTTTTCCGATGTCTTCAGTTGATGAAGGTACACAAACAATCTATTATTAATTAACAAATTCATAGGTTGTGTTACAATAAATATTATATTACTGCCGCTACATCCGCTGTAACTTATGCCGCTACTACTGCTGCTGCTGGTGCTGTTAGTGCTGCTGCTGACGCTGATGGTTTCAATAGTTAAAGATAATTCTTTGCCACGGAAACCTAATATTTCTGCCAGCTTTGGTGCAAGTGTAATGCTGATTATGTCTTTATGCTTGATATTATTGAAAGTTAACTTTACTATCAAGTTTGCAGGGTTCATTTTTGCTTCAATCGAATGAGGTTTAAACATTTCTTCAGTAAGTCTGCAGAAGTCATAATAGCCGGCATGAATAAAGTGCCTTTTTTATTAATCATTATCCAGTTGTTGTTTAGATCATGACTAATATTTACCCATTTAATCGTGTAGAATATTTCGTGTAGGATTACTTTAAGGTCCCTGTTTTTGTTGTCAATAGGATGGCGAAGTTCAATGGGTATGCCTGATTTTACAGATTCGAAAGTTACAAACATATGTTTTAACATAATAAAAATGTATGCGCCATATAAATATACTAACACTGCAAAGTATACTACAGGGCCTTATTATTACGAAAAAGCAGTCGACCTAACCAAGCTGACAATAGCTGTGGCAGTCAACGTTCATTTCAAAACTAGTTCCCATCATATCTTTAATCATTACCTCAAGCCATATATTACGAATGACTTTTTAGCTAACCATTGGCTAAACAATGGGGTATGCAGTTCTTTCAAACTCAGGTTAATTTTGCTGTTTCGTGCGCTACAACCGGTTGCAGAGTTTCTTACGTTCATCACCTTAATCACCCAGATCCTATGTTGAAGTCTATTTACCTGTTCCATTTGTATTATTAAGTGAGACGGGTGTTGTCTGAACTTCAGGTTCCGTTATTCACCGACAAAAACTTTAATCCCTTTAACAATGGCTTTGACAAAAAAGCATCAAAGGTTGTGCAATGATTTCGCAATTGATACTAAAACAGACTTCAGACAAAAACTTGACCACAATCACGGAATGGGGACTTTATTTAATAATAATAATAATTATAATAACAGGCAATTTATACAGCGCTTTCCAAAATCACAAAGCGCTTTACACAAACAAATGTAAACACAACATGCGTACAATGGTCAATATCACGCAACCACATATACATCTCAACACCAAAAATAACTAACAACACTCACTCATGGCGCCTAAAAAAAGGCCTCTCTAAAAAGATGCGTCTTCAAGTTCGTTTTAAAAGACGCTAGTGAAGGACTGTGACGGACGGACCGAGGTAGCGAGTTCCAGGTCTGAACGGAGATGAAACTGAAAGCTCTGCCACCGTGTCTCACCCTGTGGCATTCTGATACACGGAACATCCTTTCATCTGCAGAGGAGCGGAGAGACCGAGAAGGAACATAGACAGTCACAAGTTCGGAAAGATAGCTAGGAGCAGTTCCAGAGATGATGTGGTAGCAGAGACATGAGGTTTTATATTTAATTCGTTGTTCAATTGGGAGCCATTGTAGCTCTTGAAAGAGAGGCGTGCAATGCTGTGATTTCCGTGCTTTGAAGATTAGTTTAGCTGCAGAGTTTTGGACTTGCTGAAGAGGTCTAAGGACTTTCTGTGTGCAACCTACAAGGAGTGAATTACAGTAATCCAATCTAAACAGAATGCATGCGCTAACTAGTGTTTTTGTTGCTTCTTGTGTGAGATACTGTCGAATGGAGCTTATGCGTCTAAGTTCAATGTATGCAATCTGACAAGTTTTTGCAATGTGTTGCTGCATGGAAAGATCCTGATCGAGAAAAAACCCCAAGATCGCGAACAGTGTCAGAAAAAGAAATAGAAGTAGTTCCAATAGTGATAGTTGAGGGAAGAGAAGAGGGGTCTGCAGATGACGGAGAAACACGGAGGGCCTCAGTTTTGTTATCATTTAGCTTGAGACGGTTTAGATACGCTGTGGGTAATTTATACCCGGGGCTTACGTACCTGTTTACATCATTTAACCACAAGTCAGGTTCCTTTACTGTATATCAGACAAAAACGAAGTGCAGCATACAGCACTTTTATATTAGACACATCAAACGGATTTACCCAAAGTGGGGTGGAAAGGCTGAATGAATCTATGTGTACATATACGTGGTGCATTCTGGGGTCTCAAGCGGAAACATGAAGTAATATCATTGAGGAGGGAACAAGCTTCGATGCACAAAAGCAGTTTCTAGCCAACATAGAAGATTCTATTAATTCGGCAGTAGATTTGCCCGCGAGTATTACAAGATATCAAGACACTTTAAAGTATGCTAGATCAAAAGTAGATTACGTAATAGGTTTAGGACTGTATATGTTGCCTTCAGATCTTCAGATTAGGATAGGAACTTTATCAAACTACAACAACAATACAGTGATTGCCGACTCTCAATTTCATATAGGCTACAATCCTATAATAAATACATTGAATACAGCAAATGCAGTGAATACAGCGAATGCAGTATTTACTGCTAATAACGAACCTTTAAGTTCATTACCATTATCTCCACCGCTTCCAAACCTACGGAACCTGCTGGAGTTTAATTAACTAATAATAATAATAATAATAATAATAATAATAATAATAATAATAATAATAATAATAATAATAATAATAATAATATGATGATGATGATGATGATGATGATGATGATGATGATGATGATGATGATGATGATGATGATGATGATGATGATAATGATGATGACGAGGGAAAGGCTTAATGTTTGTTGGATGATGATAGCTGTTGGGGGAACATATTATTTTAATTAATTAACAATATGGTAATGATAATGGAGGTCGAGTCTCATTTTTGCTTGTTGATTGTTTAAGTGTTATGTATGTGTGGGGAAGGGAGCGAGTCTCATATTGATTGATGCTTTGTGCATGGGCCTAATTGATGTGTGGGGAGGGCATTCATTCATTCATTTTATTGGCGCCATTTTGCATTCACATTGCTGCTGCTGGTGGTCATCACTTCCGTGCCTTGCAGAATAGTCTTTGCAAGGCCTGATGATCTGGTGATGTGGCCATACCATCGGAGTTTCCGTGTCTTCACCACTGTGAGCAGGTCATTGTGTTGTCCAATGGCTTGTGTGATGGTCTGTCAGACTTTGTCATTAAAGATGTGTTGGGTATAAGAAATGCCCAGAAGTCTTCTGTGGCACCTCATCTCCATGCTTTGTATTCGTCGTTGTAGATCTGCTGTGAGAGTCATTTCCATTCCATAAGCTCTGGAGGTGGTGTCAAGCCTCTGTACCAGCTGTTCAAGTTCTTGTTCCTCTCCAGCCAATCCATCTATGTAATCCGCAAAACGAAGATTGGAGATTGCTCTACCCCCTATGCTGACTGTGCCTTCGTGATCTGCAAGAGCATCTGGCATGATGCGCTCTAGGAAGATGTTGAAGAGTGTTGGAGAGAGTAGGCATCCTTGACGCACACTTATTGTTGTTTTGAACCAGTTCCCGATGATGCTGTTATGGAGGACTGCACTAGTAGCCTTGTCATACAGGCTTTTGATGACTTCAATAATTTTAGGGCTGATGTTGTACACTTTCATTGTTGCCCATAGAGCTGCATGCCAGACTCGGTCAAATGCCTTCAGCTATAATTTGTTCAGCTTGGGGTTTCAACCTGTTGAGTATTATTTTTAGTAGGACCTTGCTGGGATGGCTGATGAGGCTGGTGGTGCGGTAATTTTCACACTCCTGAAGGTTACCTTTTGTGGGAAGAGTGATGACAAGCGACTGGGTCCATGGTGTAGGCCACTCCCCACTCTGCCAGATCTTGTTACAGATAATGGTGACGGCATCAATCATCGCTTCTCCTCCTGCTTGTAGCAGTTCCACGGGTATGTTGTTCATTCCCACTGACTTCCCTTTCTTCAGCGATTGCACTGCTGCTTCAACTTCTTCCCGGAGAATTGGGAGGATTTCTTCTTCTTCTCTGTTCTTGGGACATGCTAGAACTGATGGGTCTCCATTTGGTGTATGGTTGTAAAGGTCAGAGCAGTAATCTGTCAATCTGTCCAAGACTTCTTGTTCTTCTGTAAGGCATATGCCAGACTTGCTTTGGATCGTGGAGACTTTGGGCTGTTTAACAATTGTCAGCCGCTTCACAGTCGGTAGGCCTTCTTACTATTGTTCTTGTTCAGACTGTTCTCTATTTCCTGGCATTGATCTTCTATCCAGGTCTCCTTTGCTGTGCGCTTGAATTTTTGGATGCCATTGTTGATTTTTTAGGTAGACATCAGCTCCCTGTGAGTTGTTATTTTTCTTTTTTATCTCTCTTCGTTTATCACACAGATATAAAAGTTCAGGTGTGACCCACGGCTTCTTCTTTGGTCGGTGCTTGCTAAGGATCTCAGTGGCGGCAACTGTCACAGCTGAGTTGAAGATGGTGATCATGGTGTTGACATCTACTTCACCAGCCCCCAAAATGAGCAGTAGTGCAAATTTTCCCCCAATTGTGGCCTGAAATAGTTCTGCCACCTACGGCTGTTGCAGTTTGTCCAGGTCGAACTTCAGTCTAGTGCACTTTGCTGTATTTACTCTCTTCAAGTGGAGCCGGAAAGACATCATCACGAGATCGTGGACATTTCCGATATCTGCTCCTGGAAAAGTGCGTGTCCTGCCAATGTTGATGCTTGATCTGAAGCGTTTCTTGACCATGATGTAGTCTATCTGGTTGTGATGCTTCCCGCCGGGACTGTGCCATGTCCATCGTCTGCAGTTTTTGTGGAGACCAAGCGTGTTTGCCAGTACCAGATTGTTGTATCTGGCAAACTCCAAGAGTCTCAGACCCCTGTCATTTGTCTCGTTGTTGCAGTGGGGCCCACATGTGTCTCCCCAGTGGTGGTGCGCATTTTGGCCAACCTTGGCATTCTAGTCGCCTTGCACTATGACTATGTCCTTCTTCGGCACTTGGTCAAGGACAGCCTCTAGATTTTCATAAATATCCTCCACTTCGCTGTCGTCATAGTCTGATGTTGGGGCATGGGCCTGGATGATGGTGATGTTGAAAAGACCTGCTCTCAGGCGGATGGTAATGAGTCTACTGGAGACTGGGCGGCAACCCATGACAGTGGCTAGAATGTTCTTGTGGACAAAGAATCCAACGCCATGTGCGTGCCTGTCATCTCTACCGCTGAAATAGAGCTTGTGGCATTTGTCGGTTGTTGTTTCACCTAGGCCTTTCCAGCGCAGCATGCTGATACCTAAAACGTTCCATCGATAGTGGTCCAGCTCGTGGGCCAGTTCTTCTAATTTTCCTTCTGCAGTTTGGGTCCTGACATTCCAGGTTCCTATGAAGATGTTGTTTCTCGTGCGATATATCCGATGACGTTTTCATACTTTTTGTTAAGAGACAACACATAGAAGGGAAAAAAGAAGCATGTAGCAACTTTCCATACAAGTGTCTTGTCTTGATTCCTTCTCTTTTACCATAAAATTCTTTTAATATAAACAAAAACTGCATATAATGAAACCATATAGCGATTTGTGTTCTTTGTTACTGTTACAATGTACCAGGAAGAGAGAGTGTATTTATGTGGGTTCAACGCCAACTTGCTCCAAAACTTCCTTTCATTATAATATATGCTGCTCCAAAAGCATTCTGCAAAATCCTTCACCTGCTGTGAAATTACATAATAATTCTTGAGCCTTTGGTCCGAGGCAGTAGGTGTTTGGAATTTAAATAAAATATACCCTTTTAAACAACACAAAAATGACAACCCTTCTTCAGTTATTTCAGGCAGCATCTTACTGAAAACACTTCAAAAAGCATTCATTCCCTACACAACACAGTACTCAAGCACACACTAGCCCAGCATATGATATTGATTAATTGCAATCCTAGCCTACGTGACGTCCCTTCCCGCACATCACCTTCCATCATGCAACCATTCTATTGAGTGGGAGGAAATGTTGACACTGGTCGAACCAGTCCTTCATGAGGTTAAAAAAATTTTCAACATTTCTGCGCATGCGCACAATAGGTCCGAATTGTGCGGCTGCGTAGTAAAGCAGGAAGTGAAGACTATGCTATAAATGATCCAGGTGTTTTTCTTATACACGATTTACACAAACACACTCACGCACACACACATACAAACACACATGCAAGTAAATTAATTTTATAACATAAAAAAATAATGGCTCAATACAGATACCAACTCGCGCCTATTTAATCACAAATCCACGCTGCAACCCCCGTAGCTACCGTAGCTATTATTTTCTATGCGATCATTATTCTATATAAGCCCAGATTGGCTGACGAAATTCACTTTGACAGAAGAATTTACGTTCAAATGCTTAGAATACAGATAGAGAACAAACATTCATACAGACATGGGAACATTATTCTATGTACCAGTGTGTACCGATTGTCCATTCAGCTGTGATTACTAAGTGCCAGTAGCCTAGTGGAACTGTGGAAGCTAGTAATAGTATTGATTATTTTTTTTAGGTTTGTCAGGAAAAAAACAACCTTGAGGCGACGACGGGCTGGGGAATAAGTGATTATGGTGACAGGCGAGATTTGAGGATTTTTTAATATAAATAAATGTTATACTATCTGTGCTGTTTTCAATTCTTTTTCCAGATTAATAAAGTTCGATGGTAAGTATGGTTCGAAAGTCTATCCGCATTGCAAATCTATTTACAAGATAATCTTGCAGTCGTGTGTCTTGCAAATGAAGATTCTTAGAAATTAAATCAACACTAACATTCCTTAAACGGCCTCCAATCAAGATTTTTCTAATCTCATCAAACTGTTGAAAAGGCAACATTCCATTTGTGAAAATTGATTAGGCTTACCTTCATCACAACTGACACTTTCATTATATTATATTCATTGCATAGCAAGTAAATACAGACTTAAAACCCCTATTGGAAACAAATATGGACTCTAATGTTGTTACACTCTGTTTGATGTTGATGTTTTCTATCAGTATCTGATTCAGCCCCGATGCTTGAATTCCTGATAGTTGTGTAACTCAGATTCGTTTATTCACACAGCCCGTCCAAACAGCATACAATTCACAAAGTCGACGTATGAAATTTTCTACTTTTATTCAGCACACATCAACAACTGCATACAATTCTCAATTCAACTCAACAACTTTCACAGCAACTTTCCAAATCACCATCAACAACTTTACTCTCTCAACAGCGACTCGGCTCACGATTAAATAACCTCTCTCTTTTCTGGAACAATATGGTACATGGTAGAAATGACGTACTGCCACCAATCGAACTAAAGATCGTCATCACTGGCTTACGTCATTGCACATTTTCTCTACTTCCGGGAACATTCACGACCTTCGATATCCATCCGGAAATTTCTATCAAGAGTAAACACGCATATCCAGAAGATTCTCAACTAATATCGACTAACGCAAATTATCAACGTTATACAAAGCCTCTCCTAACAACAATGCAAACTCAAATCAAAGGTAAATAAACTCTATTATTGAATACTTTGCAAAACGAAACGATTAGATCTATCGTATACGTTTCCGACGTACTACCATTCGCGTTTCAACGTAACATAACCCCCCACTCAAGAAGAAATTTACCCAATTTCTTTCAACAACGTTGAAACGTAATGCACAAACAAAGTTCAGAATTAAAACTTATTTCAGACTGTCTGAACACTGTCAATGTTCTCAGCTCATTCACACAGAGTCAATGGTTTTCATCTTCAAATCTGCCTGGATATTGTCAATGTTCACAGTTCATTCACACAGAGTCAATGGTTTTCATCTTCAAATCTGTCTGGATATTGTCAATGTTCACAGTTCATTCACACAGAGTCAATGGTTTTCATCTGCAAGTCTTTCTGGATACTGTCAATGTTCACAGATCATTTACCCAATCAACGTTTTTTCATTTTCAAGTCTGTCATTACCAATATTCTTAGTTCGTCCACACAGTCAATGATCTTTCATCCGCAAGGAAACGACGCCCTCGTCAGTTGCGGTCGTCATCGGCCCAGGGTCAAAGACAGTGATCTCGTGGGCTTTCCTGGAGTCAGTGCATCCTCCGTTGTCTTCCTCTCCCGTCGGATGTCCGACGCAGTCGACGTTGTCAGCTCCCAGAATGCATTCGCTGGGTCTCACGGTCAGGTTGGCTTCTGCGGGACGGTGGAACAGCTCCCTCAAGGTCTGCAGATGCTCCTTCCAGGTCTGGGTGTGGACTTCATGTCCGACCAAAGTCGTAGAGCCTGGGACATCACTGAAGCTATGGGGAAATTCGCCCATAAGGTCCTTGAGCTCAATCTTTTGACCTTCCGTCAAGCTTGGTCCTAGCTTAACATCATCAATAGCTTCTTTGCTGTGGACGTCTCCAAGTTCCAACAGTTCCTCGCTGTCAAAGCTGTTGTCGACCTCAGCTGCTGTTGCCACATGTACAGTCTCTGATGGCCTTTCTACGTACAGCTTAAGGAGGTTGGCGTGGTATATCTTGGAATGCTGGCCGACCTTCACCTTGTAGTCGTTGATACCCACCACGGTCTCCACTTCGTACGGGCCTTTCCACTGCATCAGCAACTTATTATGATCAGTAGGTAGCAGCACCAGCACTTTGTTGCCAGGTTTAAACTTCCTGTTCACAGCCCTACGGTCATAGTAGTGCTTTCCACAGTCTTGGGACTTCTTCAGGTTTTCTCTGGCTATCTCGAGAGTCTGCTCCAGCTTCTCCCGTAGCTCAAACACGTACTGGTAACTGTTCTTCACCTCTGGGGTGTCCACTTCCTTCGTCCACAGTTCTTTCAGGATGTGCATCGGCCCTCGGATGGTTCTTCCGTACAGCAGCTCGAACGGAGAAAAGCCGGTGGACTCCTGCGGTACTTCTCTGTAGGCGAAAAGTAAGGCGTTGATGTAACGATGCCATTGTCTGGGCTGCTCGCTGCACAGTTTCTTCAGGGTGGACTTCAACGTAGCATTGAACTTTTCGACAAGCCCGTTGCACATTGGATGGTAGGGTGTCGTAGTCAAATGCCGGATGCTCAGCAGTCTGTTGACCTCCTTCATGCAGTCAGAGACGAACTGCGTCCCGAGGTCTGTCAGAATTTCTTCAGGCACTCCAAGTCTACTGAACATGTCCACCAGCGCCTCTGCAACAGTTTCAGTGTCACTCTTCTTCAGTGGCACTGCTTCTGGGTACCGAGTCGCATAGTCCACTAAAGTCAGTACCCACCGATGACCTTCTTCACTCGGAGGTCTTATTTCGCCGATTAAGTCTAAGGCCACCCTCTTGAAAGGTCGGTCGATTAAAGGCATCCTCTGCATAGGTACTTTCGGGACCCTTCCTCGAGGTATGGTCTTCTGGCAAATGTCACATGATCGGCAGAAACGGCTGACGTCCGCATGAAGCCCTGGCCAGTAGAACACCGCCTGGATTCTGTCTGACGTCTTTCTGATGCCTAGGTGACCTCCCATGATAGAGTCATGAGCTACTTCCATCACTTGGCGCCTTAGGGGTAACGGTACCAATACTTGACGTAGTGGTTTCCCTCCATTGACCCTCGGGTGCTGGAAGATTCGGTACAAGATCTTGGCCTTCACCTCAAAGTAGACCGTACCACTGCCTTTGGTCACGTGGTCTTGGCGGTTCCTGTGCTTGTTTAAAGTACTATCAGCTTCCTGGAGCTGGATCAGCTTATCTCGGTCCACGATGGCAGCTTTAGAGTTGTCGGCGACCTTCAGTGGCGTAGACGTCTTGTCTCTCTTGGCCTGGGCCCTGGTAGTGACAGCACCGACGATCTCTGGTCGGCAGGGCTGAGCCGGAGTAACCACATTGTCCCGTAGCAGCTCTGTAAGGTCTCCATCGGGAAACGGCAATGGATCCTCCTCCACAACTTCGTCGTGTTGAGTTGAGGCAGGACTCCACTCCGGATCGGGGTCGTCGGGTCGTCTCGCGCCGTCGATATTCCCGATCATCAAATCATACAGCGGCTTCTTCAGGCAAACCGCTTCGACTTCGCCTATGTAGAAAGGGGTGTTGACATGAATCTTCGCAACTGGCGCTCTCACACATTTGCTGTCGGCCATAAGTGTCCATTTTGAATCGCCAGTGAACTGTTCTTTAGCGATTAGGTCTTCTCTGACGATGACCCCACTACAGCCAGAGTCTCTTAAAACAGTCACTTCATGATTTCCGACGCGTCCCTTGGAAACAGGCATGTTCTGTACGGTCACAGCTGCGCTGGCGACGACGGGGATGGATTTCCCGTTGGCAAGGAGGAGTTGGCCATCAGTCATGCACTCTTGCACGTCCGCAGGGGTAGCTGTGCGCTCGGTCTCACTCGGAAGAATGACGCTCCCGCCGCACACTTGATGGTCAGATCTACTGGTTTGCCGTTGATTGGAGAACCGCCTCTGCCGGTTGCCCGCCGCTGCGTTGTCCGTACTGCTCCGCTGTCCGCTACTTTTGTTTTGAGGACAGTTAGCCGCTCTGTGGTCTGTAGCGTTGCAGGTGAAACAGCCCCTTGAATGCCCTTCCCTGGGAGGAGGCGTGGAGTCTGTCTGTCTCTGGCTCGTCTGGCTTCCCTGGATCTGGTTCACATGGTTTCCAGTCTTCTGAAAATGTTTCGTCGCGCTGGGTGGCCCCAGGGTTTTCCCATGAGCGATGAGATATCTTTCAGCAGCCTCAGTCACATCTTTAAGCGTCTGCAGCTTTTGTTCTTCTAAGTGGGTCGCTAGGTCCTTGTGACAGGCATTGAGAAATTGTTCCTTCACGATCAGGTCATGGAGACTGTCGTAAGACTTCGTTTCGCCTGATAACTCCACCCACTTGTGTAGATATGACGACAGGCGCTCCACAAACTGCTTTGGCGTCTCGCCTGACTTAGGCCGGCATTCACGGAAGCGTTTACGGTAGCCCTTCTCTGTAAAGTTGTAGCACTGCAATAGGGCCTCTTTCAAGACGTCGTAGTCTTTAGCGTCATCGTCCGACAATCTGGTGTAGACGTCGAGTGCTTCTCCCGTCAGAAGTGCACTTAGTCGAATCGCCCAGTCTTGAGGTTGCCAGTTAGAGCTTTTGGCAAACCTTTCAAATCTCGCCAGATAACAGTCAATCTGGTCCTTCCCGTCGACGAAAGCTGGCAATCTTGGAGCCGTATGGTCGTTGGTGACTTGTGGCGCATGCTGATTGTTCTGGATACGCGCCAACTCTAGCTGGTATTGACGCTCAGCCTCTCTTTCCTCTCTTTCTTCACGACGTCGTTGCTCTTCTTTCTCTTGCCGCTGCTGTTCAATTTCTCTTTCTTCACGACGTCGTTGCTCTTCTTTTTCTTGCCGCTGCTGTTCAATTTCTAGACGCTTCTGTTCTAGTTCTATTTCTTTTTCTAGACGCTTCTCTTCCAATTCTCTTTCTTCACGGCGACGCTGCTCTTCTAATTCTCGTTCTTGTATTCTCTCCTGGGATTTGACGTACTCCGTCAGCTGTTTGCCTTTTAGATTCAGTTGAATCCCTTTCTGCCAGAAGTCAGCCATCTTGATGCTTCTGGAAAGTTCTTTTCAAGAAAGTTCTTTTTCTAGAAAGTTCTTGACTGTAGAGTTCTTTTTCTGGAAAGTTCTTGACTGTGCTGTACCTTTCTAGACTGTTCTAGAACAGCACGCTTTCTGCAGTAGCGCTGATGCTTGTCACTAGTCGCCTTCGTTGACGCAGGCCCCGCTGTCCTCGTCGTATGCGACGCTGCACCACGCTGGTGTTGATGTACACGCTCCTGTGCTGAAGTAGACGCGACGTCCGCTAGCCGCTCTCTAACACTGGCGATGTAGCTCCGAGACTGTCCCTCGACGTAGTCCTGCGGCAGCCACGTAGTCCTGATCTGTTGTTCGCTCACGAAGCAACTCTTCAGCGACTACACGCCCTTGCAGTCAACCCGAACCTATCGGTGATGTAGTCCCAGTATGTTGGCCCCTCTCGACGCAACTTGTTGGCGGCTACCCTCGATGACTGCCTCTCGTAACGTTGACTCGCTTGTTGTAGCAGTTGAACCCTTGGCTATGGCGTGAATCGCGGCTTGACCCCCAAAATGTTACACTCTGTTTGATGTTGATGTTTTCTATCAGTATCTGATTCAGCCCCGATGCTTGAATTCCTGATAGTTGTGTAACTCAGATTCGTTTATTCACACAGCCCGTCCAAACAGCATACAATTCACAAAGTCGACGTATGAAATTTTCTACTTTTATTCAGCACACATCAACAACTGCATACAATTCTCAATTCAACTCAACAACTTTCACAGCAACTTTCCAAATCACCATCAACAACTTTACTCTCTCAACAGCGACTCGGCTCACGATTAAATAACCTCTCTCTTTTCTGGAACAATATGGTACATGGTAGAAATGACGTACTGCCACCAATCGAACTAAAGATCGTCATCACTGGCTTACGTCATTGCACATTTTCTCTACTTCCGGGAACATTCACGACCTTCGATATCCATCCGGAAATTTCTATCAAGAGTAAACACGCATATCCAGAAGATTCTCAACTAATATCGACTAACGCAAATTATCAACGTTATACAAAGCCTCTCCTAACAACAATGCAAACTCAAATCAAAGGTAAATAAACTCTATTATTGAATACTTTGCAAAACGAAACGATTAGATCTATCGTATACGTTTCCGACGTACTACCATTCGCGTTTCAACGTAACAAATGTAGAAACTAATGTTGATCAGGCTATGGAAACTATAAATGACCAGCCCCTATCATTATTACCTCTGCACAAACTTCAAGGCTTAGATAAAGCTTCACAATCTGTGAGAGGGGAGACACTGATGAATTTAACGAAGCTGGCGAATAAGACAAACAAATAGAAAAACAAATAATTAAACTAGCAGAAGCTGATGACTTGAACTTAAGCATTGAGGTAAAGCAGATTCAAAAGAGGCTCACCGACCTTTACACAGAATGCTCAGTGAGGCTAGAAGCCGTATCCATAAACAGAGAAAAATTAATAACTAAGTTTGCTAGAATACAAGAAACAGTGCATACAATTTCACATAAAGACATTACACTTGCAGAAAGAATTCAAACACTATTCGGAGAGCTAGGTGTTACAATATTTAGCATTCTTACAGCTGTTGGGATGATAATAAGCACACTAGACCTGGCTCTCACTAGAACCGCAGGCATTGGTGGCAGTGGCAGTGGATCTGGCGGTGCTGGTAAAACACCAGTTAAAACTGGATTACGAAAACATTACAAAACATAGCTAACTTATCGAAACGCCTAGGTGACAAACTTATAGACGCACTTCCAGGAAATGTTCTGTATTTTGATGGGTATTTAAAACTGCTTCTGAAGTTGTTGTTTGGGCGTCTGAGCATCTGTGGTAGTTGTTTATAATCATATTACTCTGGTTACAGAAAATAATAAATCCCAAATAACCCTGCTAATAACAAACCACCTGTATGCACTAGACACGAAACCCCACGATCAATATTCGGTAGTGGTGGGGATAGTGGGGAACTTAAAGGTTCATTATTTGCAGTATTTATTGTAGGATTGTAGCCTATATGAACCTGCGGGTCGGCAATCACTATATTGTTATTGTAGTTTGATATATAGTTTGGAAGGCACTGTGGTCTAATGGTAGTGCTTCGGCTTGCGGATCTGAAAATATCTGGTCTTTAACCCCTGTAGACACATAATTAAGATTGGCTTATTAAATTCAAATGTCAAAGCCATTACACCTTTATAGGACAAGACAATACATTTAAGAAAAAATATTAACGCTGGGACTATGCTAGTTAGACTAGTGTCAGATGAAAATAATCAAGAAAACATAGAAATCAAAGTCTACAAAAAAAAAAAAAAACAACAACTATGTATGTTTTACATAAGCGTTATACCGTCGGGAAAAATGTTAGAATTGTTCTGCAGCCTCCTTTACAGCTAGGTAGTGTGGCTATGATAGTACTTGACACAATTGCTCACAAACCTACACACAGAAATGTTAATGTAATTCTGCATGTAACTCTAAGTTGGGCCAATTTAGACGAGGATACCAGATGTATTACATTATTTATGAGGCAAAAAGAGAAAATGAAAATCAGTATTCTGTATTTCTTTCCTCGCCCAAGATAACTTTTACCTTTGTTCCAAATCATGTTGATAGAAAAGGGCAAATTAACCTAGACAGCGTAGTTCTGTTTGCATTTTATTTCAGTGATAAGATATTTCCTGATAATCAAATATAATATTTTGCTATTGAACTAAAATCAAGTTAATTAATAAAAAGCTTCTTTTTTCACAATAAAAATAGGGTGACAAAATTGTATCCTGCAGAAGTTGAAGAAAAACCACAACAGCCCAGTGCTCCAACGTAAAACTTAACTAACGTTCAAACGTTCAGGCTGGAAGAAATAAGGAAAGTGAGGACGGAAAGTGAATCAGATATCCAAAAGTACTCTATATGCGGAAGACGGTATTCCAGCACTTTTAACGGGATAAATTACGTGTCTACTGTTCTAAATGTTACTAATACAGCAGAAGCTGCTATCAGCGTGGGAGTATTGGGTTAGGGGCTGCTGCCGGATTATCTGCAGTGATGTCAGTTCTGTTAGGTGTAATTAATACTAAAGTATCTAAGAAACTAGAAAAACACGACCTCGTTACTAGCCTGGCGATAACCAAACTTACTAACATGAACTTAATAATTGTGAAAGCTCTAGAAGACACCCAGATTACTGACAAAGAGTTTGTAATTATTCAGCTATATTTTGAAGAATATTAAAGGTTAAAGCATGGCATCCAATCTAAATCTAGGTCTGTACCTGTTAATGTTGAAGAATTAAAAACAAACATAATAGAAGAAGGGAAACTATTGGGGCGGAAAGAGTAAAGGATGCTATGAAAAAAGCTCGATCTTTCAGAATAAATACAGTTAACAGTTACTCTGGTCCTGCAGGCCTTGCAGCAGGTCCTGCTGATCTTGCAGGTTCTCCGCCTTATTCACAGTCATAGTTTCTAGAGCATATGCAAAGTCTTTAGTAACCCTTACCCTCTTTGTATCATTGGCGCACACTGTTTTTGTAGTTGTCACTGCAGGGGACAGTACATGGTTATTAGACTGTATAGTTTTGTTTAGAATATTCTGTGAGAAATACCTACAGCACCAACAACATCTAGATCATGTGTTCATAGACTTCAAGAAGGCGTTTGACCCAGTCTGCCATGCAGCTCTATGGGCAACAATGAAAGTGTACAACATCAGCCCTAAAATTATTGAAGTCATCAAAAGCCTGTATGACAAGGCTACCAGTGCAGTCCTCCACACCAGCGCCATCGGGAGCTGGTTCAGAACAACCATCGGTGTGCGTCAAGGATGCCTACTCTCTCCAACACTCTTCAACATCTTCCTAGAGCGCATCATGTCAGATGCTATTGCAGATCATGAAGGCACAGTCAGCATAGGGGGTAAAGCAATCTCCAATCTTCGTTTTGCGTATAACTTTGATGGATTGTCTGGAGAGGAACAAGAACTTGAACAGCTGGTACAGAGGCTTGACACCACCTCCAAAACGTATGGAA
The DNA here is from genome assembly GCA_036898135.1 of Oncomelania hupensis. Lineage (NCBI taxonomy): Eukaryota > Metazoa > Mollusca > Gastropoda > Littorinimorpha > Pomatiopsidae > Oncomelania > Oncomelania hupensis. The sequence continues at coordinate 10,084,123 of CM072517.1, forward strand.
TGGAAATAAGTGCAGAGAAGACCAAAATGATTACCAGCAACCAGCAACACCAATGGCATCAACACGGACATCAAAGTCCAAGGCCAATCCCTCAACACAGTGCATATCTTCAGGAGCCATTGTATCAGACAATGGGTCCCGATCGAAAGTCCTCTCCAGGATCGCACAAACAACTGCTGCCCTGACAAGGTTGAAGCCCATTTGGAAAGACAGGACCATCAGTCTACATTCCAAAGTAAGACTGCTGTGCTTCCTTGTCATCTCCATCTTCCTATATGCTTGCGAAGCATGGACCCTCACAGCAGATCTCCAACGAAGAATACAAAGCATAGAGATGAGGTGCTAAAGAAGACTTCTGGGCGTTTCCTATACCCAACACACCACCAACAATGAAGTCCGACAGACCATCACACAAGCCATTGGACAACACGATGACCTGCTCACAGTGGTGAAGAAACGGAAACTCCAATGGTATGGCCATGTCACCAGATCATCAGGCCTTGCAAAGACTATTCCGTAAGGCACAGTGCAAGGAGGTAGAAGAAGAGGGAGACCACAAAAGAGGTGGGAGGACAACATTCGAGAATGGGCTGGTTTGACACTCTCCCGTAGCTCAAACACGTACTGGTAGCTGTTCTTCACCTCTGGTGTCTCTACTTCTTTCGTCCACAGTTCTTTCAGGATGTGCATCGGTCCTCTGATGGTTCTTCCGTACAGCAGCTCGAACGGAGAAAAGCCGGTGGACTCCTGCGGTACTTCTCTGTAGGCGAAGAGTAGGGCGTTGATGTAGCGATGCCATTGTCTGGGCTGCTCGCTGCACAGTTTCTTCAGGGTGGACTTCAGTGTAGCATTGAACTTTTCGACAAGCCCGTTGCACATTGGATGGTAGGGTGTCGTAGTTAAATACCGGATGCTCAGCAGTCTGTTGACCTCCTTCATGCAGTCAGAGACGAACTGCGTCCCGAGGTCTGTCAGAATTTCTTCAGGCACTCCAAGTCTACTGAACATGTCCACCAGCGCCTCTGCTACAGTTTCAGTGTCAATCTTCTTTAGTGGCACTGCTTCTGGGTACCGAGTCGCATAGTCCACTAAAGTCAGTAGCCATCGATGACCTTCTTCACTCAGAGGTCTTATTTCGCCGATTAAGTCTAAGGCCACCCTCTTGAAAGGTCGGTCGATCAGAGGCATCCTCTGCATAGGCACTTTCGGGACCCTTCCTCGAGGTATGGTCTTCTGGCAAATGTCACATGATCGGCAGAAACGGCTAACGTCCGCATGAAGTCCTGGCCAGTAGAACACCGCCTGGATTCTGTCTGACGTCTTCTTGATGCCTAGGTGACCTCCCATGATTGAATCATGTGCTACTTCCATCACTTGGCGCCTTAGGGGTAACGGTACCAAGACTTGACGTAGTGGTTTACCTCCGTTGACCCTCTGGTGCTGGAAGATTCTGTACAGGATCTTGGCCTTCACCTCGAAATAGACCGTGCCACTGCCCTTTGTCACGTGGTCTTGGCGGTTCCTTTACTTGTTTAAAGTACTATCAGCTTCCTGGAGCTGGATCAGCTTATCTCTGTCCACGATGGCAGCTTTAGAGTTGTCGGCGACCTTCAGTGGCGTAGACTTCTTGTCTCTCTTGGCCTGGGCCCTGGTAGTAACAGCACCGACGATCTCTGGTCGGCAGGGCTGAGCCGGAGTAACCACATTGTCCCGTTGCAGCTCTGTAAGGTCTCCATCGGGAAACGGCAATGAATCCTCCTCCACAACTTCGACGTGTTGGGTTGAGGCAGGACTCCATTCTGGATCGGGGTCGTCGGGTCGTCTCGCGCCGTCGATGTTCCCGATCATCAAATCGTATAGCGGCTTTTTCAGGCAAACCGCTTCTACTTCGCCTATGTAGAAAGGTGTGCTGACTTGAATTTTTGCAACTGGCGCTTTCACACATTTGCTGTTGGCCATAAGTGTCCATTTTGAATCGCCAGTGAACTGTTCTTTAGCGATAAGATCTTCTCTGACAATGACCCCACTGCAACCAGAGTCTCTTAGGACAGTCTTTTCATGATTTCCGACGCGTCCCTTGGAAACAGGCATGTTCTGGACGGTCATCGCTGCGCTGGCGACGACGGGGATGGATTTCCCGTTGGCAAGGAGAAGTTGGCCATCGGTTATGCACTCTTGCACGTCCGCGGGAGTAGCTGCGCGCTCGGTCTCACTCGGAAGAATGACGCTCCCGCCGCACACCTGATGGTCAGATCTACTGGTTTGCCGTTGATTGGAGAAACGTCTCTGTCGGTTGCCCACCGCTGCATTGTCCGTACTGCCCCGCTGCCCGCTGCTTTTGTTTTGAGGACAGTTAGCCGCTCTGTGGTCTGTAGCGTTGCAGGTGAAACAGCCTCTTGAATGCCCTTCCCTGGGAGGAGGCGTGGAGTCCGTCTGTTTCTGGTTCGTCTGGCTCCCCTGGATCTGGTTCACATGGTTTCCAGTCTTCTGAAAATGATTCGTCGCGCTAGGTGGCCCCAGGGTCTTCCCATGAGCGATGAGATATCTTTCAGCAGCCTCAGTCACATCTTTAAGCGTCTGCAGCTTTTGTTCTTCTAAGTGGGTCGCTAGGTCCTTGTGACAGGCATTGAGAAATTGTTCCTTCACGATCAGGTCATGGAGACTGTCGTAAGACTTCCTTTCGCCTGATAACTCCACCCACTTGTGTAGATATGACGACAGGCGCTCCACAAACTGCTTTGGCGTCTCGTCTGACTTAGGCCGGCATTCACGGAAGCGTTTACGGTAGCCCTTCTCTGTAAAGTTGTAGCACTGCAATAGGGCCTCTTTCAAGACGTCGTAGTCTTTAGCGTCATCGTCCGACAATCTAGTGTAGACGTCGAGTGCTTGCCCCGTCAGAAGTGCACTTAGTCGAATCGCCCAGTCTTGAGGTTGCCAGTTAGAGCTTTTGGCAAACCTTTCAAATCTCGCCAAATAACTGTCGATCTGGTCCTTCCCGTCGACAAACGCTGGCAACTTTGGAGCTTTGTTGTCACTGATAACTTGTGGCGCATGCTGATTGTTTTGGATACGCGCCAACTCTAGCTGGTACTGACGCTCAGCATCTCTTTCCTCTCTTTCTTCTCGGCGTCGCTGTTCTTCTACTTCTCTTTCTTCTCGACGACGTTGCTCTTCTTTTTCTTCCCGTTGACGCTGTTCTTCCTTTTCTTCTCGGCGTCGCTGTTCTTCTAATTCTAGACGCTTCTGTTCTAATTCTATTTCCCTTTCTTCACGCCATATTCTCTCTTGAGACTTGACGTACTCCGTCAGCTGTTTGCCTTTTAGATTCAGTTCAACCCCTTTCTGCCAGAAGTCAGCCATCTTGATGCTTTTCTGGAAAGTTCTTTTCTGGAAAGTTCTTTTCTAGAAAGTTCTTTTCTGGAAGGTTCTTCTTCTAGAAAGTTCTTGACTGTGCTGCACCCTTCTAGACTGTTCTAGAACAGCACGCTTTCTGCAGTAGCGCTGATGCTTGTCACTAGTCACCTTCGCTGACGCAGGCCCCGCTGACCTCGTCGTATGCGACGCTGCACCACGCTGGTGTTGATGTATACGCTCCTGTGCTGAAGTAGATTCGACGTCCGCGCGTCGCTCTCTCTAATACTGGCGATGTAGCTCCGAGATTGTCCCTCGACGTAGTCTTACGGCAGCCACGTAGTCCCGATCTGTTGTTCGCTCACGAAGCAACTCTTCAGCGACTACACGCCCTTGCAGTCAACCCGAACCTATCGGTGATGTAGTCCCAGTATGTTGGCCCCTCTCGACGCAACTCGTTGGCGGCTACCCTCGATGACTGCCTCTCTTAACGTTGACTCGCTTGTTGTAGCAGTTGAACCCTTGGCTATGGCGTGAATCGCGGCTTGACCCCCAAAATGTTACACTCGAATCGATGTTGGTGTTTTCTATCAGTAGTGGATTCAGCCCCAATGCTGAAGTACTGATGAGTGTAGCTCAGATTCGTTTATTCACGCAACCCGCTCAATCAGCATACAAGTCACAAAGTCGACGTATGAAGTTTTCCACTTTTATTCAGCACACATCAACAACTGCATACTATCGCTTTCCACTTTCAACTTTCACTTTCCAACTCACTATCAACAACTTTTACCACTCTTTTGAAACATTGCGGTACTTAAATAGTCTCTTGATACTCCCGAACACCCTGGATCAATCTCGTATGACGCAATTTAACCAATGCTTCTAACTTCGTCATTACTGTCTTACGTCATACCTATTTCTTCTGCCTCCGGAATGCTCTCATACTTCGATATCCATCGGGAAGTTTCCATCGATATTAAACACTGAAATCTAGAGAATTCTCCAATAATATCGACCAACGGAAATTATCAACGTTATACAAAACCTCTCCTAACAACAATGCAAACTCAAATCAAAGGTAAATAAACTCCATTATTGAATACTTTGCAAAACGAAACGATTAGATCTATCGTGCGCGTTTCAGACATACTACCATTGGCGTTTTAACGTAACAATCTCCATCTCCAGATTGGAAGAGTCCATTTTTAATAGCAGAGAAATTTATGTATTGGAAAGTTACTAGCCTGGCTGAAAATGGTGCCAACAAGCTTCCAAACTTATAATAAAGATTTGTTGATACCTCATTAATCCCATTGACAATAACAGGATCTTGAAACAAATCATCAAATAAATCATTCTCACCATTTACAGTAACAAAGGTCGACACAGCTTTGGTATATAACTTCACAATCAAACGCCCTAAACTTTTAACCATTAAAGCGCCGAGGACTTTATAATATTTATTATGTAATATAATGATCTCTTCGGGCCTTAGTCTTTGTAAAAGGATAACAGGATAACAGGATAACAGGCATTATATTGCCCATTGACATGTAATAGATACAACAATCGGAATATTATTTGGTGTTGGACAATGGCAGAATGTTTTAGATTTAACATCTCTCTCTCTCTTTCTCTCTCTCACTCTTTCTCTCTCTCTTACACACACGCACACATACCTACATACACAAATACACACATGTATGCACAACCACACACACTCGCACAAGCATACCCAACAATAACAGATAAACAGAAAGATATAGTAAAACACAAATGACTAGTCTAAAGTGATCACAAAAACATTCTAAATTATAGTAGTCGCTGTAGTATATAGATATAGATGTACGAGCATGTAGGGAGAAGCAGGGCGTGCGCACGGCAGGGGGATCAGCGGTTGGAGGAGGATGCGGCGTTTAGAGATCTTACAGTTTGAGTGTAAAAGGAATCTTTAAAGCGGGAAGTGTGGGATCTGAAGGATCGAAAGCGGCGGCCAGAGGGGAGAAGTTCGAACAGGGGGTGGGCAAGGTGGGAAGGGTCAGAGAGGATCTTGTCGGCTCTGTTGAGAGAGCGGATCGAGTAGATGGAGGCCAGAGAGGGGAGCTCACAGCCGACAATCCTGCCTGCCGTGCGCACAACCCGCTCCAGCCGGTCTTTGTCGAGCTGCGTTGCTGTACCGTACCAGACCATGATGGAAAATGTTAGGACGCTCTCCACCACGGCCCGGTAGAACTGGAGGAGAATGTTTTTGGAAAGGCCAAACTTCCTCAGCTGTCTGAGGAAGTACAGTCGTTGATGGGCCCGCTTCACGATGGTGTTAGTGTTGGCACCCCAGCTGAGGTCGTCGGAGATGAGGGAACCCAGGAACTTGAACGAGTCTACTGTCTCGATGGCTTGTCCATTGATGAGCAGTGGATCTTTGGGGTCCTGGTTCCTGCGGTAGTCCACAATCATCTCGACTGTTTTGGAGGTGTTCAGTTCGAGGTTGTTGTCTTCGCACCACGACACCAAGTGGTCGACTTCCTGGCGGTATGTTGTTTCGTCGCCGTTGGAGATGATGCCCTCGACCGTGGTGTCGTCAGCCAACTTCACGAGCTGAACACTGTCAGCACGGGACACACAGTCATTGGTGAAGAGGCAGTAGAGGAGAGGTGAAAGGACACAGCCTTGCGGCGTGCCTGTGTTGAGAATTAGGGTTTTTGAAAGGTTGGAGCCAATCTTGACAGTTGAGTGCGGTAGAGAGGAAAGTTCAAGAGCCAGTGACAGGTGGAGAGAGGAAGATCGAAGGAGCAGAGCTTGTCGAAGAGTTTTTGGGGGATGACAGTGTTGAAGGCACTGCTGAAGTCGATAAACAGGAGTCGAGCGTAACGGTCGGGGGACTCGAGGTGTTGGAGGACAGAGTGCAGAGCCAAGGCGATGGCGTCGTCCACAGACCGGTTGGCGCGATGGGGCGTACTTGTTCAGGTGTTAAGTCAACACCGAGATAATACTTTGACTTTCCGGAAGCTACTAATGCAACCAGCCTGTCTCTTTTCTCATTGTCAACACCTGTAGCTGTCACATTAATAGCTCCTTGCATTAACAAGTCATCACAATTCATTTTAAATACAAATAAAACATTAAATTAAAAAATGGCTGGTGCTGCAATGGTGCTCGGTTCTGCGGCTGTCAACGAAGAGTTTCATGACTCCCTGTATGCCGTTACCATGAAAACCACACAAGTTAATCTAGACAAACCAGTGTTTATGGGGATGACTATTCTCGACCTTTCTAAAATACTAATGTTCGAGTTTTACTATGATTACTTTAAACCTAAATACTCGTAGGCCAGAGTTTTATACACAGACACATATTCGCTTATACTAGACATCCCTACTGAAGACATTTATAAAAACTTAGAATCAGAACTACAACATTATGATACTAGTGATTACCCTGAAGCTCACCTTTTGTACAGGAAAACAAACCAAAAGAAATTAGGTTTGATGAAAGATTAAATAAACGGGAAACTAATAGAAGAATATGCAGGACTGCGATCTAAGCATTACAGTAGTAAACACGAATCGGGAGAATCTTCAAAAGCAAAAGGCACCCAAAAAGCTGCAATAAAAAACAGAGATATCAGGCACGAAAACTACCTGGAAGCCTTAGATGGAAAAGAAGTTAAACCATACCCTAACACAGATATACAGTCTAAAAACCATGTTCTATCCACTGCAGTGATGACTAAAAAACCATTGTGCACCAATGACACAAAGCGGGTAAGAGTAACTCAAGAGTTTGCATACGCTCTAGGCCACTATAAATTACGGGTAGAAACTATGACTATGACTGTGAATAAGGAGGAAAGTCGGCAAGGCCCAAAAGGCCCGTAAGGCCTGCACGGTAAATGTTAACCATAGTTATTCTGAAGCTCCGAGCTTTTTCTTCAAAGCATCTATTGCTCCTTTGTAACGAACACGTTTTGTACACGTTTGTGTAGGAAGACGTTATGACGTCACTGTGTTGTTTACGGTAGAAATGATAATTTAGTTTGTGAGCTGTGTTAGCTCAGAGATGACATATCAGCAGAGTTGAGCGGACGTATTCGTGGGTGCTCTAGGAAAGCCTGATTCTGATAAGGAATACGATAGCTGTATCTAAGAATACAGGTATTTATTATTATTATTATTATTATTATTATTATTATTATTATTATTATTATTATTATTATTATTATTATTGGTATTTATAATGAGCTGTAAAGCTATCGATACGAAAAGGGAAAGTATTGCTTTTTGTGAATTAATACGTTTAGAGTGCAGAAGAACCCATGTTTGAAAGAAGTACGATAACTCGTGTCAATACTTATTTGATCATGTAAATGTCATGTGTGACTCAGTTTGTAACTATGATGCCATTGTTATATTCATTCATATATGGGGCTGAAATAGGAATGTAATTCAGTTGTATAATTTGTATATCTATTGATGAATGAATGGGTATGGATATGTTATAAAATGAAGGTGAGCTGTAATTGTAATATTTGGCTCATAATCCATTGTGGTAGGCTACGCAATGTGGTACAGTGTAAAGTGGCTATAGGTATTGTCACAGGAATGGTGACAATAGTGATTGTAGTGGTGTGGTGGCGTATAGAAGACATTCTACAAAGGAAATGATCTTTAAGCATTACGAATTATAAAGATGTGTCAAAGATATACAGACTCTTTAAGTATAAGAGCGGAAATTTATGACTGTGTTCATGTTGTATACAGCACGGCGGATACGGAGCGGAGAACCCCTGACGTGTGGCGGATGGATCTGTCCATATAACCTCATCTACTTGGCCGGATGTGGACACCATCATCGCCTTATCTCTCCTTCGACTACCATCACTGATGCAGACGTGCAGCAACGGTACCGAAGTGAACCTCCGGTTCTATGCTACGAGGACACCTGTAGCGTCCTCTGGATGTGGCTCTGACTCCAGCATCAGCTGATAGTTCCGTGCCGAGAGTGCTTGGGAGTGAACCATGAGTAATGTCAATATAAGCAATTGTGATCAGAAATCTCCATTGAGTCAAGTCATCGAGTGAAGTCACTATTTGTGTCGATGCTAATGCAAAGAGTAGAGTCGAGTGACGTCTCAAGGAAGGGACAACGACTTCTGCTATTATTGGATTGTGGAAGTAGCTTACTCGCCACTTAGTAAAATTAACTGTGAGAACTTATCTATCATCTACGTGAATTCGCTACATGAAAAGAACTGTACAATTTAATGTGTACGTGAACAATTTAATGTATATGCAAATGATTTAATGATTTGTGAATGACTTAATGTATATATGAATGAGAAATAGTGAAACAGAGGGCAAAGAGAAGTAACTGTGTAGTCTTTGTCCTTGTTTGTAAGCACGTGTGTGGTGGTGAATGAAAGAGTATAGTAAACAGAGATAGAACACACTCCTTTATACTGAGCGTCAGACAGCCACACTCACACACTCATTAGATTAAACGCAGTATATTTAAATAGATATTTAATTTAATACACAAAAACCATCCGTTACATCTTTTCATCCCAATAGTCTCCTTTCTTCAAATTATTTTTCTTAATTTCTTCAACATTAACAGGTGCAGACCTAGATTTAGATTGGATGTCATGCTTCAACTGTTTATATTCTTCAAAATCTCGCTGGATAATTACAAACTCTGGGTCAGTAATCTGAGTGTCTTCTAGAGCTTTCGAAAGTACTAAGTTCATGCTAGTAAGTTTAGCTATCACCAGGCTAGAAATTAGGTCATGTTTTTCTAGTTTCTTAGATACTTTAGTATTAATTATACCTAGTAGAACTGGCATCACTGAAGATAATCCAGCAGCAAGCCCTAAACCAATACTAATTGGTATACCAATTCCAGTCACCAATAATCCCACGCTGATAGCAGCTTCGGCTGTATTAATAGCATTTAGAACAGTAGACCCGTAATTTATTTCATTAAAAATGCCGGAATACCGTCATCTGCATCTAGAGTACTTTTGGATATCTGATTCAATTTGAGTCCTAACTTTTCTTATTTCTTCCAGCCTGAACGTTTGAACGTTAGTTAAGTCTAACGTTGGAGCACTAGGCTGTATAATTGACTGTAGCTGGAGCATTGGTTCTTCTTTCACTACTGCTTCCGCTATAGCAGGATACAATTTTGTGTTATATTTTTAGTGTGAAAAAAAGGCTTTTTATTAATTAACAATACTTAATAATAAGTAACCTAATTTTAGTTTATTAGCAAAATATTCTATTTGACTATCAGAAAATATGTGATCGCTGAAATAAAATGCTAACAAATCTACGTTGTCTAGGTTAATTTGCACTATTCTTTCAATAGGATTTGTGACAGGGACAAAAGTTATCTTGGGCAAGGAAGCAAATACAGAGTACTGATCTTAATTTTCTCTTGTTTCATAAATACTGTAATTCATCTGGGTTCCTCATCTAAATCGATCCAACTTAGAGTGAAGTGCGGAATTACATGAACATTTCTCTGCGTATGTTTGTGAGCAGTTATGTCAAGTACTATCATAGCTGCACTACCTAGCTGTAAAGGAGGCTGTAGTACAACTCTAACATTTTTCCCGGCTGTATCACGCTTATGTAAAAAACATAGTTTTTTTGTAGGCTTTGATTTCTATGTTTTCTTGATTATTTTCATCCGGCACTAGACTAACTAACATAGACCCGGCGTTAATAATTTTCTTAAATTTATTGTCTGGTCCCATAAAAGTGTAAGGGCTTTCGCACTTGAATTTAATAAGCCAATCTAGCACTCGTTTATAATATCCAGTTGGTGTAAAGTCGAAACCGTAAATAGACCCAACAATAGCATTCGCATCAAAGTCAATTGTGTCTGCTAGGTATTTCAGTTCAATGGTAGGACAGATTACTGGAATTATAGGGCCATTCGACATTGTATTTTTAAAATGTATTAACATTAAACTTTATTTTATCTCAAGAATAATTGTAAGATCCTCAAAGTCTACAATTTTGTTGTTTTGGTTAGTTATTTTGAAGCAGAAACTAGTATTATAGTCCTGACTTAAGTGTCGTTTTTGAGGCAGAAATTTTAATGAAACTGGATCGCAGTAAAATTCTCTCTGAGTTGAAATTATCCTTAGCAATGTACTAGGAGTACCGTTTACTAAGTTTTCCGATGTCTTCAGGTACACAAACAATCTATTATTAATTAACAAATTCATAGGTTGTGTTCCAATAAATATTATATTACTGCCGCTACATCCGCTGTAACTTATGCCGCTACTACTGCTGCTGCTGGTGCTGTTAGTGCTGCTGCTGACGCTGATGGTTTCAATAGTTAAAGATAATTCTTTGCCACGGAAACCTAATATTTCTGCCAGCTTTGGCGCAAGTGTAATGCTGATTATGTCTTTATGCTTGATATTATTGAAAGTTAACTTTACTATCAAGTTTGCAGGGTTCATTTTTGCTTCAATCGAATGAGGTTTAAACATTTCTTCAGTAAGTCTGCAGAAGTCATAATAGCCGGCATGAATAAAGTGCCTTTTTTATTAATCATTATCCAGTTGTTGTTTAGATCATGACTAATATTTACCCATTTAATCGTGTAGAATATTTCGTGTAGGATTACTTTAAGGTCCCTGTTTTGTTGTCAATAGGATGGCGAAGTTCAATGGGTATGCCTGATTTTACAGATTCGAAAGTTACAAACATATGTTTTAACATAATAAAAATGTATGCGCCATATAAATATAATAACACTGCAAAGTATACTACAGGGCCTTATTATTACGAAAAAGCAGTCGACCTAACCAAGCTGACAATAGATGGCAGTCAACGTTCATTTCAAAACTAGTTCCCATCATATCTTTAATCATTACCTCAAGCCATATATTACGAATGACTTTTTAGCTAACCATTGGCTAAACAATGGGGTATGCAGTTCTTTCAAAATCAGGTTAATTTTGCCGTTTCGTGCGCTACAACCGGTTGCAGAGTTTCTTACGTTCATCACCTTAATCACCCAGATCCTATGTTGAAGTCTATTTACCTGTTCCATTTGTATTATTAAGTGAGACGGGTGTTGTCTGAACTTCAGGTTCCGTTATTCACCGACAAAAACTTTAATCCCTTTAACAATGGCTTTGACAAAAAAGCATCAAAGGTTGTGCAATGATTTCGGAATTGATACTAAAACAGACTTCAGACAAAAACTTGACCACAATCACGGAATGGGGACTTTATTTAATAATAATAATAATAACAGGCAATTTATACAGCGCTTTCCAAAATCACAAAGCGCTTTACACAAACAAATGTAAACACAACATGCGTACAATGGTCAATATCACGCAACCATATATACATCTCAACACCAAAAATAACTAACAACACTCACTCATGGCGCCTAAAAAAAAGGCCTCTCTAAAAAGATGCGTCTTCAAGTTCGTTTTAAAAGACGCTAGTGAAGGACTGTGACGGACGGACCGAGGTAGCGAGTTCCGGTCTGAACGGAGAAGAAACTGAAAGCTCTACCACCGTGTCTCACCCTGTGGCATTCTGGTACACGGAACATCCTTTCATCTGCAGAGGAGCGGAGAGACCGAGAAGGAACATAGACAATCACAAGTTCGGAAAGATAGCTAGGAGCAGTTCCAGAGATGATGTGGTAGCAGAGACATGAGGTTTTATATTTAATTCGTTGTTCAATTGGGAGCCATTGCAGCTCTTGAAAGAGAGGCGTGCAATGCTGTGATTTCCGTGCTTTGAAGATTAGTTTAGCTGCAGAGTTTTGGACTTGCTGAAGAGGTCTAAGGACTTTCTGTGTGCAACCTACAAGGAGTGAATTACAGTAATCCAATCTAGACAGAATGCATGCGCTAACTAGTGTTTTTGTTGCTTCTTGTGTGAGATACTGTCGAATGGAGCTTATGCGTCTAAGTTCAATGTATGCAATCTGACAAGTTTTTGCAATGTGTTGCTGCATGGAGAGATCCTGATCGAGAAAAAACCCAAGATCGCGAACAGTGCCAGAAAAAGAAATAGAAGTAGTTCCAATAGTGATAGTTGAGGGAAGAGAAGAGGGGTCTGCAGATGACGGAGAAACACGGAGGGCCTCAGTTTTGTTATCATTTAGCTTGAGACGGTTTAGATACGCTGTGGGTAATTTATACCCAGGGCTTACGTACCTGTTTACATCATTTAACCACAAGTCAGGTTCCTTTACTGTATATCAGACAAAAACGAAGTGCAGCATACAGCACTTTTATATTAGACACATCAAACGGATTTACCCAAAGTGGGGTGGAAAGGCTGAATGAATCTATGTGTACATATACGTGGTGCATTCTGGGGTCTCAAGCGGAAACATGAAGTAATATCATTGAGGAGGGAACAAGCTTCGATGCACAAAAGCAGTTTCTAGCCAACATAGAAGATTCTATTAATTCGGCAGTAGATTTGCCCGTGAGTATTAAAAGATATCAAGACACTTTAAAGTATGCTAGATCAAAAGTAGATTACGTAATAGGTTTAGGACTGTATATGTTGCCTTCAGATCTTCAGATTAGGATAGGAACTTATCAAACTACAACAACAATATAGTGATTGCCGACTCTCAATTTCATATAGGCTACAATCCTATAATAAATACATTGAATACAGCGAATGCAGTGAATACAGCGAATGCAGTATTTACTGCTAATAACGAACCTTTAAGTTCATTACCATTATCTCCACCGCTTCCAAACCTACGGAACCTGCTGGAGTTTAATTAACTAATAATAATAATACTAATAATAATACTAATAATAATACTAATAATACTAATAATAATACTAATAATAATACTAATAATAATAATAATAATAATAATAATAATAATAATAATAATAATAATAATAATAATAATAATAATAATTATACTAATACTAATAATAATACTAATAATAATAATAATAATAATAATAATAATAATAATAATAATAATAATAATAATAATAATAATAATAATAATATGATGATGATGATGATGATGATGATAATGATGATGACGAGGGAAAGGCTTAATGTTTGTTGGATGATGATAATTGTTGGGGGAACATATTATTTTAATTAATTAACAATATGGTAATGATAATGGAGGTCGAGTCTCATTTTTGCTTGTTGATTGTTTAAGTGTTATGTATGTGTGGGGAAGGGAGCGAGTCTCATATTGATTGATGCTTTGTGCATGGGCCTAATTGATGTGTGGGGAGGGCATTCATTCATTCATTTTATTGGCGCCATTTTGCATTCACATTGCTGCTGCTGGTGGTCATCACTTCCGTGCCTTGCAGGATGGTCTTTGCAAGGCCTGATGATCTGGTGATGTGGCCATACCATCGGAGTTTCCGTGTCTTCACCACTGTGAGCAGGTCATCGTGTTGTCCAATGGCTTGTGTGATGGTCTGTCAGACTTTGTCATTAAAGATGTGTTGGGTATAAGAAATGCCCAGAAGTCTTCTGTGGCACCTCATCTCCATGCTTTGTATTCGTGGTTGTAGATCTGCTGTGAGAGTCATTTCCATTCCATAAGCTCTGGAGGTGGTGTCAAGCCTCTGTACCAGCTGTTCAAGTTCTTGTTCCTCTCCAGCCAATCCATCTATGTAATCCGCAAAACGAAGATTGGAGATTGCTCTACCCCCTATGCTGACTGTGCCTTCGTGATCTGCAAGAGCATCTGACATGATGCGCTCTAGGAAGATGTTGAAGAGTGTTGGAGAGAGTAGGCATCCTTGACGCACACTTATTGTTGTTTTGAACCAGTTCCCGATGATGCTGTTATGGAGGACTGCACTAGTAGCCTTGTCATACAGGTTTTTGATGACTTCAATAATTTTAGGGCTGATGTTGTACACTTTCATTGTTGCCCATAGAGCTGCATGCCAGACTCGGTCAAATGCCTTCAGCTATAATTTGTTCAGCTTGGGGTTTCAACCTGTTGAGTATTATTTTTAGTAGGACCTTGCTGGGATGGCTGATGAGGCTGGTGGTGCGGTAATTTTCACACTCCTGAAGGTTACCTTTTGTGGGAAGAGTGATGACATGCGACTGGGGCCATGGTGTAGGCCACTCCCCACTCTGCCAGATCTTGTTACAGATAATGGTGACGGCATCAATCATCGCTTCTCCTCCTGCTTGTAGCAGTTCCACGGGTATGTTGTCCATTTCCACTGACTTCCCTTTCTTCAGCGATTGCACTGCTGCCTCAACTTCTTCCCGGAGAATTGGGAGGATTTCTTCTTCTTCTCTGTTCTTGGGACATGCTAGAACTGATGGGTCTCCATTTGGTGTATGGTTGTAAAGGTCAGAGCAGTAATCTGTCAATCTGTCCAAGACTTCTTGTTCTTCTGTAAGGCATATGCCAGACTTGCTTTGGATCGTGGAGACTTTGGGCTAGCTGTTTAACAATTGTCAGCCGCTTCACAGTCGGTAGGCCTTCTTACTGTTGTTCTTGTTCAGACTGTTCTCTATTTCCTGGCATTGATCTTCTATCCAGTTCTCCTTTGCTGTGCGCTTGAATTTTTGGATGCCATTGTTGATTTTTAGGTAGACATCAGCTCCCTGTGAGTTGTTATTTTTCTTTTTTATCTCTCTTCGTTTATCACACAGATATAAAAGTTCAGGTGTGACCCACGGCTTCTTCTTTGGTCGGTGCTTGCCAAGGATCTGAGTGGCGGCATCTGTCACAGCTGAGTTGAAGATGGTGATCATGGTGTTGACATCTACTTCACCAGCCCCCAAAATGAGCAGTAGTGCAAATTTTCCCCCAATTGTGGCCTGAAATAGTTCTGCCACCTACGGCTGTTGCAGTTTGTCCAGATCGAACTTCAGTCTAGTGCACTTTGCTGTATTTACTCTCTTCAAGTGGAGCCGGAAAGACATCATCACGAGATCGTGGACATTTCCGATATCTGCTCCTGGAAAAGTGCGTGTCCTGCCAATGTTGATGCTTGATCTGAAGCGTTTCTTGACCATGATGTAGTCTATCTGGTTGTGATGCTTCCCGCCGGGACTGTGCCATGTCCATCGTCTGCAGTTTTTGTGGAGACCAAGCGTGTTTGCCAGTACCAGATTGTTGTATCTGGCAAACTCCAAGAGTCTCAGACCCCTGTCATTTGTCTCGTTGTTGCAGTGGGGCCCACATGTGTCTCCCCAGTTGTGGTACGCATCTTGGCCAACCTTGGCATTCTAGTCGCCTTGCACTATGACTATGTCCTTCTTCGGCACTTGGTCAATGACAGCCTCTAGATTTTCATAAATATCCTCCACTTCGCTGTCGTCATAGTCTGATGTTGGGGCATGGGCCTGGATGATGGTGATGTTGAAAAGACCTGCTCTCAGGCGGATGGTAATGAGTCTACTGGAGACTGGGCGGAAACCCATGACAGTGGCTAGAATGTTCTTGTGGACAAAGAATCCAACGCCATGTTCGTGCCTGTCATCTCTACCGCTGAAATAGAGCTTGTGGCATTTGTCGGTTGTTGTTTCACCTAGGCCTTTCCAGCGCAGCTTACTGATACCTAAAACGTTCCATCGATAGTGGTCCAGCTCGTGGGCCAGTTCTTCTAATTTTCCTTCCGCAGTTAGGGTCCTGACATTCCAGGTTCCTATGAAGATGTTGTTTCTCGTGCGATATATCCGATGACGTTTTCATATTTTTTGTTAAGAGACAACACATAGAAGGGAAAAAGAGAATCATGTAGCAACTTTCCATACAAGTGTCTTGTCTTGATTCCTTCTCTTTTACCATAAAATTCTTTTAATATAAACAAAAACTGCATATAATGAAACCATATAGCGATTTGTGTTCTTTGTTACTGTTACAATGTACCAGGAAGAGAGAGTGTATTTATGTGGGTTCAACGCCAACTTGCTCCAAAACGTCCTTTCATTATAATATATGTTGCTCCAAAAGCATTCTGCAAAATCCTTCACCTGCTGTGAAATTACATAATAATTCTTGAGCCTTTGGTCCGAGGCAGTAGGTGGTTGGAATTTAAATAAAATATACCCTTTTAAACAACACAAAAATGACAACCCTTCTTCAGTTATTTCAGGCAGCATCTTACTGAAAACACTTCAAAAAGCATTCATTCCCTACACAACACAGTACTCAAGCACACACTAGCCCAGCATATGATATTGATTAATTGCAATCCTAGCCTACGTGACCTTCCATCATGCAACCATTCTATTGAGTGGGAGGAAATGTTGACACTGGTCGAACCAGTCCTTCATGAGGTTAAAAAAATTTCAACATTTCTGCGCATGCGCACAATAGGTCCGAATTGTGCGGCTGCGTAGTAAAGCAGGAAGTGAAGACTATGCTATAAATGATCCAGGTGTTTTTCTTATACACGATTTACACAAACACACTCACGCACACACACATACAAACACACATGCAAGTAAATTAATTTTATAACATAAAAAAATAATGGCTCAATACAGATACCAACTCGCGCCTATTTAATCACAAATCCACGCTGCAACCCCCGTAGCTACCGTAGCTATTATTTTCTATGCGATCATTATTCTATATAAGCCCAGATTGGCTGACGAAATTCACTTTGACAGAATAATTTACGTTCAAATGCTTAGAATACAGATAGAGAACAAACATTCATACAGACATGGGAACATTATTCTATGTACCAGTGGGTACCGGTTGTCCATTCAGCTGTGATTACTAAGTGCCAGTAGCCTAGTGGAACTGTGGAAGCTAGTAATAGTATTGATTATTTTTTTTAGGTTTGTCAGGAAAAAAACAACCTTGAGGCGACGACGGGCTGGGGAATAAGTGATGATGGTGACAGGCGAGATTTGAGGATTTTTTTAATATAAATAAATGTTATACTATCTGTGCTGTTTTCAATTCTTTTTCCAGAATAATAAAGTTCGATGGTAAGTATGGTTCGAAAGTCTATCCGCAATGCAAATCTATTTACAAGATAATCTTGCAGTCTTGTGTCTTGCAAATGAAGATTCTTAGAAATTAAATCAACACTAACATTCCTTAAACGGCCTCCACTCAAGATTTTTCTAATCTCATCAAACTGTTGAAAAGGCAACATTCCATTTGTGAAAATTGATTAGGCTTACCTTCATCACAACTGCCACTTTCATTATATTATATTCATTGCATAGCAAGTAAATACAGACTTAAAAACCCTATTGGAAACAAATATGGACTCTAATGTAGAAACTAATGTTGATCAGGCTATGGAAACTATAAATGACCAGCCCCTATCATTATTACCTCTGCACAAACTTCAAGGCTTAGATACAGCTTCACAATCGGTGAGAGGGGAGACAATGATGAATTTAACCAAGCTGGCGAATAAGACAAACAAATAGAAAAACAACTAATTAAACTAGCAGAAGCTGATGACTTGACCTTAAGCATTGAGGTAAAGCAGATTCAAAAGAGGCTCACCGACCTTTACACAGAATGCTCAGTGAGGCTAGAAGCCGTATCCATAAACAGAGAAAAATTAATAACTAAGTTTGCTAGAATAAAAGAAACAGTGCATACAATTTCACATAAAGACATTACACTTGCAGAAAGAATTCAAACACTATTCGGAGAGCTAGGTGTTACAATATTTAGCATTCTTACAGCTGTTGGGATGATAATAAGCACACTAGACCTGGCTCTCACTAGAACCGCAGGCATTGGTGGCAGTGGCAGTGGATCTGGCGGTGCTGGTAAAACACCAGTTAAAACTGGATTACGAAAACATTACAAAACATAGCTAACTTATCGAAACGCCTAGGTGACAAACTTATAGACGCACTTCCAGGAAATGTTCTGTATTTTGATATTTAAATCTGCTTCTGAAGTTGTTGTTTGGGCGTCTGAGCATCTGTGGTAGTTGTTTATAATCATATTACTCTGGTTACAGAAAATAATAAATCCCAAATAACCCTGCTAATAACAAACCACCTGTATGCACTAGACACGAAACCCCACGATCAATATTCGGTAGTGGTGGGGATAGTGGTGAACTTAAAGGTTCATTATTTGCAGTATTTATTGTAGGATTGTAGCCTATATGAACCTGCGGGTCGGCAATCACTATATTGTTATTGTAGTTTGATATATAGTTTGGAAGGCACTGTGGTCTAATGGTAGTGCTTCGGCTTGCGGATCTGAAAATATCTGGTCTTTAACCCCTGTAGACACATAATTAAGATTGGCTTATTAAATTCAAATGTCAAAGCCATTACACCTTTATAGGACAAGACAATACATTTAAGAAAAAATATTAACGCTGGGACTATGCTAGTTAGACTAGTGTCAGATGAAAATAATCAAGAAAACATAGAAATCAAAGTCTACAAAAAAAAAAAAAACAACAACTATGTATGTTTTACATAAGCGTTATACCGTCGGGAAAAATGTTAGAATTGTTCTGCAGCCTCCTTTACAGCTAGGTAGTGTGGCTATGATAGTACTTGACACAATTGCTCACAAACCTACACACAGAAATGTTAATGTAATTCTGCATGTAACTCTAAGTTGGGCCAATTTAGACGAGGATACCAGATGTATTACATTATTTATGAGGCAAAAAGAGAAAATGAAAATCAGTATTCTGTATTTCTTTCCTCGCCCAAGATAACTTTTACCTTTGTTCCAAATCATGTTGATAGAAAAGGGCAAATTAACCTAGACAGCGTAGTTCTGTTTGCATTTTATTTCAGTGATAAGATATTTCCTGATAATCAAATATAATATTTTGCTATTGAACTAAAATCAAGTTAATTAATAAAAAGCTTCTTTTTTCACAATAAAAATAGGGTGACAAAATTGTATCCTGCAGAAGTTGAAGAAAAACCACAACAGCCCAGTGCTCCAACGTAAAACTTAACTAACGTTCAAACGTTCAGGCTGGAAGAAATAAGGAAAGTGAGGACGGAAAGTGAATCAGATATCCAAAAGTACTCTATATGCGGAAGACGGTATTCCAGCACTTTTAACGGGATAAATTACGTGTCTACTGTTCTAAATGTTACTAATACAGCAGAAGCTGCTATCAGCGTGGGAGTATTGGGTTAGGGGCTGCTGCCGGATTATCTGCAGTGATGTCAGTTCTGTTAGGTGTAATTAATACTAAAGTATCTAAGAAACTAGAAAAACACGACCTCGTTACTAGCCTGGCGATAACCAAACTTACTAACATGAACTTAATAATTGTGAAAGCTCTAGAAGACACCCAGATTACTGACAAAGAGTTTGTAATTATTCAGCTATATTTTGAAGAATATTAAAGGTTAAAGCATGGCATCCAATCTAAATCTAGGTCTGTACCTGTTAATGTTGAAGAATTAAAAACAAACATAATAGAAGAAGGGAAACTATTGGGGCGGAAAGAGTAAAGGATGCTATGAAAAAAGCTCGATCTTTCAGAATAAATACAGTTAACAGTTACTCTGGTCCTGCAGGCCTTGCAGCAGGTCCTGCTGATCTTGCAGGTTCTCCGCCTTATTCACAGTCATAGTTTCTAGAGCATATGCAAAGTCTTTAGTAACCCTTACCCTCTTTGTATCATTGGCGCACACTGTTTTTGTAGTTGTCACTGCAGGGGACAGTACATGGTTATTAGACTGTATAGTTTTGTTTAGAATATTCTGTGAGAAATACCTACAGCACCAACAACATCTAGATCATGTGTTCATAGACTTCAAGAAGGCGTTTGACCCAGTCTGCCATGCAGCTCTATGGGCAACAATGAAAGTGTACAACATCAGCCCTAAAATTATTGAAGTCATCAAAAGCCTGTATGACAAGGCTACCAGTGCAGTCCTCCACACCAGCGCCATCGGGAGCTGGTTCAGAACAACCATCGGTGTGCGTCAAGGATGCCTACTCTCTCCAACACTCTTCAACATCTTCCTAGAGCGCATCATGTCAGATGCTATTGCAGATCATGAAGGCACAGTCAGCATAGGGGGTAAAGCAATCTCCAATCTTCGTTTTGCGTATGACATTGATGGATTGTCTGGAGAGGAACAAGAACTTGAACAGCTGGTACAGAGGCTTGACACCACCTCCAAAACGTATGGAATGGAAATAAGTGCAGAGAAGACCAAAATGATGACCAGCAACCAGCACCACCAATGGCATCAACACGGACATCAAAGTCCAAGGCCAATCCCTCAACACAGTGCATATCTTCAGGAGCCATTGTATCAGACAATGGGTCCCGATCGAAAGTCCTCTCCAGGATCGCACAAACAACTGCTGCCCTGACAAGGTTGAAGCCCATTTGGAAAGACAGGACCATCAGTCTACATTCCAAAGTAAGATTGCTGTGCTTCCTTGTCATCTCCATCTTCCTATATGCTTGCGAAGCATGGACCCTCACAGCAGATCTCCAACGAAGAATACAAAGCATAGAGATGAGGTGCTAAAGAAGACTTCTGGGCGTTTCCTATACCCAACACACCACCAACAATGAAGTCCGACAGACCATCACACAAGCCATTGGACAACACGATGACCTGCTCACAGTGGTGAAGAAACGGAAACTCCAATGGTATGGCCATGTCACCAGATCATCAGGCCTTGCAAAGACTATTCCGTAAGGCACAGTGCAAGGAGGTAGAAGAAGAGGGAGACCACAAAAGAGGTGGGAGGACAACATTCGAGAATGGGCTGGTTTGACACTGAGCGAAGCCATCAGGGCTGCTGAGGACAGAGAAAGATGAAGTATGCTGGTTAAACGATCATCTGTGGTGCCCCTACGACCTCAGGGTTACGGGACTGGATGGATGGATGGATGGATAGTTTTGTTAGGGTATGGTTCAACTTTATCCCCTCTAAGGCTTCCAGGTAGTTGTAGAGAACGGGATTTTCCCAGTATTTTAATAAATATGTATTTTTTATTAATCTATGTATTTTTCCGATTGGCCCAAGTTCTTGAGCCAATGGGAGAGTTGATATTACGCGAATCGGGGCATTGTTCACTCACTAGTAAAAACTAAAAGAGGTAGAAAGCGTGAAAGCCTGTCAAGGTGTATGGGTTCTACGGTCTTTCTCTCTGGAAGTGGATTATTATTTTTGTGCTGTAAAGATTACAGGTATCTATAATGTTTTTCATGCTTGTGGGATTCTGATAAGTATATTTTTGTATTGCATTTGTGAAAGGTAGTGAGCTGTTGTCCACTAGAACGGAATATAATTTTCATTGATGTAATAATATTTTTAATTACGTGGGGCGATAGTTGTAGAGTAGTAGATAATGAAATATGAATGAAAGGCGTGAGCATGTTTGATAGTAATTTTCATTCATGGAATGATTATATCTGGATTATGATCAACATCGTAAAAGGAAGGAAGACACGATCACATATAGAACGGAAGTGGAAATGTGTTGAAACAAAAGAATAATGAAATCATAGTCTTATTGGGTGTTAGCATTCGCCATACCTGTTTCTAGTTCATGATATTTATTAAGGTAGTGTTGACTTTGAGTTATTGAAAAACAATTTTTTTTTAAATAATTCATAGGGTTTAGACATTTGAGGACTTAGATTAATTGAGCAGTGCCGTTATTGATTTAGTATTGAGTTGTCTTAGACTATTGTTTATTATAAAAAGAATTTATTTTTAAAAAGGAAATTATAGTTGTTGATATTTGATTGTTCATACTTTATCAGTTTATTGATTTGGTTTACTGCTATTTTGTTACACTCGATTCGATGTTGGTGTTTTCTATCAGTATCTGATTCAACCCCAATGCTGAATTCCTGATAGGGTGTAACTCAGATTCGTTTATCCACGCAGCCTGCTCAAGCAGCATACAAGTCACAAAGTCGACGTATGAAGTTTTCCACTTTTATTCAGCACACATCAACAACTGCATACAATTCTCAACTCAACTTAACAACTTTCAACAACTATCAACAACTATCTCTCAACAACAGTGCGGCACACAATTTTATAACCTCTCTCTCTTCCTGAACAATTTCGAACACAGTAGAAATGACGCACTACCACCAATCGATTATTTCCCGTCCCAGAATGTTCGCAAATATCTACGTCCATCAAGAAACTTCGATCGATAGTAAACAAGGAGATCTAGAGGATTCTCCAACAATATCGACTAACGAAAATTATCAACGTTATACAAAGCTTCCTCTAACCACAACGCAAACTCAAATCAAAGGTAAATAAACTCCATTATTGAATACTTTGCAAATCGAAACGATTAGATCTATCGTGCGCGTTTCAGACCTACTATCGTTCGCGTTTCAACGTAACATATTTGTTACATAGATTTGTTTCATTTTGAGTTTATTGTTGCCTTAGCTTGACTTGGGCTATTGTTAGTTTTTATTTTTATCATTCTTTCTTGGGTATTTGGGACTTAGTGTATATATTGTAGTTTAGGTAAGTGCTGATTTTGATTTATATTTTGAATTTTTTTTTTAAACATGGATGACTATGATGATTTTTTTGAAAATTTTCTTAAACAAGCTACTACTTTGGAAGTGGCTGACAAGCATAAATATGTTCAAGAGTGTTTTCAGCGACTTGATAGACAAAGGGAACGGGAAGCTAAACAAAAAGAATCAGAATTGGATATGGAATCCACGAAACTAGAAACACAAAAAGAAATGGAATTCAAGAAGCTAGAAACACAAAAAGAAATGGAATCCAAAAGAATGGACATTGAACTTGAGAGGGAAAAATCAAAACAGCTAGAAATACAGGCTAGTCAGGGGGGGTCATGTTGCTTGTCAAGATCAGGATCATGATCAAACTTATGCGAAGCATCAGTTTAAAGCTCGACCTATTTTTCCTAAACTTCCCATGTTTAGAGAGAAGACTGATGATATTGACTCATACTTGTTTCGTTTTGAAACAAATGCTACTGCACTTGGCTGGGAAAAGGGTCAATGGGTTGTTTATTTGTCTGCTTTGCTTGAGGGAAATGCTTTGAGTTTATATCATAGTTTAGCTGCCAATGGACATTGTGATTATGACATTTTGAAAGATAATTTATTGAAGAAATTCCAATGTACTGCTGAAGGTTTCAGAGAGAAATTTCGTGCTACCAAACCAGATGCAAATGAACCGTTTCAAACTTTTGGCATTGAACTTAATCGATTGTTTGATCGATGGGTTGCACTTTCTGGCGTTAAACGTATGCTAGATGGCATAGTTGATTTGGTACTGGGTGAACATTTCTACAGAGTGTGTCTGCAGATCTTGCCACTTTCATTCGCGAAAGAGGATTGGTCAGCCTCGAGGACATGGTGAAATTGTGCCGAAAGTTACCGTCTTGCTCGTCCGGGTAAGAATTTGGCTCGCAAGGCCACTACTTCTGCCTTCGCGTCGGTTGGTCAATTCAATACCGTTGCTGAAGCTAATGGGTCTTCGGGTCGTTCGGATTTTCGCGGTGGATACGGTGGTTATCGACGGCAGGTTGGTTACCGTGGCCGCTGGAACTTTAATCGAAGTGCGCCATCCACTGTTGCAGATTCTCATCAAGGTCAAGGTCGTGGTGGATTCGGACGTGGCTCGTCATGAATTTTGCTAAATGTCAGCTTTGCAAAGGCAGTGGCCATTCTTCATTCAAATGTCCACTTAGAAACAATCCGACAAATCCATGCTACATTTGTGGGTTGGGGGGACATGTTAAGAAAAATTGTCCGTTTGCTACTTCTGCACTCAAAACAGACACACAAAAGACTCAGGTTGTTTCTGCTGCATTGCCTGTTGATCCTGAGGTTGTCTGTTCAGTTGCTAGTCCTGCTGTTGGTCATCTACATTTGGAGTTGGGTACAGTGAAGGGTACACCATGTTCTGTACTTCGTGACACAGGTGCTACGATTTGTGGTGTGCGTCAGCGATTGGTGTCATCTCTCGAGTACATCGAAGGACAAGTTCGTTGTAAGACATTTGGAGGTGAGATTACTGTTTATCCACTTGCCAAACTTGCAGTGTCCACTCCATATTTTTCAGGTCAGTTGGTTTGTGCTGTGCTTCCTGACCCAGTTGCTGATTTGATCATTGGGAACATTGCTGGGTTGACAGATTCTGTTGTTGGTGCTCAGGTTTCAGTTGAGTTGAGTGGGGCGGCTGTCACTACTCGAGCTCGCACTGCGCAGAAAGATTTTCCTCATACTCCTTTAGTTGATGTTTCTCAAGATTTTGGCGTTTCTCGTCAGGAGTTGATTGATTTGCAGAAATCAGATTCCAGTCTTGCTTCATGTTTTACGTGTGCTCAGTCTGGAGAAAGGAAAGCTGTTGGTTCTGCTACTTATTTTTTCTTTGAGGATGCAGGTGTTTTGTATCGTTCGTACGAAAAGCCAGGTCAAATTCTACAGCAGATTGTTGTTCCAGAGAAGTTGCGTGCTGCTGTTTTGGCTACTTCACATGATCAGTTGCTTGCTGCTCATTGTGGTACTCGTCGTACTTTGACGCGAGTTCTTTCAAAGTTTTTTTGGCCCGGAGTGTCAGCGGATACTTCGAGGTACGTTCGTACTTGTGATGTGTGCCAGAAGTCAACTTCGAAGGGGAAGGCTCCGCCAGTTCCGTTGGTTGTGGTACCTCAGTCATCTAGTCCGTTTGAAAGGGTCCACATTGACTTGGTCGGTCCTTTGTCGCCACCTTCGGAGGAAGGCCATCGATACATTCTGACATTGGTCGACTTGGCAACTCGTTTTCCAGAGGCTGTGCCACTTAAAAACATTTCTTCAGTGGAGGTTGCAGAGGCTTTGCTGTCGATTTTTGCACGGCTAGGTTTTCCCAAGGTGACACTGTCCGATCAAGGTACTCAGTTTACCTCTGAGTTGATCAAGCAGTTCTACGCACTGTGTGGCACTAGGGCGATTCGGACGTCTCCGTATCATCCTCAGGCACATGGAATTGTGGAGAGGTTTCACAGGACGTTGAAGGCGATGCTTGGGAATGTTGTTCAGTCTCATCCAAAGGCGTGGCATCGTTACTTGCCTGCTTTACTTTTTGCTTGTCGGGAGTTACCATCAGAGAGTACTGGTTTCAGTCCCTTTGAGTTGATGTTTGGTCGCCAACCTCGTGGTCCAATTTCGTTGCTTGCTGATTCTTGGACCCAGGACCAGTCTTCAAAGGATGTAGATGCACAGCCATTGTATTTGCATGTTTTCAAGTTGAAGAACATCATTGCGGAGACTTGTGAATTGGCTAGGCAAAACTCTGCACAATCATCAGTGTCACAGGGCAGCCTGTGATGAAACCGGGTAGAAGGTGTGGGTGGAGAGTTAATGAGTTGGGGTAGTAACTGCGCGCTGTCGTATGTTTGGTTAAGCGTGGAAAGCGTGATTTTGGAACAGCATAGTTCGGCCAGCCAGTTTTGGAATGTGTTCACTGTAGTCAGAACACGTTTTGCAGAGTAACGGGGAAGACCTGTGGTCTTGTGTCTCTGGGTATATTGTTCTGGAAGTAAGGTTGGGACAGTTGTTAACGTAAATGATAACTGGTTCTAAAAGAAAACCTAGTGGGAAATGTTACGGTTATGGTAACAAGCTCAAGGAAGTGTAGAGCAAATAACTAAGTTTGTGTGTTGTGGTAAGTTAGTGTAGAGGTGGTCCACTAACAGGAATTACTACGCACTGGATACCTTACTTGGAGTACTGTGTAGGCGAGCAGTGGTAAGGGCTAGCTACAGGTACTTTACATTCGAGCCGTGTGGGTGAGTGTGATGGTGATCTTCCTTTACTGTGCTAATGACCGATGGCCGGCTGTTGGGGTGTTGAACGATAGCTGTGCGTGAGGCTGGGGGAAGGATGGTTGCACTGGGGAGAGGCAGACGGAAGGAAGAGTGCGACTGAAGGAGGGAGAATGAGGGTGAAGTGTGGTGAAGGTAGGATGGAAGTGGTTGCTGTTGTTGAGGTTGCGGTTGCTCAAGATGGATAATGTGTTGATGATTACATGTATTCATTTGCAGCATTGCTCATTTCATGCATTCATAATGTCATTTAGTTTTTGAATTATGTGTTTGATTACAAGAGACAGTAATAGTAGTCAAGGGAAGTGAAGTGGACAGCAGTGGCGCTTCCTCAAGATACAGGAATTAGTTAGTGTAGTAAGGGGGGAAGAGTGTGAGGAGGGAGGGGGACAGAATCGGGTGGATATGACATTAACAATAAGACAAGCATGTTGCAGGTTCGAAAGTTCGTTGTTCGAGGGTCTTCGAAGTTCGTCGTACTCATCAGCTCGACACGGAGTAACGTTGACCAGCGTCGCGCGACAACGACGACGACATTTGGTCGTGTGGACCCAGCATCATCATCACCGCCCGTTCGTCCTCGTCCGTGTTGGTGTGTACATCTTCATTGTTCCACAACCCCACCTTTTCCGCGGTGGTTGTGACGTCTGTGTATGGAACCTGGCCTCGACGTCACAGTGTTAGCCGACTGGAGGAGTTAGGCTGGGAGGCGTCGACGGTGGCAGGGCTGCCGCAACTACAGCGTCATCATCATCATCATCATCGTCAGCGGTGGGAGGGAGTGGCGACACCACTACGCCTGGATTCCATAGCGACAGTCCGGTGACAGTCACGAGGAGGGGCAGCTACTTTTCGGAGACATCAACGGGGACGCCCTACTATCAGGTCAGCTTATTCTTTGTTGTCCCCCTCTTGATACTCGACCCCCCCTGTGTTCGGACATTTGCAGTGCACAGTCGTTAGTTAGACGTGGTTGTCTAGCAACCCTCGTTCATCTGACATTCCATTTCATTGTTCATCGACCCATTGATTGTTCCATCACCATTTTTCTCGTTTCATGTGTAAATGTGGTATGTGTATGAGTGTGTGGTATGAATGAATAAATAGCTTGAAAGTTTGTATATATATTCGTTGTGTTTTCATCCCTTCACGTCTGCGGGAAATCGCCATTCTGTCTGGGTTGTCTGAGTGTGGAAGTTGTCTGTTTGTGGCGTCTGCCCGGAGAGAGTCGTGGCGGTGACATATGGTGGACCTGCGGGGTATGTGTGAGTGTGCCCAGACGTGAAGTTGTCTCGTGATTGTCTTGTGGTGGCCGAGTGTGTAAGGCGTGATTCTGTGAGAGTGTGCACCCCAGCGGGTGGTTGGAGGGAGTCAGGTCGCTGTTTAGCGGAGGCTCACAGCCGGCGTGGGTTCGACCACACGTGAGGGAGGGGGCCATTGCACTCTCCAACCGGTTCGCTACCTCGCGGGCCAGTTTCCACTGTTTGAGTGGGAGGAGGTGGGTGATAGGTAAGGGAGATAGCTTAGGTAGGTAGGTTAGTATCTAAGGCTGGGCTAGGTAAGGTAGGGTACGTAGGGTTCTTGACTTGTTGTTGTTGGTTGTTGTTGCTTTCCTTGTAAGCAGGATGGCATCGATCGAGGAGGCTGAAGGAGTGTCACCGATCGCGGCTCGTACGCGTTCTCGCGTGGGTGTCACGATGGACGAGCGCACGACGGCAGCAGCTGATACGGGAGTCACCGACTTACCTTCTGCGACCGAGCAGCGGTGATCGCCGGTTCGGTCATCGCGTCGTGGGTCAGCAGACGACGAGTCGACGACGATGGAAGCCAGAGACACAGTGAGTGATCCTTTTGTGACGGGATTTGACGCGACTGGCGGGATGTCAGCAGGCACCGACGTCTACGGAGACCAGGATCGTCTGAGCGACGCAACGAGGCTGAAGAGGTTTGAGACCAATCCTTACCGTTCAATCTACAAGGTCGAGGCGGCACCGACGCCGAAGACAGGACCGTTCGCGGACGAGACGCCGATGGAGAGGATCCTGAGGCTCGCCAAGCGCGAAGGACTGAAGGGTCAAGCAGCGTTAGACTACGCGATAGACCAAGCGGCTAGGGGGGAAGACGCAGACCGGAGAGAGAGAGAGAGGGAGAGAGAGATAGCGCTGAGAGAGAGAGAGATGGAACACGAACTAGCGATGGCGCAGCTGACGTCGCAA
This sequence comes from Oncomelania hupensis, assembly GCA_036898135.1. NCBI lineage: Eukaryota > Metazoa > Mollusca > Gastropoda > Littorinimorpha > Pomatiopsidae > Oncomelania > Oncomelania hupensis. The sequence continues at coordinate 10,112,467 of CM072517.1, forward strand.
GGCGCCGGGAACCGCAGGAATCGTCAACCCGAGTTCGAGACGGTCAAGCTCAGGTTACCGTTCTTCGAGGATAAGGACGACCTAGAAACCTACTTGTGCCAGTTCGAGCGGTTCGCCAAGGCTCAAGACTGGAAGAAGGACACGTGGGCTATTCGCTTGGGGACCTTGCTGAAGGGGAAGGCGAGGGAAGTTTACGTTGGTTTGAATGAGGACGACTCTGCCGACTACGAGATCCTGAAGGCAGCGTTGTTGGTACGATTCAACCTGACGGCCGAGACGTATCGGAAGAAGTTTCGCCAGCTACGAAGGGAGCCACCAGAGACTTTCAAACAGTATCTGCGGAAGTCAGAGTTGTTCCTGGAGCGCTGGATGAGACTAGCGAACAAGAAGGCTACGTATGCGGATTTACTTGACTTAGTGCTGATGGAGCAGATGGTCAACGGTTTGACACCAGAACTGGTCACGTTCGTGCGTGAACGCAACCCAGCAACGGTGGAGGAGGCCGCGACGTTAACACAGCAGTACGTCGACGCCAGGGCGGGAACCAACCTACGTTTCCCACCACGTCAACCCTTTACACCCAGGGATAAGAGTGAGGGCCGCAAGCCAGCGGGACCACGACCTAACTCGCCTGACAAGCGGGAGTGCTACAGTTGTGGGCAGAAGGGGCACTTGAAGCGAGATTGTCCGAAACGCAGCGAGCGAAGTGGAGGAGCGTTGCGCATCTTGAAGGAGGCAGGCAAGGAGGGAGATCCTCGGTTCCAGGGCCAAGTGGTAGTGGAAGGCGTTCCGCTGACGGCTGTGAGGGACACGGGGGCCGACTTGATTTGCCTGCGGAAGGGAGAGGTTGCCAACCTTGTGTACACGGGACGCACGCGGCGTGTCGGATTCGCCATTCGCCAGCTATCCAAGTCACTGCCGACAGCGTGGGTACAGCTGGAGTCACCGTTCTACACCGGGAGAGTGGAGGTAGTGGTGGTGCCGGACTTGATCTACCCAGTGGTGATCGGCAACTGGGCGAAGACGGAGCAGCAACATGATACAGCACTGCCGGTATTCGCCGAGGGGAGTGCTGAGTGTTGCGCTGTGCAGACGCGAGCGCAGCCAGCCAAGGAGCAAGTCACTGCGGAACCAGTGATGGCCGGACCGAGTAAGAACATCGTCGCCACGCCAGAAGAGATTCGCCAACTGCAGTTGGAAGACGGCGAGCTTGCAAAGGTACGACAGTTAGCAGACCGGAAGGCAGGGAAGGAGAAACGAGGCAAGGGGCAAGTGGCGTTTGTCTGGAAGCGGGGCCTGTTGTACCGCGAATACACAGGACAGGACAAAGTGGATCGCAGTCAGTTGGTGGTACCAACCAAGCTTCAGTCGGAGGTGCTACGCATGGGACACGACACGCCTATGGCTGAACACCGAGGAGCCAAGGGGACTCTGGATCGAGTGTGGGCCAAGTACTACTGGCCAGGGATGTGCCGCGACGTGAGGAGGTTTTGTGCTTCATGCGACGCATGCCAGCGAACGACACCGAAGGGGAGAGCCAGGAAGGTACCAGTGCAGAGAGTGGGCAAGAACAGAAAACCGTACCACACGATCGTGCGGAAGCGCTATGTGGAACGCCGAGCGGAACCACAGACGACGGTAGCAGTGGTGATGGACCAGGCCGAAACAGAGGGAACGTCGGACATCAGCTACCAGGGCACCGTACCACTGATACCGCTACGAGCGGGCGAAGGGCCAGTGGACGTACAGATGGACACGGAGCTGTCTGCACTACAAGAGAGAGCACTGCCGCTAACCAACCTGGACGAGTGCGAGGTGGTGTCAACCGACGACAACCCTGTGCGTACACATCAGCATCCGCTACCATTTTCACAGAAGGAAGTCGCCAAGGGTGAAGTGGAACCGATGCTGGGGTTGGGGGTTACCGAGTCTTGTTCATCGCCGTACAGCGCACCGATCGTGCGGGTAAGGAAGAGGGGAGAGGTCAACAGGAGGGATGATTGCCAGAAAGCTTTCGGCGACTTGAAGAGAGCGCTGACCAGTGAGCCAGTGGTCAAGTTACCGAACCTGGACAAGGAGTTCATCCTGAGGACAGATGCATCTGAGCAAGGGCTGGGAGCTGCACTGATGCAAGAAACCGGTGAGGGAGTGCAACCAGTGGGGTTTGCCAGCAAGAAGCTGTTGCCAGCAGAGCGGAATTACTCCACCATTGAGAAGGAGTGTTTGGCGGTCGTGTGGGCGGTACAACGGTTTGAACCGTACTTGTTTGGACGGCACTTTTGGCTGGAGACAGACCATCGACCGCTGCAGTACCTGCAGAGAACGCACCTCAACAGTGCCAGACTCACCCGATGGGCTATGCAGTTACAGGCCTATGTCTTCACAGTTCGACCGATTCCAGGAAGAGACAACATCGAAGCGGATTTCCTCAGCAGATCTGACCCTGTGGAAGATTAAGTTTTGAACTCTCCGTAGTTTCGTCTTGGGAGGGGTGTGTGTCACAGGGCAGCCTGTGATGAAACCGGGTAGAAGGTGTGGGTGGAGAGTTAATGAGTTGGGGTAGTAACTGCGCGCTGTCGTATGTTTGGTTAAGCGTGGAAAGCGTGATTTTGGAACAGCATAGTTCGGCCAGCCAGTTTTGGAATGTGTTCACTGTAGTCAGAACACGTTTTGCAGAGTAACGGGGAAGACCTGTGGTCTTGTGTCTCTGGGTATATTGTTCTGGAAGTAAGGTTGGGACAGTTGTTAACGTAAATGATTACTGGTTCTAAAAGAAAACCTAGTGGGAAATGTTACGGTTATGGTAACAAGCTCAAGGAAGTGTAGAGCAAATAACTAAGTTTGTGTGTTGTGGTAAGTTAGTGTAGAGGTGGTCCACTAACAGGAATTACTACGCACTGGATACCTTACTTGGAGTACTGTGTAGGCAAGCAGTGGTAAGGGCTAGCTACAGGTACTTTACATTCGAGCCGTGTGGGTGAGTGTGATGGTGATCTTCCTTTACTGTGCTAATGACTGATGGCCGGCTGTTGGGGTGTTGAACGATAGCTGTGCGTGAGGCTGGGGGAAGGATGGTTGCACTGGGGAGAGGCAGACGGAAGGAAGAGTGCGACTGAAGGAGGGAGAATGAGGGTGAAGTGTGGTGAAGGTAGGATGGAAGTGGTTGCTGTTGTTGAGGTTGCGGTTGCTCAAGATGGATAATGTGTTGATGATTACATGTATTCATTTGCAGCATTGTTCATTTCATGCATTCATAATAATAATAATAATAATAACGGATTTTTATATAGCGGATACTCCAGCCTATGACCAGACTCACCACGCTTTACATAGTCATTACATATATAAGTACATGCACTCGATAAAACATCGCTATCGCTACAATACACCAAAAGACAGAACAGTAAGGGTACACATTATTTACACTTATGTACACAAATTACAATTAACAACTATGTACACAAATGACAGAAAAGACAAATAGAATAGCAAAAACATATTCACAGCTATTTATATGCCCGGTTAGGCCCAGGAGGAAGAACAGTATAAATATGTACAGCCGTGTATACACTTACGGATCAGACAGACAGAGAGGAGAGAATGGCAGCGGGATACAGATCATTCTGAATAGTGAAGTTTGAAGAGGTAGGTTTTGAGGGCCTTTTTGAATGCTTGTGTTGATTGTATGTTGCGGATATTGGAGGGAAGGGAGTTTTTGAATTATGTGTTTGATTACAAGAGACAGTAATAGTAGTCAAGGGAAGTGAAGTGGACAGCAGTGGCGCTTCCTCAAGATACAGGAATTAGTTAGTGTAGTAAGGGGGGAAGAGTGTGAGGAGGGAGGAGGACAGAATCGGGTGGATATGACATTAACAATAAGACAAGCATGTTGCAGGTTCGAAAGTTCGTTGTTCGAGGGTCTTCGAAGTTCGTCGTACTCATCAGCTCGACACGGAGTAACGTGGACCAGCGTCGCGCGACAACGACGACGACATTTGGTCGTGTGGACCCAGCATCATCATCACCACCCGTTCGTCCTCGTCCGTGTTGGTGTGTACATCTTCATTGTTCCACAACCCCACCTTTTCCGCGGTGGTTGTGACGTCTGTGTATGGAACCTGGCCTCGACGTCACAGTGTTAGCCGACTGGAGGAGTTAGGCTGGGAGGCGTCGACGGTGGCAGGGCTGCCGCAACTACAGCGTCATCATCATCATCATCATCATCGTCAGCGGTGGGAGGGAGTGGCGACACCACTACGCCTGGATTCCATAGCGACAGTCCGGTGACAGTCACGAGGAGGGGCAGCTACTTTTCGGAGACATCAACGGGGACGCCCTACTATCAGGTCGGCTTATTCTTTGTTGTCCCCCTCTTGATACTCGACCCCCCCCCTGTGTTCGGACATTTGCAGTGCACAGTCGTTAGTTAGACGTGGTTGTCTAGCAACCCTCGTTCATCTGACATTCCATTTCATTGTTCATCGACCCATTGATTGTTCCATCACCATTTTTCTCGTTTCATGTGTAAATGTGGTATGTGTATGAGTGTGTGGTATGAATGAATAAATAGCTTGAAAGTTTGTATATATATTCGTTGTGTTTTCATCCCTTCACGTCTGCGGGAAATCGCCATTCTGTCTGGGTTGTCTGCGTGTGGAAGTTGTCTGTTTGTGGCGTCTGCCCAGAGAGAGTCGTGGCGGTGACAATCAGCAAAGAACAAAGCTTACTTTGATAGGTCAGCTAAGAAACGCACTTTTGCCGTTAAAGATGAGGTATTGGTTCTGTTGCCATCCGAGACAAATAAATTGCTCATGAAGTGGTTAGGACCATACACCATACAAGAAAGCATGCATCCTGACTACAAGATTGTGGTCAAGGGGAAGACAAAGATTTTTCACGCTAACATGCTAAAGCGGTACTACCGTCGTCCCCAAAACGCTGCTGAAGTTGATGTCTGTGTTGATACAGTTGTTTGTGAGGGTGAGGTTGTAGATTGGGGTGATGTGATTTCAGACAGTTTTTTTGATGTTGACAAGGGGAAGGTTTCTCATCATAGACATGTTGGTTGTTGTTCAGTGGGTTCGGCAGTTGTGAATTCAATGGTGATACGTGAAGAAACAAGAAGACAGATTTTGGCGTCTGTGGGTGTTGTCCAGGATGATGAGGATGATTATGTTTTGCTGCCAACGTTGCCTTTGGCATCATCTATGACTGATGAGGACATTTCGTCAGTGGTTTTTGATGAGTTGTTGCCTGCGTCAGATCGTCAGGATCTTTTTTCAGTTTTTTCTGACTTTGCTGATACTTTGACAGCAAAACCGGGTTCTTTTGTAGGGGGTTTGTTTTTGGATGTACATTTGACATCGGATGTTCCAGTTCGTCGTAGGGCTTACGATCTGCCGTTTGCTTCACGTCAGGTTGTAAAACGAGAAATTCAAACGATGTTGGAACTTGGAGTTATTGAGAAGTCCAGTTCGGCATTATTCTTCGCCTGTGGTCTTGGTGCAGAAGAAAGATCATTCGTGCCGGTTCTGTCTGATTTCTATTTTTTTATATTGCAGCTTTTGGGGTGCCTTTTGCTTTGGAAGTTCTCCCGATTCATGTATAATACTGTACTGCTAAAGTCGCAGCCCTGCGTATTCTTCTATTAGTATCCCATTCATTTCATCTCTGACTCTCCTTCTAACTACAATCATTTAGTTCAGACCCTTCAAGATTGTGTTACTGAGGTAAAATCTTGGATGTCAAACAACCGTCTCAAGCTAAATGATAACAAAACTGAGGCCCTCCGTGTTTCTCC
>CM072517.1:10123266-10315766 GCA_036898135.1 Oncomelania hupensis
AGAGGGCAGTTCTGGTAGTGAAATTTTGGATGGAAAAGTGGAAGTGTGGGTGTTCCCCAGAAGTTCGTTCATAGTGGAAAACAGTTCTTTGGAGGAAGCACAGGTTTCTATCTTATTGTTATAGTAACATATTTTGGCTGCAGAGATAGCTTTGCGTACGTCATGCTTGTGCTTCTCATAGGTCTGTTTGTGGACTGTGAGTTTGGAAGACCGCCACCTGCGCTTGGCAGCTCCCGTTTGGCCATGCCGATCTCGGGAGAAAACCATGGTGCAGATGGACAGTCAGAGATGAGATGAGATGAAGCAGGAGTGTGTTTGTTAAGAAGATGGCTGAGAGTAGCGTTAAAGAAAGAAGCAGCTTCAGAAACAGGAGGTGCAGAAGAAAGGAAGAGGATAGCCTCAGAGGAGAAGTTTTTATTGTCAATAGCTTTTAGGTTACGAAGTGTGACTGAGCGTTTTTTCATTTGAGGAGGAGAGAGGCAGAGAGAGCAGAGGACAGCGTAGTGGTCAGACTCAAGATCTTGTGAAACAATGAATCCAGAAAGAATGTTGCCGGACTGTCTAGCGATTACCCAGTCGATGATGTGATCGGAGCGAGGGAAAGTGGGGTCGGTAACAAATTGTGAGAGGCTATGGATATGCAAGTTCTGACAAATGCGCTTTGTTTTCCAGTGATCAGTGTAACGAAAGGGGTTTATACCAAGAACTGCGTGTCTGCATGCGTGAATTATCTGCGTGTCCTCCCGTCTCACACTTTCTAACTCTCAAAAAAACTTCTGTTGTCACACCCCCTTCTATTACTATAAACAAGAATCAACAAAGTTTACATAAGTACAGACAATCAATCAATAATAAGGAAAACATACAAGTAGTTTTTGTACTCACGTACTTCGTAGGGGTAATCCGTGAATTATACACCATTCACAAAACACACATATAAAGTTCCAGTCGCCGTCGACAGAGAGAGTTACCCACAAGAGTCTCACTGAGATTAGGGTTTGTTGCGGTTTTTTTAATGCCCTGTCTCTGTCTATGTACTTTCTTCCGTTCCTCTCGTTTTCTCCTTGTACTTATAGTTTATCTGTCCTAGGCTTTCTCCTCTCTCCACCGTCCCCTTCTTCTTCTTCGTTAGTCTTCCCAGGCAACCGCTGTTGCTGCTGCTGCTGCTGCTGTTGCTGTGGCCACTGCTGCTGTTGCTGCTGCTGCTGTGGCCGCTTCCGCTGTTGCTACTGCTGCTGTTGTGGCAGCTGCTGTTGTTGTGGTTGCTGTTGTCGCTGTCGTTGCTGTTGCGGTTGCTGCTGCTGTTGCTGCTGCTGTTGTTGTTGTTGCTGCCACTGCTTCTCGTCTTCTTCTCTGGCTTCTTCTACTTCTTCTGCTTCCTCTTTTTCTTCATCTTCTTCTACTTCTTGTGCTCCCTCTTCCTTTCTTCTTCTTCTTCTTCTTCTTCTTCTTCTTCTTCTTCTTCTTCTTCTTCTTCTTCTTCTTCCTCTTCTTGACTCTCTTCTTCTTCTCCTTCTCCTTCTTCTTCTTCTCCTTCTTCTTCTTCTCCTCCTCCTCCTGCTTCTTCTTCTTCTTCTTCTTCTTCTTCTTCTTCTTCTTCTTCTTCTTCTTCTGCTTTTTCTTCTTCTTCTTCTTCTTCTTCTTCTGGCTCGAGGCCCCCAGCCGGAACTTCTGTAAACAGAGGAGTTTACCCCACTAAATTTCTTGAGACATAGACTTTCTCTGAATTACCACACCTACCTCTCTCTTCTCTCTGACGGGACCAGACCAACAATATAATTCAATTCTCAATGATGTCGAATACAGTTCACACATACGGACATTGCAAAACTAATTATAACAACTGATTATTACATCTTGACACCGATTAATTTCAATCACAAAATAAATATAATGCTATGCATTGCAAGTTGAGGTTTTAACTTCAAATCCAATACTAATCCAACTTCAATTCGTTAATCAAAAATATACAATGATCCACCATCTTCATCACCTCCCTATTTCCACCCGTCACACTAATATTAAAAGTTATTTATTTTTAATTTTATTTTACAACAAATAGGATATAAACATTGTAAAATATTATTATGCTTATAATACAATATTTCAATGATAAACCAATATATACCTGCAGACACAGCTGCCAGAAGTTCAAACAACCACTCTGTGGTACAATCAAGAAGAGAATGACTATTTTTGAATGTACATTGGTTAGCCGTCACATGACTAGCTCAACCAATCAGAATTGAGTTATCAATTAAAAAAAAATATTAGCATTTATATCTTCTCACAGGAAGATACTACAAGACATAAAGTCATCGGACCGAAATACTATAAAACCGGTCCAAAACAATCAGCTTGGTCAAAGTGGATATTGATGTAACCAAGAATGATAAGTTTGCCGGGTTTGGAAGAGTACAGGTCCAGAACGGATTCAAATTCTATGTGAAACGTGACAGGCTTGATTTTTTTTTAGCTGGGAGGGGGACCATATATACAGACCAAGGTGATGGTTTGGCTATTGGGGCTAAGGGCTGGCCTCAGCGAACTCAATGGAATCGTGGGCGAAAGGCAGCTGTTGTGAGAAAGTGACATAAAGAGAGTTTCTGTAGATGATGCAAATACCCCCGCCCCTGGAGGGCCGAGGGAAGAAACAGAGGGGAAAAACAGGAGGGGTGAGGGAATGAATGATGGGCTCGTCACCAACAGGTCTAAGCCAGGTCTCAGTAAGAAAATAATATCAACATTTCTTTCAACAACAAAATCACAAATTTCATCAGCACGAATATCTTGTAGAACAGAATGTGCATTGAACGAATAAACAGTTAGGTTTTCATCAGTAATAAACAGTTTATCAGATAACAGAGACAACAGTGGTGTTACACTCATTCGATGTTGGTGTTACACTCATTCGATGTTGGTGTTTTTCTATCAGTAGTTGATTCAGCCCCAAAGCTTGAATTCTCCTGATAGGTGTAAACTCAGATTCGTTTATCCACGCAACCCGTTCCATCATCAACAAGTCTGGAGTCGTCGTTTGAAGTTTTCCACTTTTATTCAGCACACATCAACAACTGCATACAATCGCCTTTTCACTCTCAACTTTTTACTTTCCAACTCACTATCAACAACACACAGAGCATCCATTTTATACTTTTTCTCTCGATCGCGATAACGTCAGAATGTTCCCGATGACGTTTTACCACCAATCAAAATAAAGTTCATCATCACTGACTTACGTCAAACATCTTTCTACACATTCCAAGAATGTTCTCAAATATTTACATTTATCGGGAATCTTCGATCGACCGTAAACACGCAAATCTAGAGAATTCTCCAATAATATCGACTAACGAAAATTATCAACGTTATACAAAGCCTCTCCTAACAACAATGCAAACTCAAATCAAAGGTAAATAGACTCTATTATTGAATACTTTGAAAAGCGAAATGATTAGATCTATCGTGCGCGTTTCAGACATACTATCCTTCGCGTTTCAACGTAACATAACCCCCCACTCAAGAAGAAATTTACCCAATTTCTTTTAACAACGTTGAAACGTAATGCACAAACAAAGTCCAGAATTAAAACTTATTTCAGTCTGTCTGAACACTGTCAATGTGCCCAGTCCATCCACACAGTCAATGGTTTTCATCTTCAGGTATGTCTGGATATTGCCAATGTTCTCAGTTTATATACACAAAGTCAATGTTCTTTCATCCGCAAGGAAACAACGCCCTCGTCCGTTACTCTCGTCATCGGCCCAGGGTCAAAGACAGTGATCTTGTGGGCTCTCCTGGAGTCAGTGCATCCTCCGTTGTCTCCTTCCATCGAATGTCCGACGAAATCGACGTTGTCGGTTCCCAGAATGCACTTGCTAGGTCTCACTGTCAAGTTAGCTTCTGTGAGTCGGTGGAACAGCTCCCTCAAGGTCTGCAGATGCTCCTTCCTGGTCTGGGTGTGGACTAGCAGGTACCCGTCCCAGTAACACACGACGTTGTCCATTCCTTTGAGCATCTTCCTCATTCCTCTCTTCAGGGTAGCTCCGCTGTTGACCATGCCAAAGGGCATCCTTAGGTACTCGTACGTCCCATCAGGAGTTATAAAAGCAGTCTTTGGTATGTCCTGTTGACGCACGGGGACTTGCCAATAACCCTTGCTGAGGTCAATCTTTGAAAAGATTTTACTCCCCAATAATTGGCGGAACAGGTCTGCTGCAGTAGGCATCGGCTCGGGGTCGAAGACGGTGATCTTATTAACCTTCCTGTAGTCGATGCATACTCTGTTGCTCCCGTCCTTCTTCTTCACGACCACGTAGGGGGAACTGGACTCCCTGATGATGCCCATCTTCAGCATCTTATCGATGTCTTTCTTCAAGGATTCGCGGGCCTTGAAAGGGATCGGGAAGGGTTTGGATCGAACAGGGATATTTGAAGCGAGGTGGACTTCATGTTCGACCAAAGTCGTAGAGCCAGGGACATCATTGAAGCTATGGGGAAACTCGCCCATAAGGTCCTTGAGCTCCAACTTTTGACCTTCCGTCAAGCTCGGTCCTAGCTTAACATCATCGATGCCTTCTTTGCTGTGCAAGTCTCCTAGTTCCAACAGTTCCTCGCTGTTGAAGTTGTCGTCGATCTCAGCTGCTGTTGCTACGTGAACAGTATCTGGCGGCCTCTCCATGTACAGCTTAAGGAGGTTGGCGTGGTATATCTTGGAATGCTGGCCAACCTTCACCTTATAGTCGTTGATCCCCGCCACGGTCTCCACTTCGTACGGGCCTTTCCACTGCATCAGCAACTTATTGTGATCAGTAGGTAGCAGCACCAGCACTTTGTTGCCAGGTTTAAATTTCCTGTTCACAGCCCTACGATCATAGTAGTGCTTTCCACAGTCCTGGGACTTCTTCAGGTTTTCTCTGGCTATCTCGAGAGTCTGCTCTAGCTTCTCCTGTAGCTCAAACACATACTGGTAGCTGTTCTTTACCTTGGGGTGTCTACTTCTTTCGTCCACAGTTCTTTCAGGATGTGCATTGGCCCTCGGATGGTTCTTCCGTATAGCAGCTCGAACGGAGAAAACCGGTGGACTCCTGCGGCACTTCTCTGTAGGCGAAAAGTAAGGCGTTGATGTAGCGATGCCATTGTCTGGGCTGCTCGCAGCACAGTTTCTTCAGGGTGGACTTCAGCGTAGCATTGAACTTTTCGACAAGCCCGTTGCACATCGGATGGTAAGGCGTCGTAGTCAAATGCCGGATGCTCAGAAGTCTGTTGACCTCCTTCATGCAGTAAGATATGCACTGCGTCCCGAGGTCTGTCAGAATTTCATCAGTACTCCAAGTCTACTGAACATGTCCACCAGCGCCTCTGCTACAGTTTCAGTGTCAATCTTCTTCAGTGGCAATGCTTCTGGGTACCGAGTCACATAGTCCACTAAAGTCAGTACCCACCGATGACCTTCTTCACTGGGAGGATTTATTTCGCCGATTAAGTCTAAGGCCACCCTCTTGAAAGGTCGATTGATCAAAGGCATCCTCTGCATAGGCACTTTCGGGACCCTTCCTCGAGGTATGGTCTTCTGGCAAATGTCACATGATCGGCAGAAACGGCTAACGTCCGCATGAAGTCCTGGCCAGTAGAACACCGCCTGGATTCTGTCTGACGTCTTCTTGATGCCCAGGTGACCTCCCATGATTGAGTCATGTGCTACTTCCATCACTTGGCGCCTTAGGGGTAACGGTACCAAAACTTGGCGTAGTGGTTTACCTCCGTTGACCCTCGGGTGCTGGAAGATTCTGTACAGGATCTTGGCCTTCACCTCGAAATAGACCGTGCCACTGCCCTTGGTCACGTGGTCTTGGCGGTTCCTGTACTTGGTTAAAGTGCTATCAGCTTCCTGGAGCTGGATCAGCTTATCTATGTCAACGATGGCAGCTTTGGAGCTGTCAGCGACCTTCAGTGGCGTAGACGTCTTGTCTCTCTTGGCCTGGGCCCTGGTAGCGACAGCACCGACGATCTCTGGTCGGCAGGGCTGAGCCGAAGTAACCACATTGTCCCGTACCAGCTCTGTAAGGTCTCCATCGGGAAATGGCAATGGAACCTCCTCCACAACTTCGACGTGTTGAGTAGAGGCAGGACTCCACTCTGGATCGGGGTCGTCGGGTCGTCACGCGCCGTCGATATTCCCGATCATCAAATCATACAGCGGCTTCTTAAGGCAAACCACTTCTACTTCTCCTATGTAGAAAGGAGTGCTGACTTGAATCTTCGCAACTGGCGCTTTTACACATTTGCTGTCGGCCATGAGTGTCCATTTAGAATCGCCAGTGAACTGTTCTTTAGCGATTAGATCTTTTCTGAAGATGACTCCACTGCAACCAGAGTCTCTTAGAACAGTCACTTCATGATTTCCGACGCGTCCCTTTGAAACAGGCATGTTCTGGACGGTCATAGCTGCGCTGGCGACGACGGGAATGGATTTTCCGTTGGCAAGGAGAAGTTGGCCATCAGTCATGCACTCTTGCACGTCCGCAGGAGTAGCTGAGCGCTTGATCTCACTCGGAAGAATGACGCTCCCGCCGCACACTTGATGGTCAGATCTACTAGTTTGCCGTTGATTGGAGAAACGTTTTTGTCGGTTGCCCGCCGCTGCGTTGTCCTTATTGCTTTCGCCATTTCTGTTTTGAGGACAGTTGGCAGCTCTGTGGTCTGTAGCGTTGCAGATGAAACATCCTCATGAATGCCTTTCCCTGGGAGCTGGCGTGGAGTCCGTGTGTCTATGGCTCGCCTGACCACCCTGGATCTGGTTCCCATGGTTTCCAGTCTTCTGAAAATGTTTCGTCGCCTTGGGTGGCCCCAGCGTCTTCTCATAGGCGATGAGATATCTTTCAGCAGCCTCAGCAACGTCTTTTAGCGTCTGCAACTTTTGTATTTCCAAGTGGATCGCGAGGTCCTTAGGGCAGGCGTTGAGGAGTTGCTCTTTCACGATCAGGTCATGGAGACTATCGTAAGACTTCCCTTTGCCTGATAGTTCCACCCACTTGTGTAAGTATGACGACAGGCGCTCCACAAATTGCTTTGGTGTCTCGTCTGACAGAGGTCAGCATTTACGAAAGCGTTTACGGTATCCCTTCTCTGTAAAACTGTAGCAATGCAATAGGGCCTCTTTTAAGACATCGTAGTCTTTGGCGTCATTCTTCGACAGTCTGGTGTAAACCTCGAGTGCTTGCCCCGTCAGAAGAGCACTGAGTCGAATCGTCCAGTCTTGAGGTTGCCAGTTAGAGCTTTCAGCGAATCTCTCAAATCTCGCCAAATAACTGTCAATCTGGTCTTTCCCGTCGACGAACGCTGGCAATTTTGGAGCCTTGTTGTCGCTGATGACTTGTGGCGCATGCTGATTGTTTTGGATACGCGCCAACTCTAGCTGGTGCTGACGATCAGCTTCTAATCGTCTCTCTTCCAACTCGTCACGCCGACGCTGTTCTTCTAATTCTCTTTCTTCATGCCGTCGCTGCTCTTCTCTTTCTTGACGCCGCTCTTCTCTTTCTTCTCGGTGACGTTGTTCCTCTATTTCTCTTTCTTGTAATCTCTCCTGAGACTTGACGTACTCCGTCAGCTGCTTGCCTTTTAGATTCATTTTAATTCCTTTCTGCCAGAAGTCAGCCATCTTGATGCTTTTCTGGAAAGTTTCATTTCTGGAAAGTTCTTGACTGTGCTGTACCTTTCTAAACTGTTCTAGAACAGCACACTTTCTGCATTAGCGCTGATGCTTGTCACTAGGCCCCGCTGTCCTCGTCGTATGCGACGCTGCACCCCGCTGGTGTTGATGATTACGCTCCTGTGCTGAAGTAGACGCGACGTCCGCTCGTCGCTCTCTGTAATACTGGCGATGTAGCTCCGAGACTGTCCCTCGACGTAGTCTTGCGGCAGCCACGTAGTCCCGGTCTGTTGTTCGCTCACCAAGCAACTCTTTGGCGACTACACGCCCTTGCAGTCAACCCGAATCTATCGGATGTAGTCCCAGTATGTTGGCCCCTCCCGACGCAACTTGTTGGCGGCTACTCTCGATGACTGCCTTTCGTAATGTTGACTCGCTCGTTGTAGCAGTTGAACCCTTGGCTATGACGTGGATCCCGGCTTGGCCCCCAAAATGTTACACTCATTCGATGTTGGTGTTTTTCTATCAGTAGTTGATTCAGCCCCAATGCTTGAATTCTCCTGATAGGTGTAAACTCAGATTCGTTTATCCACGTGCGCGTTTCATACATACTATCCTTCGCGTTTCAACGTAACAGGTGGAGGTTCAGTTTGTTGTTGGGATGCAGGCGACTAAGAGAAAGAAATACAAAAATGTAAAGGCATAGAGTCAGATTCACTTATGGGAGGCGAATGAGCATCTTTGGGGACAGACAACAGCGACAGCGATGGATGAGTCTTGTCAACTGTAGGCTGAAGCACAGGCGGGCATGGAGTCAATCTCGGAGAAGACAGCAGCAGTGGTAGAGAGGCGTCATCCATGGAGGGTGGCAGCAGCGAAGCACCACAGAAGTCAGGCAGCAGAGATAGTGGAAGAGTGCTATCTATGGCAGGTGGCAGAAACAGCGGCAACAGCGCCAAAGAAGTGCCCAGCTTGTTGAATGGGGGCAGAGATGGAGGAGCAAATCTCGTGGTGGACGGCAGCAAGCAAAAGTGCAGCACCGCTCAAATTAAGCGGCAGTGGCGACGACGGGGTGTCATGTATACCTGGTGGTAGCGGCAGGTTTGCACCACCTAATGCAAGCAGTAGAGGCGAACGCCCAGCTCGGCAGGTGGCAGTGTGATATCACACAGGTCAAGCAACGGCGGCAGCGAAGGCGCACAGCTTGGAGTAAGCAGCAGCGAGGGAAAGTCACCCATGTGCAGAGGCAGCAGTGCTGAAGCACCACCATTAGGCAGCAACAGATACGAGGAATCACCACCCTGGGCGGGCGGCGATGGCTAAGGAACCCCACCCATTGCTGGCGGCAGCGGCAACGATGCTGCCATGCTTATTCCACCATGAATGCCTGACTCAATCATTGTCATCATTACCTGGTCAGTTATAAGATCAATGTTAGAATCACTAAGTTTTACGAAAGCATCCCAACTCATTCCTGGCGAATAAATATAATGAGAGGGATCGAGGGAGTAATGATGTAAAATCGTTTCTCTGTATTTTTTCAAACACATCAGCCAACAAACAGACGTCAGCTTTTAAATATATGCCATGGTAGTTACCAAGGTTTTAACATCTGAGTGCCTTTCAGATGGTCTGAGCATGTTGGTAATCGGAATCACTAATAGATGTTTTACAGAGTGCGGAATACAAGTTTTCTTTAGGTGGTAATTCCATTCTTGAAACACTTCCCAAGAGTCCATGTATTCATAAGGATACACACCTTTCTGAATAAGTGTAACATCTGCAAAAAAATGTACTAGTAACATTATATTTGGGTAAGTTCTTAGTTAGTGTTTCTAAACTTTAAGTTATTCAGAGTGAAAGTTTTATATGCATTCGTCACTGCCTGCATGATTCATACTTGCTAAGATTGTGAATAAAAATAGGGAGAAAAATGTTTAATTCCATATTCTAAGTTGCACTTCTGATGAGCGGCGCCTCTGAATGCCCTGTTATATGACAATGAATAAGGAAAGATGGATCTTTCAGATGTTGTTAAACTGATTGGTATCTTTTCATGATCCCAAAGAGTGTTTGAACAATAAGAGGTGGAACTCTTTAATTAGACCTATGTGGAGGCTGTCCGATTGCCTCCCTTGGCTATCACTTGCTATAATGAAATAGCACAATAGTGGGACATGTAAACTGGGGGTGATTAAAACCTATCAGATGAAGCAACCTAAGCTTGAAAATGTTGTATGAAATTGTTGTTAATGTCTTTAACACCCCCCCCCCTCCACAAAAAAACTTTTAAAAATACCCCATATCTCGCCCTAGCCCCAAATTTATTTCCAATTAATTGTATGTTAAACAATTATCTATCTTTCTGTGCTTGGGTTTCTTACGCTGGTGCAAGTGAATGTAAAGTGCTTAAAACTGTGCCTGTGTGCACACCAATGTTTTTTGCACAGGTATGAGTGTGTGCATTTGTTGACTTTTGTTTCTGAGTGTGGGTGTGTGTTCATGTGTCTAATATCTCTTAGTAAATAAACCAGTAAAAAAAAATGGAATTTGGGTTTCACTTTTTTTTCTTCCTATGATTCTGTAATATAAACTATAGGACACGTACTATTGTTTTATTTCCAAGTTTGTGTGTGTGTGTTTGTTGTTGAAATGCAGTGCACAATATTTTCATCCAAGAGCCTCTAATGGAACGTTGTTTTGCGACCGACATTAAAAAAATGTCCAGAAAACAAAAATCCTAACTCTGCTGCACACCACAGCAAAGGTTACATTTTCACACCGTTGCACATTAGGATGCCATTGTGGAAAAACTGCTTATCGCCGTGTACAAAATCTCTTGTATAATAAAGTGGTTTATTCCAACACGGAGCAAAGCAATTGTTTCCAAAATGACATTGATAAAAATCTATATGTGTAATAGACCATCAACAACAACAGCAGCACACACAAAATAGTGACTGAGACTGACAGCACAGTTCAGTGTTCTGGAAACAGACAGACGTACATGTCTTACATTCTTCAACAACACAATTGTTCATTGTATCAAAACCCTTCAATTTTATTCAGTGAGACTGAATTTTGGAAGAAAATCATATAAAACATTACCCAAGTTCCCAGTAACAACTGGGAAAATATTGGCATTAACTCTAATTATGCCTCTAAGTTTTAAGATTCTTGGTAAGGCCAAAAAAGGTGTGTTTCTGGTAATCCGACTGACCCTATTTTTCCTGCCAACCCTAGAACTTTGAATATTGTTGAGACTGCATTCCACTTCAATCTCTTTCTCTCCTCTGGCACATTGTACTGGTTGGATTCAAAGTGGTCGCTGCAAAGCTTGCATTTCCGTTTGTAGAGGTCTGCTGGTGTCAAGCCCTTCTTGTACTTTCTTCTGCAGTATTGCATCCATATTCTGCATCTGTTAGAGGCAGACAAAATACTGTTTGGTGTAAAAAGAAAGGTGTAGCTCTCTACATTGTAGAACAGTTAAATGGTTCGAAAACAACACTGAAGACTGCCACGGTGTGGCAGTTTTTCTTCACCTTCCTTCTTCTTTCATTCTGAAACCCTTCATCACTTCAGATCATTGTGTAAATGGTCAAATCTGCCAGCTCAGTCACCCAAACCAGTCAGTGAGACTGAAAAGAGACATAAATGTGTGCCCTGCTGGCTTTCCACTGTTAAATTTTACAGTTGCCCCTGTGTAACGAACGCATTTCGTACACGTTTGTGTACACAGACATTATGACGTCACCAGCGATTAGACCGGAAGTTCGCGTGTAGAAATGAATTTAGCATAGTGAACTGTTGTTAATTCAGAGACGTCATATCAGCCGAGTTGAGCGGACGTGTTCGTTGGTGCTCTGAGAAAGCGGGATTCTTCTGGGGAATAAGATAGCTGTATATAGAATACAGGTATTTTTTATTATTATTATTATTATTATTATTATTATTATTATTATTATTATTATTATTATTATTATTATTATTATTATTATTATTGGTATTTATAATGAGCTGTAAAGCTATTCATACCAAAAGGGAAAGTATTGCTCTTTGTGAATTATTATGATAGAATTGCAGAAGAACCCATGTTGAAGGAAGTACTATAACTCGTGTCAATACCTATTTGATCATGTAAATATTATATATGATACAGTTCATAACTATGGTGCCATGTTGTATTCAGTCATATGAAGATAGTCTATGGGGCTGAAATAGGAATGTATTTCAGTTGTATAATTTGTATATATCTTATGATGGATAAATGTGCAGTAACATGTTATAAATTGAAGGTGAGCTGTGATTGTAATATTTGGCTCATAATCCATTGTGTGCATGCTACGCAATGTGTGTACAGTAATAAAGTGGTTATAGGTATTGTCATAAGAATTGTGACAATAGTGACTGTAGTGGTGTGGTGGCATAGAGAAGACAGTCTACAAAGGAAATGGTCTTCAAGCATTCTGAATTATAATGATGTGTCATGGACACATACAGACTCTTTAAGTATAAGAGCGCACATTTATGATTGTATAAATGTTGTATACAGCGGGCCGGTACGGAGCGGAAACTCCCTGGTATGTGGCTGATGAAGCTGTCCTTATAGCATCGTCTATGTGACCGGATGTGGACACCATCAACACTTTCATCTCTCCTTCGTCTACCATCACTGGTGCAGACGTGCAGCAATGGTGACGAAGTAAGCCTACAGATCTGAGCTACAGGACCACATGCAGTGTCCTCCAGTGTCAGTGTTCCCTCCACACACAAAAAATGAGAGTCCTTGGGACTCCCAGGTATAAAATTTTAAGAGTCCTTGTACAAATTTTGAGAGTCCCCAAATCGGTGGATGAACGGGTTTGGGGCCCAGTCAACCAAGTCAGAAGTGACATGATCGTGTATGATAGTTCTATCAAAGAATGGATTAACGAAGATTTCTTCTGTTCAGTGAATTGTATTGCTTGGAGGAAGTTTACAATGCGCGCGCATGCGATTTTTAAGGACGACAACTCCCGACACAATCTTCAATCGTGTGCAATGGCAGTCTCAGTTGGGTTCTGATTCCGATTATGCCGTGAATTAGTTCGCCACTCGTTGGTCGTAGTTTTGACTTCAGCGATTCGAAAAAAATGTGTGCGTCCTCAGGACGCACACATGCAAATTTTCCTGCGTCATTTTTCATATTTTGTGCGTAATTGACGCACTACAGTGCGTAATCGGGAACACTGAGTGTAGCCTCTGTCTCCTAGCATCGTTGATAATTCCACACCCAGGAATGTGCTAAATCTGTAAGTACTGTCATTGACTATTACAATCTCCGTCAAGTCAAGTCGTCAATGTGATATCATTGACTGTGTCGACATTCGTGTGAAGAATAGAGTCGAGTGACGTCTCAAGAAAGAGACGACTTCTGTGGTAGCAAGTGACTCTGCTAGTGCTGAATTCATAAATAGCCTATATGCCACTTAATTATTATCTGTATGAATTTGTTTATATGCTGAAAGAATTGTATGATTTAATGTCTATGTGAATGATTTAATGTATTGTTATATATGACTGAATGAGAAATAGTGAAAGAGGGCAAAGAGAGATAACTGTGTATTCTTTGTCCTTGTCTGTAAGCATGTGTGTGGTGGTGGATGAAAGAGCATAGTAAACAGAGATAGAACACACACCTTTAAACTGAGCATCAGACAGCCACACGCACACACTCATTCCATTAGGCTAGACGTAGTATATATATATATATATATATATATATATATATATATATATATATATATATAATACCACAAAAACCCCTTCATTACACCGTGTTTAATTATAAACTTCATCAAGAAAATAATTCTTTACCTGAATTTCATCACCTGGAAAAATACATGTTTACTGGGTTCAGGCCTGCAATCGACTCAGTCTTGAAGTAAATCAGGATGTTGAACTGAAAGTTTAGTGAACTGCAAGAAGTCCGACTGGGTTAAATTTGGGTTTTCAACGCATTTACATCAACCATCTCTCCTTATCCCACGGATATAGGTAAAAGGACTTCCCCTTGAAGCTCAGCTTGTATCTGGCATTCTTGCAATGAATTGCCGAGCAAAAGTCGCCTCCTTGTTTTGTTCGATCGCATTCTTCCCGCCTTTTTCCTGCCATGTTGTAGCAAGCGAGGGCTAAGGGGCATAACTCCTGCGTACGGAACACTGTTCTCTTGAAGTTCCGTCTCTTATTGTTTGTACACTCTTTGATTATCCTTATTTACTCCGGGCTATCTTTTTAAACAAAAGATCATTCCCACTTACATTAATGTATAATGTTACAACCATAATGCAGTGTGTTGTGTTTTTTAAAAAAAAGGGTTGTAGTTGTGTTTTTTTTCAAAAGGGTATATTTTATTTGAATTCCAACCACCTACGGCCACAGGCACAAGGATTCTGTAATTTAACAGCAGGTGAAGGATTTAACAGAGTGCTTTTGGAGTGCTTTTAAAACGCTCTTAAAACAGCATATATTTTTATTAAAAAGGTATATTTTAAAAGAAAGGTTAATGGTGTGATTGCATGCGTGATTGCGTGCGTAGACAGTGCTTTATTGGCATTTCAGCTCCTTGTGCACTGCATGGGGTAGAACACTCTATTCCTCCCTCTCTGGTGGGGCTTTCTGGCAATGTTTCACAACTGTGGTTTGCTTGATTTTAAGCATGAATGGAAGTGTGATGTATTTGCACACAACACGCTCTCACACAAACATACATAACATGCTAAATCAATCTCAGAGAAGTTAGTTTTGTACAGTCGCTGTTGACAAAAACACATACTGACAAGACATAATAATGTGACCAAATACAATAAATGCCAGATAAATTATTGGTTTGCAAAAGTAATATTAAAAATTCATCAAACCAACTAACGAGGCCTCGTAACTATTAAAAGGTGTTACTTATCGAGATTTGGAGAATGGCGGCGATTACGACCGCAAGCGACGACGAAGTTACGATGCGTCGAGATTTGATAACACACAGAAGTGTAGTCCAGTTAATAGGAGTGACGATGTGCACCGTTGACAACACACACATTACTACAAACCCATGCCGGGTCGCAGACGACGACGGTGACAACGACGACGACGACGAAGACATGGGCGACTACGACAATGACGAAGACAGCCTCGACGGCTGCAGCACATCAACGACGACACGAATATAGAAGACAAAGATGATGCAAGATGGCAGCTGTTGTAGCAGCCGATGGAGATGATGACAATGATACAGCCGTAGATGTCGGAGCTGCAGTGACGACGCTGTCGCCCGAATGACGTACGGAGTGCAAGCTAACAACGTCGTAGAGAGCGTAGCTCTGTAGCACAGTCCTCTCCAACAACCATAATTATAGAACGTTGCTTTAGTCGGGATGATAAAGGTCGCCACAGACCCACAAACTAAACACAATGCAACACGCAACAACCCGTTTCAGCGCGTGGTTGGCTTGTCGACGACGTGCATTCATGACAAAAGACTAATACTTCTACTAGTGAAAATACACACACACACACACACACACACACACACACACACACACACACACACACATACACACCAGTGAAACACCAACTACAACATAGAGCACAATCCAACAGTCGTAGATGCGGCAGTAACATCCACATCAGTAACTGCAGTAACACTGTCTTATCATGTTACTGAAAGATAGGAACCCCGCAACGTAGGTGTACTCTTGGCTCATAGCTTGCTCCCACCACACCAGCTCAATGCCTATGTGAGCAGCACTGTTTAGTACCTCCACATTTTGGTGGCTGCGGGCTATTTATAGCTTTCCTGCATCCTCCCTTCCAGTGAAAGGAAAGGAAAGGTAGCATCGGCGAAGCTATTTATAGCTAGCCTGGCAGACCTAACCTCAAAACTAAAAAGCTTTGGTTGAGTCCGTGTGCACCCCAACTCTCCTCTATTCAGCGTACAATCCAGATTGTGAACAAAGACCGTCCAAGTTCAAAACATGTGAATCACGGCAGAGCGCGTTCAAACAAATACATACAGTGTGTTCAATATGTGACCAGCACTCTAAAGTAACAAACTGCATATAGATATTAGCATAACAGCTTAGGTGCGTTTGTGATACAATGACAGTGAGCATGGCGAATCTGACGCTGAACTGCACAAACAGGAAGAGAGCCATGGGCACCCAGTTCAAGAAGCAGTAGATGAAATAATGCAGTTGGATCAGGACTACCGAGATCTTGTTGCAATCCCTTCTCCCGTGCCGCTTTCTAAAGACAATGCTTTGCAAATTGCAAAAAGAAATGTCTTGGAATATGGGTCTGGGTATGTTGTCAGAAAGCTTAGAGAGTCGGGTACTCTGTGCAGTGGGTGTTGCGAATCTTTGACAGGGTCTCTCACAGGGTCCAAGTCTTAAGTGTTCCTTGTGAACAAACAGTTTGCTTCCCTGAAAGATGGCTATGGTCTTGTAGTTCCTAGTAAGCAACTTAGTGAAGCGATTTGTATATTGGAAACTGCCTACTGTCGTGAGATGACTAGTTTTACTCTGCTTATTTTAATATTTAGCTTGGTTAGTCTATGTAATATTAGAATTTCAATGTTAGGCAGCAGACGATGGAAGTAATCAAGCGTAGTAATAGCATACTGCCGCCTACACACAGTGGTAGCTGACGGTAAGCAAAGGCAATGACATCATCGTAACGCCGTTAGGTAAGTCAGTTATCCGCCAATGAGAACACAGCTAGTATAGGCTCAGCCAGGTCTGACTACTTCGAATGTAGAGAAGAATCGGCAGTCGTGTTCAAACCACGGAGCTGTACACTGCTACACAGGAGCAGTAGTTCTCTTCAGGAAAGACTAGGACGCAGTACTTGTGTGAAAATCCGAATTCACTCAAGTAGCCACTGGCCTGATATTGTCACGAAGGTAAATGAACATATTTCTGTTTCATCGTGATGTATTATATTATTGTTGAATTATGTTTGTGAAATTTGCTATGCATAGAATTGAATTGTTAGCCCAACTTTGCCGAACACGGGGCGTAGCTGACCACGAGGCAAAAAGACGACCGGCCCGACGCCATCTTGAATTATGTACGGAACCACTGTTGTTTAACTTATATGTATGCTTACAAACCAGTGGCTGTACAAATGAATGTGTATATTATTATTAATTCTTGATGTGTATAAGTAGCCATGTTTTATATTTATGAAGGTATAGAAAATTAGAGTGGAGATTCCAGTGGACCACGGACTTAGCAGAATGTTCGTCGCTTATATATGTAGATGTGGAGCTAATCACTGAGGGCTAGTACGACCTTCAGTGAGACGCTCTGCACACACCTATCATTCAAGGTTACAGACGAACAGGCGTTCTGTAGTGCGCCCAACACTGCCTCAGACGAAACCACGTCGACGCATTAGTTGGCTGTAACAGCATCCCCAGCATTGCGCGAGGAAAGCCAACCAGTCTACTAACAGGGAAAAACCAGAAGAAGACAACACAAGTTGTCAACAAACCGACCAGAGCACAGCACGCCAGACACACAGTTAAGTCTATAGTCGTGTGTGCACAAAAAACTGAGAGCTACAGGGCCACAGTAGTCCACTTCTCATGAACTATAACATCCAGTGCCCAAGGATGAACTATTAGCTGCATAGACTATCAGTGATCGAATTATTCACAGTGACTATATAACGTTTAAGGTAGATTAGTACTTAGAAAATCTTGTATAGAGTAGAAGAAATAAATGTGTGATGTTTAATTGTTATCAAGTGGCTGGACTACATATGATTCATAGCCGTGTGAAAGCTAGTGTGACAGTAATCTTTTACCATTTTTCTATCTATCTCTGTAACCCAGTCTTAACACAGACCGAGCTAAATAAATAAATTTATTATAGTAATCCACGGGGTGACTAACTAGCAGTTCCCATCGGATAAAGCGTGAGGTTTACATCATTCCATTGTGCAGAGCCCTAAAACCCATAAACCCACGTGACACCTACATGGGCAACATTCAAGCCATTCTTGTTGGAAAGAAAGTGAAAGCTCATCTGAACAAGCTGCTTCAAAAAGAGGTGAGGAAATCAGCACTGCAATGCCCTGTCGGGATCTGTGACCAACAAGGACATGTTGTACGCTTGTTCGCAAATGTGAGCATGCATTTTTCGTTGAAGCAAAGTAGCGCATCATTTTCAGAGAAAAAATCACAAGCTCATGAAACTCAATTATGTTTAAATTAAAAACAAATTACAGGAAATTGTGAAAAACCCCTTTCTGCTGCAGCTTATTCAGTTGAACATGTTTTGTTAGTATTCATCTCTGCCAGTCATAATTACAAATACAAGTCAACGCATTCACTTTTGCAGTAGAACTGAAATTTGCTAGCTTGTATTTTTTTTGACTCAGTCGTGACATGAAAAATGTGGCCTTCGGATTACTCTAACGTTGACTGGATTCCCAACATTTTTGTCCTGGATTTTCTTTCATTTTTTCTTCCATTTGCACACAATTTTAAACTTTGGAGACCCATTTGGAGATTTCAGACTTTTCATATTGTGTTGGATTGTATGTAAATGTACTGATTCCTTTCGTAAATTGTGTAAATTTGGAAATGGATTTCTCCTTAGGCCCAAAAATGTGTGTTTCCAGTAACATGCTAAAACTTTTTTTTTCATTCCCATAAAGCGAAACAACTTCAAAATAGTGAGAGGACAAAACTTCTTGACAAAATGGGAAAAAAGGGTTCTAGGGTCAGCAGGAAAATAATGGGGTCGGTCGGATTACCGAAACATACTTTTTTTGGCGTTACGAAGAATATGAAAACTTGATGCATAATTTGAGTTAATGCCAATATTTTCCCAGTTGTTACTCGAAATTTGGGAAATGTTTATATGATTTTTTTCCAAAATTCAGTCTCACTGAATAAAATTGAATGGTTTTTATACAATGAACAATTTTTTTGTTGAAGTATGTAAGACATGTACGTCTGTCTGTTTTTAGAACATTGAACTGTCCTGTCAGTTTCAGTCACTATTTTGTGTGTGTTGCTGTTGCTGCTGATGGTCTATTACACACATAGATCATTATCAATGTCATTTCGGAAACAATTGCTTTGCTCCGTGTTGGAATAAAGCACTTTATTATACAAGAGATTTTGTACACGGAGATAGGCAGTTTTTCCACAATGGCATCATAATGTGCAAATGTAACCTTTGCTGTGGTGTGCACCAGAAGTAGGATTTCTGTTTTCTGGACATTGTTTTAATGTCGGTTGCAAAACAACGTTCCATTAGAGGCTCTTGTATGAAAATAGTGGGCACTGCATTTGAGCAACACACACACAAACTGGAAAATAAAACACTAGTACTTGCCCAATAGTTTATATTACAAAATTGTACAGAGGAAAAAAACTGTGAAACACAAATTCTATTTCATTTCATTGGTTTATTGTCTATTTGCATAACGATATTAGACACATGAAGACACACCCACTCCCAGAAAAAGGTCAACAAGTTCACACACTCATAAATGTGCAAAAAAATCATTAGAGTGCACAGAGGCACAGATTCAAGCACTTTACATCCACTTGCACCAGCCTAAGACACCCAAGCACAGACAGATAGATAATTTTAAAATAAATTAATTGGAAATAAATTTGGGGCTAGTGCGAGAAATGGGGTGGGGTGTTTTTTTTTGGGGGGGAGCTAAAGACATCAACAACAATTCCATACAACATTTTCAAGCTTGGGATGCTTCATCTGATACGTTTTAATTATCCCCAGTTTACATGTCCCACTATAGTGCTATTTCATTATAGCAAGTTACAGCCAAGGGAGGCAATTGGACAGCCTCCACATATGTCTAATTAAGTAGATCCGCCTCTTATTGTTCATACAATCTTTGTGGATATACACCATCCTTCCAAGTTTGGTTGTGATGTATAAAGCAGGTTCCGAGTACTTAGCCACTTTAAAGATTTGCACAGACCGACAGCGAACGGGTGGCCAACCAGACAGGGTGACACATACGTTTCTATTATTTTTTCCTTCTAAATAACCATCTTTCGCTTTTAGAAAACAATTTTTTTCTTCTAAATAGCATAATTTTATTCTAAATATTTTTTTCTACATAAATATTATTTTTTTACTATTAAGAACTCATTTCGCATACAGTATTATTAGTATTATTATCGGGGCGATAGATAAATGTTCAGTGTTTACAGGGTCCAGCGGACTGCTAAGAACCTAATCAGGACCACACAACATTAAGCAAAATCAGACTAAACTGTTCACATTTAAGTATGAAAAGGTGTAAATAAAATCAGTCTCGCCAATCAAATCCAACCAAGAATCAAAACAAGACGGTATGATTTATATGCGATAAAACCAACATCATGTAAAATTGAAACAGGTGTCGACAACTGCATACTTTAAAAATCTCATTAAAAAGTATATTTTTCTCTTTCCTCAACCAGATCAGCAAATTCAAAAAAATAAAATGGCGAATGGAAAAGGATTTGTCACAGGCAGAGCACCATAGTGGTGGTTCTCCTTTTAAAAGAAAACTATGGGTGACATAAGTATGCCCAATATGAAGGCGAGCCAAAACAGTTTCTTCTTTACTAGTCGACGCAAGGATAGACAAAGAAGCACACACATCTGGAAGAATTTGAAATAATTTGTTATTGATTTGAGTAGACTATTCGTCTGCCAGAGCCATTTACAATAAGAGCCAGTCATACCACCCAGGTCAGAGTATGGAAGAAATATAAAGATCTCTGAAGGGAAATCTAGATGCAGAGCTTCTTTAGCCACTTTGTTCACTGCAATATTGCCGCGGATGTGACTAGGTACCCACATACAAACGATCTTTTTATCCTCAGAAACAAGTTGTGTGTGGAGATCATGGATCTCTGCCAGAAAAGGGTGAGATAGCTTTCTCGTGGAAAGAGCCTGAAGTGCTGACAGTGAATCAGACATTATTTAAAACAAGGATCTTTTGGATTGATAAACCTGTTTCAGAGCTAAATGAATTGCCTTGAGCTCAGCTGTATAAACAGAACAAAACTCAGGTATACGCAGTTACAAAGTTTGGTCGAGGTGTCTCCCAGAGACCGACTCAGCAGCAACTGAGTCCCGTCAGTAAAAAGTGTTTCATAATTATTATACAATGAACATTGTTCGAGATAAAGTTGCTTATAAACAGTTTCGGAAGTTACGGTCTTTTTGAAAGACGTGAGAGTGAAGTTGATATTGGGGTTGATGAGGTTCTAAGGTGGATAGGTGGGGTTAGGTGTAGGTGGCAAGTACATAATCTGAATCATAAACCGGGTTTAATCGCATAAATGATGCTATTTCGGAGTACCTACAAACATGTTGTGACCATATGAAGTAAGTTTTTTAATCACTCTTTTAAAGGTACTCCATTACACAGATATTATTTATAGGTTATAGGCAATAGGTTTCGAGAAAATTAAGAACTTTACCGTTTTATTACACAGACGTACGATCATTTTAAAAACTATTTTTCTCATGCAGATTTGCAAACGCCTGGGCACTTTTCAAGTTTAGGTGAATATAGACTTGCAGTGCAAAATGCATGTGTCATTGTTGGCTATTGGGTTGATCTAACAGCTATGGTTCATTAATGAGATAATTTAAGAACCAATCAAACTGACATTCAAGCACATGTGAACAATTAGAGCCTGGAAAATCCACTTACGCACCTGATACTTTGTTCAGTAGTATCTGGGCCAACTACTGTTGGGTGTTCCCAAAAAACTGGTATTTCACCATCCACCGCTGTCAGTGTCATGGTCGTAGGGCAATTATAGAATTTGGGTGGTTGCTTCTGACGTGGTTCTTTCTTAGGTATTCCAGTTGGTGTTGCTTCTGTTGTTTCACCTGAAAGAATCCTCATTGTCTTCATCATTGTTATGATTATTTTATCATAAGAGCTAAGCTTAACTGTTCTGATCATCGTATAGTAATAGTCGACTGCAAACACTTACTCCATAAATATAATATCTATCTATCTATCTATCTATCTATCTATCTATCTATCTATCTATCTATCTATCTATCTATCTATCTATCTATCTATCTATCTATCTATCTATCTATCTATCTATCTATATCTATCTATATCTATATATCTATATCTATATCTATATATATAAACATTTCACCTTTTGTGGTGTTTTCTGTCTGGTATTGGTTTGTGGGGCATTCTGTTGTGGGGCATTATATATATATAAAAAAATGTATATATATATATTAAAAAATGTAGACCTTTGTGGGGCTTTTTATATTAGAATTGTTTATGAGGCAGATGTATATTGTTGCTAGTTGTAATATATATATATTGCCCCACAACTAGCAACAATATACATCTGCCTCATAAACAATTCTAATATAAAAAGCCCCACAAAGGTCTACATTTTTTAATATATATATATACATTTTTTTATATATATATAATGCCCCACAACAGAATGCCCCACAAACCAATACCAGACAGAAAACACCACAAAAGGTGAAATGTTTATATATATAGATATAGATATAGATATATAGATATAGATAGATATAGATAGATAGATAGATAGATAGATAGATAGATAGATAGATAGATAGATAGATAGATAGATAGATAGATAGATAGATAGATAGATAGATAGATAGATAGATAGATAGATAGATAGATAGAGATGGCGCGTTTATGGGGTACATTTCGATTTTTGACTTTGCTGTGGGGTAGAAATTTTTTTGGGGGCGTTTATAATGCCCCACAATACTACCATTGCTAAAGCGTTGTGTTGGGTCATCTGATCACCAAGGGCATTAATGCTCACAACAATGTTTTTACATATATATGTATACAAAACTGAAAAAAATGGTTATCTCCCTTACATAACCTGTGCATAGAGTCTAAATTTAGATTATAACATCATAGTGCTATAAATAGCCACCAATACATGAAGCTTCCGGAAGACGTTTCAAAACGAAGCTTCCGGAACTAACTAATTTCCAGAGTTGCTACCAATACATGAAGGTTTCGGAGCGTCTTTTTTGGCGTCTTTCCTGCGACTTCGGTGGACATATTGCTTTAGCGCCTGGTTGTCTCCTAAACGCATTGTGTCCGGAGACATTAATCTACAAAACGAAACGAACGAAACGACTTTTTTGTGAAGTGAAATGTACGTGATCATCGCTTGTGGTGATGTTGATTTGATGTTTGAGATTAGTATAGTATAGTAGCATCGGCGTAGCGTTAGGCTTCTGGGTCCTGTCGCCGAGTCTGTTGTCAATATTTCTCGTAACTAAGACAGCAAACCCGGTCTTTTGACCGGGGCCTAATCTAAAAACTTTTTGTTTGTGTGAAGGCTACTGATCTTTTGATCAGATCTGACAACTGTGGGAGGCTCTTCTAAACTATGATGAATGTGTTCGTGCATATGTTCGTCTAGTCTATTCTTCCATATTTGTAGTGCGAGGGTAAAAGCACATACAATCCCCGCAAGTGACCTAGAGCAGGCGATAAAGGCTGATAGCCTACAAAGCTATGCTATGATATGATATGATATGAAAAGAGATCTGGGTCTGCGCATGCTCAAGATGGCGGCCGTGTTTTCGTTTGAGGAAAAATAATGATACAACTTTTGATTAAAACGGCCTTCAAATCTAAATTGTTTTCTAAAAATTAATAAAATCAATGATAAAATCAATTTGTGGAATAAGGTCCAGATAAATGTATTATAAGAAAATACTTGTTCTTGACCTGGTATAGTTCTACTTACCATTGCCAGATAGATCGCTCGCCTCTACATATAAAACTACAAGGAAGACGACGTGGCTGCTGAGATGAACTTCATGAAGACCACTGAAGGTAATAAATTTGATTGTCTTTCCATCTTCTCATAGGAACTTGCTTTTAGTCTTTGTACATGTTTTGAGTGAGGAATGTGTGTTTGTTGTGTATGTAGGAGTGTCTGTAACATGTAAGCGTGTATGTTGATTACTGAGTGATTGGCGCACTTTGAGTCAAACTTGTTTGAGTCTGATTTAGGAATAAGTCGCTATAGCTTCCTTTATTATTATTATATATATTTTTTTAAATTAAAATTTATTATTATTATTATTATTATTATTATTATTTGTAAAATTATTATTTATATTATAATAATAATTTTTTTTGGTCTGCTTTTTTTAGTCTTTTTCATCTGCTTGTTTGTCATTTTCATCTTCTTAATGTTGATTGTTGTTATTTAGCAGAACAACATGGCATATATTTTAAAGTTACATATCTCCACTAAATATGGATGGATTTTAACAATTTAAACTGCAGTCTTATCAGGACAGTAAACATTTTAATTAAAAAGCCTTTTGGAAGTTTGTTCTGACCACTAAAAATGTTGACCTTCTCATGACCCCCCTCCCCCCACCTCCCCTTTCAATGAGCACCTTGAAAGGCAACCCAAAAAAATTTCCAATGCACAGTGCAGAGCTGCCTACTGTCCCTGAGGGGCCGGAAATGTCCCTAATAATTTCGAAATTGTATGGTTGTCCCGATTTTCCGATTTATGAAAGTGCGTCCCGGAAAATCGTCTCTGCTGAATGCAAACGTGTTTTGGTACATTTGTACTCATTGTGCCATACATAAGAACTGCTATTTTCCCGCCAATGTTTGTTCTCGGGAAGGTGCCGATGCTGTATATGGTTTTTTTTTTAGGATGCAGTCATGCAGTGTAGTATCGTCCCGGAAACTACCGATCATTTACTGTCATGCGCAGTGCTTTCTGTGAACCGAACGGGCATCAAAGCGAAAAATGCAGAATGATGACGATTGTCAACCTAAAGTCAAACGTGCAACTTGTTTTAAAGCTTTAATTATAGGTCTCTTCAGCCTTCCATCTAATTGAATTGCAGTTAGACCCTGTAAATAGTGTAAATATCGTAAGTTTAAGTTTATATTTAATTTGACATTTATTAATATTATGGTCTTGGTTCATAAATTAAATGTCCCTGGTATTCAAGCCATGTCCCTGATTTTTATTTAACGTGTCCCTGAAACTGACAAATGAGGGTAGGCAGCCCTGACAGTGATTAAAATAAACTGTTAAACAGTGCAATTGTTTTGTCTAATTGCACAAAAAAGGGGAATATGTACGAAAAGAAAGTGATAGACTTTGTAATTGATTGTTTATAAAGTGCCAAAGGTGTACTTGAAGAGAACTAAAATTAAAAAGTCGTAAGTGCCATTTGTAAAAGATTTTGTCTCACAATGGTATTGTGTGATTTTCTATACAGGCAATGGGAAGCCTGGGGACTTTTCCTTGATACATGGCGGAGCAAGCGGTGTGGGCACTGCGGCCATTCAGCTCAGCGTGCAGGCAGGCACTCAGCCGCTCGTCACTGCGGGCTTGCCGTCCAAGCTGTACACAGCCAGAACCCTTGGTGCTGTTGCTGCATATAACTACAAGGAAGACGACGTGGCTGCTGAGATCATGAAGACCACTGAAGGTAATAAATTTGATTGTCTTTCCATCTTCTCATAGGAACTTGCTTTTAGTCTTTGTACATGTTTTGAGTGAGGAATGTGTGTTTGTTGTGTATGTAGGAGTGTCTGTAACATGTAAGCGTGTATGTTGATTACTGATTGGCGCACTTTGAGTCTGATTTAGGAATAAGTCGCTATAGCTTCCTTTATTATTATTTTTTTTTTTTAAATTAAAATTTATTATTATTATTATTTTTTTGTAAAATTATTATTTATATAATAATATTTTTTTTTAAATTTCATTTTTGTCTGCTTTTTTTAGTCTTTTTCATCTGCTTGTTTGTCATCTTCATCTTATTGTTGTTATTTGGCAGAACAACATGTCATATATTTTAAAGTTACATATCTCCACTAAATATTGATGGATTTTAACAATTTAAACTGCAGTCTTATGAGGACAGTAAACATTTTAATTAAAAAGCCTTTTGGAAGTTTGTTCTGACAACTAAAAATGTTGACCTTCTCATGACCCCCCTCCCCCTTCTCCCCTTTCAATGAGCACATTGAAAGGCAATCCAAAAAAAATTCCAATGCACAATGAATAAAATAAACTGTGTATGGAAAACAAATTTAACACTTTATAGATGTAACTAAACATTTATTCTTTTCGTAAGGAAAGCATGTTTACTCTCAACTAATTGTATTCATGAGCATCGCCATACACAGTATGTCAACACTTGTATTCAATTAGAACTCATGCACTCTGCAACCAGTCATTTTACACACATACCTAAAGTGGTGAAACATGTATCAAACAGATCAATACACTACTATCTATTATATCACAATGAACCATAATTTTGCATAAATGCAGCAGCTCACATTTCTCCAAGCAATCAAAATATAACATACATTACACAATCACTCTTTCATTTTTTTTGGAACTCTCGCAGCTGTTCTTGCATGCGGTCTGGCTCTTCAAGAACCCAAATGTGACCATTTCTTGAAGAAAGCTGCAGATTCCATGCAAACACATAGCGGGACTCAACAGCTGCCTCATCTGGTGTGTCAGGCCAGCAATAGGTGTCATTGTTCACAAGGCAACACTCGTAGAAACTGAGCTCTCTGCACTTCATTTTTCAGTGTACATACTGAAGCTCAACTGCGCAGTAGGGCAAATTATGAAAAAATTGGTGAAGTCTTCCCAAGTTATGGAGTGTTTTTTTATCAGCAGCTCCATTTGCAGCACTAGTTTGTGGGTCACTTGTGGCCTGCATGTTGATGTTTACTCTCCTCCCTTTCTATGTGGCCCCAATCCACTTCAACTTCGCGTACCCAGTGAAATCTTCATTTTTTGTAAACACATAAAAACGAAAGTTTTAAAAAAAAGTATGGTGTTCAAAAGTATCTATATTTTCAGTACCAATACGCACATGACATAATTGTTTCATAATAAAACATAAAAGCTGTCACTAGAGTTCTCGCCAGAAAACAAGAACAAGTCATATTCCTACAATTTCTGTTACAGAGTGTTCTACTTTCTCTTTCGCTCGACAACTTCCGGTTTTAGAGTAGCTCATGGAATCCGCAAAATACACCTCAAATAACTAGCACCGCATTAAAAACTTAGAGAAAAAAAAAACTTCATTAGTTCAGGGATGAGATTTAACTCAGGAGACTAACTAGCCCGCCGGGCTAGCTAGTAAGTAAAGTGAGGTAGCCCGCATGGTTTTTAGGCAGCCCGACAATCATTCACTTCAAATACCAAATTAATGAGCAGAAAACGAGCTTTCTGTCGCAGTAAGGTACTATATACCTTTTTTAATTAGAAAAACGACAGGTAGCCGGTAAAAAGTTTTTTTTTTTTTTTAGCTTCTGAAAATCGTAACTTTGTTGATTGAAAACCTAAACGTTCAGGTATAAAACTTATACCAAACTAATCAGCAGAGTCTCTACTTTCTTTTGCACCTATTTTTAGCTCGTGGCTTCGCGGATCCATAGAACAAGAAGGGATTTTGGAATGCACCCTTGGTTTCTTGCAACAACGCAACGCGTAGTAGTTGAATCGCTCAGCTGGCCAGTGAGCCAAACGCTGCAAAACAGTGCGCGGGTATCATTTTCATTTTAGAAATAAGCATATTTCCCTCGCATCCATACCAGCTAAAATAACACAATTTAAAAGAGTACACAATGGACTTTATTTCCTATTGCAAATCGTAGTTCACAACCATGTTAGCGGCGCTGAAGCAACAGCAGCAGACAAAACAATGCAAAGAAATCAATGAGATTTACCTTTTTAAAAAAAAAATTATGCCGATACATTACCTCAAAGCGATTTATTTTCATTAACTCTAACATTGTGCTGACATCACTTATCCTTTGGACTTCGGTCAGGGTCAAGTTTTACTACAGATTATTATAGAATTTTTTTGCGGAGCTCAGTCATCTTTGATTTTTCCGATATGATTTTTAATAAGAGATCTCAATCCTGGACCTTTGCTCCCTCTTGTCTACTGACAAAATTTTAACTCTACTGACAATTTATAAATTTCTCACTGACAGATTTTTCTGCAGATTGGCATCTCTGGAAACCTTCGGATTATCAAAGCTATAGCAGCAGGGAGCGAGTTAATGTGGCATATACAGAGTGGTAGCTTATTTCTTTACATATATATAATATATTTGTTGTGGGTCGTTTATAACTGAAATGCCCCGTAACACATAGGTAAGCCTACATGGAAATCCCACAACAGGCTTTATTTCTATATATATCATATATGGAAATAAATGCCCCATAACACATAGATAGGGCTGCTTGGAATATCCCACAACAGGCTTTATTTCTTTATATAATATATATATATATATATATATATATATATATATATATATATATATATATATATATATATAGAGAGAGAGAGAGAGAGAGAGAGAGAGAGAGAGAGAGAGAGAGAGAGAGAGAGACTGAATCCAAAGCTCTAACATTAGGCCACCGTACCTCCCATGTAGGCCTACCTATGTGTTACGGGGCTATTACTTTATTTATCTATATATATACTCTTATAAACCCTTGCTTCTGGGTACAACCATATGTTTTTACACCGGGGATCTAGGTACTTCGTCCGGATCTGGGTACATGCCCATGTCCTCAAATCCAATGTGGGGTTTATTTGTAGGAATATCTTTTCATTTCAACGCAGAAAGGCAAATTAACTCGTGTTCCCAAAAACCATGTGATGATGGTACGAGTTATTCCCCTTCCCTCGCTGTAACTTTTTTTGCGAACATTGGGACTTTTGCGGGGCCTCCACTAACCTCCAAACGAACCTTATTTTGGCATATGTTCATTGATCTCCGGCAATGTACGTCATAATCTAAGACAATGTACGTCAAAATGTTAATATTTGTAAACGTTATAACTGTCAACAATATTTAAATAAAATAAAATTGATGAACATGTAGAAACCAATTTGAATATAGCTTTGATTTGGAGGCTACTCATTCTCTCTTTGACGTGACAGATCTATGAGAGTAAGTTGGTTGGTGCCATGCCGAAATTTTGGACTTCCTCTTCTGTAAGTGGTTTTATTTTGTTTTATTTAGAATTTTCTTTTGTGTTCTGTTGTAGTGTTAATCTTTGTAATCATATGGTTACGAAATAATGTAGCATAATCGAGCTCCAAGACAAGACTCGAGAGCCTTCTTGTTGAAAAACCCGCATGCCGTGTATATCCACAGGCTCTGAAGTCTTTTCTTTCGTCTTTGTAAACTCGTGGGCCTCCTACATACGTACGTAGTATAGTATGTAATTGATGCCTACGAAAGACGAGACTTCCCAGCTTGTGGTATATTATAGTTGTAAGTTGAAGATTTTCAGTTTTCCGCTCATAAAAACATAAATAAAACAACCGACAACACAGCAAAGCCAAAGACTGAAAGAGCACATGCTGCCTTCGGTAAGATCTAGATTCATTATGCTGAAGAAAGCCCAGTCCAGTACCAAGAAGAAGAAAGACTAGAGCCGGAGACAGCTTAAAATTGAAGAATCTTGATTCATTTGAACAGTCTGACAAGGGATGTCATAGTTAGTACCACAAATGTGACAAATGCAGTTAAAAATGGTCTAGATCTACTTCACTGATTTTGGTGGAGATTTCCTTACCCCACCTTCCTCCCTATTGTAGGCAAAATTAATCAAACAACTGATGCCTGAAAGCCTGCCGGCGTGAAAATATGAATGTATAAATTTCTTAGTTGCTCATAAATTTTATGCATGTCTGTTTAGAGGGCAAAAGGCTAATAGCCAATGAAACCTATGATGCCATCACTACTATACCATAGCTTCTTAGTTCTTGTCACTCTGATACATTCAACATTGATGTGGGTTATTTTCAGTAAGGATTATTATCGACAACGTTTCGTTCAACATCAAATGCTTTTATTTAGTAAGTAAGCTGCATATTTGAGCAGAATTCACGACTAAAACAAGTAAAAAGAATAGATTTGATTTCGAGTTTCATGTAATACTAGTAGTATTCTACTTGCTAGAACTAGTTTTAGCAGTATGTAGCATACAAAGTGTAACTTAAAAAAAAGATTTGTAATAAACAAATCGACAACTGAACAGTTTCTTTATCAATAACAGCTGAAGTGAAATTAATCAAATGGATCCATATTATTTTAAGTTTTCATCATTGATTTTGTTATATAAAGTTGTTTTGTATTCATATAAAATAAGTACCTAGAGCTAAGTCTGGCGTATTAGGCGCATAAGTGTTAATAATAATAATAATAATAATTCGCTCCCTGGACCCTTTTCTCTTTCTCTCTCTCTCTCCCCTCTCCTTCCCCTCCCCCACCCCTCTCTCTAACATTAACACTTTCATGCCCACAAAATAAAACAAAGTTCTATAAATGTTTTGATGTAATGCACACACACCCACACACACACACACACACACACCCACACACACCCACACACACACACACACACACACACACACACAGAAACAGCTGGAAGTCACTGGAAGGTGGATTCAAAAAGATGAGTTTTGAGTTAGTTTTTAAAACTGTCATGGGACGCAACAGAGCAAAGTTGAAGAGGCACAGTCTTTCCATTGATTTCAAATCTTGCTGTGCAATACATTTTTCACTGTAGTTTTACAGACAGGATATTGTTAGGTTTAGGCGTGTTCAAGGCCATTTATTTATAATACTAATAATAATAAGTACATATATATATACGTGCATTATTCTATGCAATTGTTCTAAGTGCTGGGGAGTGGTAGGAGGAATAAGGGAACATGCACATATAAACTGAAAACGGTTAAATTATTACACACATGGGAAAAAATAGTAAATTTATACACACAATCAAACAGTTCTTGTCCTTTAAACACACACACATGTATACGCACACCCACACACACACACACACACACACACACACACACACACACACACACACACATGAGCGTGCCCATTCACATTAATGCCTTCCTTTTGTGTGTATTTCAGGATGACTTCGACACCCTCCGACCGCTGTGCTACCCCAACACCGACGTTTTTCTGCTCTGCTTCAGTGTGGTCTCGCCCACATCCTTCCACAACGTGCTGAAGAAGTGGGTGCCCGAGATTCTAAAACACTGCCCGCGGGCACCCCTTGTGCTGGTGGGCACCCAGTCTGACCTGCGGAACGACATGAAGATCCTGATCGAGTTGGCCATATACAAAGAGAAAGTGCTGTCTGAAGAAGAGGCCACGCGGCTGGCCTCGCAGTTGGGTGCTCAGTACGTGGAGTGCTCGGCGCTGATGCAGAAGAACTTGAAGGAGGTGTTCGACACCTGCATCCTGACGTCGCTTAACTGGGGCGAACAGGAAGAGCTCGCGCTGGGCAGGTCCAAGAGCCTGCTGCGCAGGTCCAATAGCTCCAAGAGCAAAAACAGCGCCGCCATCTCCTATGGCTGCCCTCGCTACTTCCACGTCCAAAGGCTCCTCCAGTCCTAAGAAGGCGGGCTGGAAAAAGTTTTGCTGCTTCATGTGATAGTGACAGTGACACGACACTGAATTTATGACACTGACTTCGTCCTATCTGCCATTTTATTTTGGAGTCTTTTCACGCTCGTTGGAACTCTACGTTATAAGTGACGTTTGGATCACACACTCTGTGTGATATGAACTTCAGTGAAATAAACTTCTTGAAGCTGCTTCGTGTGATAGTGACAGTGACACGACATTGAATTTATGACACTGACTTCGTCCTATCTACCATTTTATTTTGGAGTCTTTTGACGCTCGTTGGAACTCTACGTTATAAGTGACGTTTGGATCACACACTCTGTGTGATATGAACTTCAGTGAAATAAATGTATTGAAGCTGTTCGTCCGTGAAATAGATAGTTTTAATCACACAAAGTTGTCTGGATGTTTATTGTGTGACACAGACTGAAATAATTGAGTCTTTTTAAGATCTTGTGCCGGGATTCATGAAATAAAATCGGTCAATTTTAATCATCACATTTCATAGCTTCAGTCTCATTTCATCTGCTCATCGCCAGCCCATCGCTCCATAGAATCGAATCAACCAATTGGACACTTGGCCTTTGTTTTAGAAAACATGAACTTTGCTTAATTATGTAGTTTGAAGTATTTTTTCTTCTGAGCTTATGTGTACGACAATGTGACGGATGTTTGTCCTTGTAGACTTAGAAGCATACTTGTTGTATCATGTTGGGTTGTACTTATGTTTGATACTCAATTTTAGTATGCTCATCAAAATCAATAATACATCTTTGTGCCTTTTTGTTCTTGTTGCTTACATTTCTTTTCCCCCACCAAACATTCAGCACTCGTATGCTTTTATTATGTTCGGCTGTGTCTATGACTGATGTTTGTGCTAATATGCCTATTACCTATGACACTGTTGGTGGATTTTCTCCCTACTGTATAACCACAGTGTTATGTTACGCCGGAGTTAGATGTTATTTACCTACATTTTCTCTGTGTATTTATTTACCTACATTTTCTCTGTGTATTACCTATATATTTATGTACAGTCTATTAGTATTATCCCCACAGTGAGGGAGCCGTTTGTTACTGTATAAATAGTATTCCCAAGTTCTGGAAATTTAGTGCTTTAAGTTTAAATTTATACTGTCGCTGTCTTTCTCCTTTGTTCTTTCTCATTCCTACTCTGTTCTATCAATCTGCTATATTATCTTCTTCGCTAAGCCAGTCACCTGCCTTTTTTCTTGAAAACTCTTCAAAAACTCCTTATTTGTGAATGGGGTCTTTTGGGTCAGCTTGTAAATATTGGATGCTTTCTGCCAAATGGTGACTAGGGCTTCTTATGATGTTATTTAGCAGTGTACTATGTAGACATTTTCTATGTATGTGTTTTATTGATATTTTATAAAGATGTTTATATTCAGTTTTTGTAAACGGGGATTCGATATATTAGAGTATAGCCTCAGCGTCCCCTGCATGGGATGCCTTTACATGTATTGTAAAGTGTCCGGCTGGTGGAGTGCCTTCAGTGTTACCACTAAGGTTGTTTCAGCAGACCCCCTGTGGGGTGCCGGGTTTTTTAGTATAAATAGTATCCCCACTTTCCGGAAATTTAGTGTGTTAAATTCCCACTGTCACTGTCTTTCTCGTTTGTTCTTTCTCATTCCTAATCTGTTCTATTAAATCTACTATACTATCTTCTTCTTCACTAGACCAGTCACCTCCCCCTTTGGGGTGCCGGGGGTTTCAGTATAAATAATATCCCCACTTTCTGGAAATTTAGTGCTTTAAATTCCCACTGTCGCTGTCATTCTCATTTGCTCTTTCTCATTCCTGCTCTGTTCTATCAATCTGCTATACTATCTTCTTCTTCGCTAGACCAGTCACCAATCTTTTTTCTTGAAAACTCTTCCGGGACAAGACTCCTTATTTGTGTATGAGGTCTGTTGGATCAGCTTGGGAATATTGGACGCTTTCTGCCAGGGGGTCACTAGGGCTTCCTATGATGTTATTATTTAGCAATGTAGGCATTTTATATGTATGTGTTTCGTTGATAATTTATAATGATGTTTGTAATCTATTTTATTTTTGTAAACGGGGGTTCGATAAATTAGAGTACAGCCTCAGCGTCCCCTGCGTGGGATGTCTTTATTGTAAAGTGACTGGCTGGTGGAGAGCTTTCAGTTTTACCACTAGGGATGTTTCAGCAGGTCTTTGATGCGGATCAGGGGTTGTCCGGTCCTGATTTGGCTCGGAAGAGTCCGCTGGACCTAAAGCAATAATCATGCAATGTAATGTAAATTGGGAATATTGGACGCTTTCTGCCAAATGGACATTTGGGCTTCCTATGATGTTATTATTTTGGCAATATAGGCATTTTGTATGTATGTGTTTTGTTGATATTTTATAATGATGTTTGTATTCTATTTTGATTTTATAAACGGGGGGTTCGATAAATTAGAATATAGCCTCTGCGTCCCCTGCGTGGGATGTCTTTATTGTAAAGTGACCGGCTGGTGTAGTGCCTTTAGTGTTACCACTAGTGTTGTTTCGGCAGATCTTTTGTGCGGATCAGGTGTGAGTCCTCTTTCAGAGAAGTTGTGGTCTTGATTTTGTGGTCCTGATTCGGATCTCTGTAGTCCGCTGGACCCTGTAAGCAATTAATAACTAACTTACTAACCCTGT
This sequence comes from Oncomelania hupensis, assembly GCA_036898135.1. NCBI lineage: Eukaryota > Metazoa > Mollusca > Gastropoda > Littorinimorpha > Pomatiopsidae > Oncomelania > Oncomelania hupensis. The sequence goes on from CM072517.1 coordinate 10,157,120, forward strand.
GTGGGATACCATTATTGTAAAGTGACCGGCTGGTGGAGTGCCTTCAGTGTTACCACTGCCACTGGGGTTGTTTTGGCAGATCTTTTATGCGGATGAGGGGTGAGTCCTCTTTCAGCCAAGTTGTGGTCTTGATTTTGCAGTCCTGATTCGGCTCTTAGCAGTCTGCTGGACCCTGTAAGCAATGAATAAATAACTAACCTCTTTCAACCAAGTTGTGGTCTTGATTTTGTGGTCCTGATTCGGCTCTTTGCAGTCCCCTGGACCCTATAAGCAATGATTAACTAACTAAATCTGTATAAATATATATGTGTTTACCTGAATAAAAATTTTGTTTAAACCAAACATTCAAAAGTGTCTGTAAATATTTTGTTGTGCTAGTTTATACCTGGATAGCTGCATCCCACCTGCAAGTGGACTACACATTAAGCATGCATAGGCGGTTTTATCTACCTCTTCTGCTTCATTTTGTTCTTCTTTGTTGCTTTTATCTTCTTTTTACTCTTTTATTTTAAAAAAAATCTCCTTGTTCTTCTTTCTCATTATCATTATGATTAGGAGCAGCAGAACCATTTTGTTCTTCTAAATAATAATAAACACAGAATGTATTTTTGCTGCTGATTATGTTTTTTTGACTGTTCGACTAACTGCTTGCAAAACAAAGGTTCAACTTTGAATTTTTTTTTTTGTGTGTCTTTTGTTTCTTTGGTATTGCCTGGAGTGTGTTTAATTTAATAAAGAAGTCCTTTCTTCAAATAACAAAAACAAAAAATCAAGCGAAATACTTTTTTTATTTTTTTTCAGAACATGTAGTATGACAAAATGGTGAAAATATTTTCCTCAAAGTCAAATTTCACAGTGCATTAACAAAGTACACAATTTATTTGCATTTGGACAAGCATAATACAACCTTTTGTGCAACTATTTCCTGACCTCAGCAAATTGGACAAAAAAAAAAAAAAAAAAAAAAAAAACAGTGAAAATTATTTCCCATATTAATAAGACTACATTTATTAGAAGTTCTGTCACATTTTTTAATTTTAAAAAGCGTCCCTTTTGTACTGGTAGTTTAGGAGGTGATGTTCTAATTTTTGTTATACTGGCGGCTAGATTGGAGGGAAGAACAGTCAAATACTTTTCAAAGGCAAAATTATATTTAAACATTTTTTAATTATATTATATGTTATTTGAGTCAATTTCAGAGTTTTATCTTTTCCTTGAATACTTTGTCAGACAGTGTTACACTGCAATAACCGATTCAGTCCCGATGCTTGAATCTTGTGTAACTCGAATTTGTTATGTACGTAACCCGTTCTCCCAGCAACAAGGCAGGAGTCGTTACTATGTGTTTTTTCCAACTTTATTTAGCAAGCAGCATCAACAACTGCATACAAGCTCTTACCAAAAACTCTCAAAAAGGGAGGTGAACATTGAAGTTTAATGTCCACGCCCACCATTATCCTATCCTGTCCCGTAACTTGGAAGTCGTTAGGGAACCACAGACGATTGTTTAACCAGTGTACTCCCTCTTTCTCTGTCCTCAGCAGCCCTCATGGTTTCACTCAGTGTCAAGCCAGTCCATTCTCGAATGTTGTCTTGCCACCTCTTTTTCTGTCTATCTCTTCTTCTGCCTCCTTGTACCGTGCCTTACAGGATGGTCTTTGCAAGGCCTGATGCTCTGGTGACGTGGCCATACCCTATTACAGTAAAAGCCATAGTAATTACAAGATAAGGATTTCCATAAATAAATGATATATGTTAAATACTTAATAAACACATTTTATATATCTATATATCAATATCCTATCCTATCCTATCTTATAACGTAACTCGAAAGTTGTTGGGGCAGCACAGATGATCGCTTAACCAGAGTTACTCCATCTTTCTCTGTAATCTGCAACCGTCATAGCTTCACTCAGTGTCAAGCCAGTCCATTCTCGAATGTTGTCTTCCCACCTCTTTTTTGTCTACCTCTTCTTCTGCCTCCTTGTACCGTGCCTTGCAGGATGGTCTTTGCAAGGCTAGAAGAAGTGGGAGAAGGAGCGGTGACCCAAACCCTTCTTTCTGTGTCCATCCACACTAGGAACGGACAACATAAACTGGGAAGAGGAGTGAAGGCGCCTTGAGGGTTTGTGGGTAGGGACAATGTCTCTCATGTACTATAGAGGGAGGTGGGTTCATGCACACACTCGTAGCATATGGAGCTCGAGGACTTTGTGGTCGACTTTCTTCTTGACCGGCAGCCAGTGAAGTTGTCAGAGAACAGGAGTGATGTGGTCTGGTCTTCTTGCTGCGGGTGACAATCCTGGCGGCCGTGTTCAGAACACACTGGAGATGGTCAAGCTGGACAACGGTTTGCATAATCTATCCTAAATATCACCAAGGCGACGGCAAATACAAAGACAGTGAAGATGGAAGAAGCACCCTCTAACCACGGCACTCGCTTGATCCTCCATTGTGAGGTTTGCATCGATCATGATGTCCAGATCTCTGACAGTGGACAAGAAGGGGATAGCTGACTGTCCAAAACTGTTGGAGCTCAGGGATACAGAGTCTCTTTTGCTCTGAGGTCCACACATGATGGCCTCAGTCTTGTCCTCGTTCAGTTTCTGTGCGTCATCCACACCTTGAGGTCAGAGGAACACAGCTCAAACTTCTTAGCAGACTCCACTGCAGCGGCATCATCAGGAGGGAAAGAGTCGTAGAGGCCAGAGTCATCACCAAAAAAGCTGCCTCCCTTGCTCGTGTATCTCGATGATACGGCCAAATTCAAAGGTATAAAGCGAAAAGAGTACAGGTTCCAAAACGGACCCCCGGGGGACCCCACAGGTCAGTCTTGTAACTGTGTTCACACTGACGTACAGAAACGTATCCTCTAGATACGACTGGAACCACTGATGGACGCAGCCCTTGAACCCAAACTTCAGATGAAGTCTCCACAGATAGATTTGCTCCTTGAGATAAATCATGCCAAAATGTCATTTCAAATATTTCAAATCCCTACATTCAGGTTGTTCGGTTGAAAAAAAAGCCCTTGTGAAATGGTAATACTACAGGATTGTACTGTGTTTGACCCCTCCTGATTATACCTTTTACAGCCAGATGGAGAAGAAAGAGACAGAAGGGAGAGTGGGGTTGGGGTGGCCAAAGGTAACGTGGGGGCCAATAGTCAAGTGGGCCCCTCCACCTTCACTACTCTAAAAAAAGGGAGGAGGGTCTGGTCCTTGCAGGTTCCTAATCCCATGTATACCAAACAAGAATTACCCTATAAAGGTTCAGCGCATATTGGTAGCAAACAAATAAATAAATTAATATTTAAAATTAAAAAATAATAATTAAAAAGTAATTTAAAATATTTTTACCAGTAAACAAAAATTAATTAAACAAATTAATACTCAACAGGCTGAACCCCCAAGCCGAACACATCATAGCTGAAGAACAAGCAGCATTCAGGGCAGGGCGAAGTACCACTGAACAGATTTTCAACCTCAGAATAATCTGCGAAAATACTTAAAGCACCAACGACATCTATATCATGTGTTCGTAGACTTTAAATAGGCGTTTGACCGAGTCTGGCACGCAGCTCTGTGGGCAACTATGACAGTGTACAACATCAGCCCTAAAATTCTTGAAGTCATCAAAAGGCTGTTTGACAAGGCTACCAGTGCAGTCCTCCACAACAGCGCCATCGGAAACTGGTTCAGAACAACAATCGGTGTGCGTCAGGGATGCCTACTCTCTCCAACACTCTTCAACAACTTCCTAGAGCGCATGATGTCAGATGCCATTGCAGATCACGAAAACACAGTCAGCATAGGGGGAAGAGCAATCTTCAACCTTCGTTTTGCGGATGACATTGATGGATTGGCTGGAGAGGAACAAGAACTTGAACAGCTGGTACAGAGGCTTGACACCACCTCCAGAGTCTATGGAATGGAAATAAGTGCAGAGAAGACCAAAATGATGACCAACAACACCAATGGCATCAACACGGACATCAAAGTCCAAATCCAATCTCTCAACACAGTTCATAGCTTTAAATATTTAGGAGCCATTGTATCAGACAATGGGTCCCCACAGGAAGTCCTCTCCAAGATCGCACAAACAACTGCTGCCCTGGCGAGGTTGAAGCCAATTTGGAAAGACAGGACCATCAGTCTACATTCCAAGGTAAGACTGTTGCGCTCCCTTGTCATCTCCATCTTCATATACGCTTGCGAAACATGGACCCTCATAGCAGATCTACAACTAAGAATACAAAGCGTGGAGATGAGTTGCTACAGAAGACTTCTGGGCATTTCCTAAACCCAACACATAACCAACGACGAAGTCCGACAGACCATCACACAAGCCATTGGACAACACGATGACATGCTCACAGTGGTGAAGAAACGGAAACTCCGATGGTATGGCCACGTCACCAGATCCTCAGCTCTTGCAAAGACCATCCTGCAAAGCACAGTGCAAGGAGGTAGAAGTAGAGGGAGACCGAAAAAAAAGTGGGAGGACAACATTCGAGAATGGACTGGTTTGACTCTGAGCGAAACCATCAGGGTTGCTGAGGACAGAGAAAGATGGAGTACGTTGGTTAAACGATCATCTGCGGTGCTCCTACGACCTCCGAGTTACGGGATAGGTTAGATAGATAGATTGTATTGTATTGATAATGTTTCATTGGAGCTGAAAATTTGCTCACAGTGGTGAAGAAACGGAAACTCCGATGGTATGGCCACGTCAACAGATCATCAGGTCTTGCAGAGACCATCCTGCCAGGCACAGTGCAAGGAGGTAGAAGAAGAGGAAGACCGAAAAAGAGGTGGGAGGACAACATTCGAGAATGGACTGGTTTGACACTGAGTGAAACAATCAGGGTTGATGAGGAAAGGACAGATGGAGTATGCTGGTTAAACGATTATCTGTGGTGCCCCTACGATCTCCGAGTTACGGGATAGGATAAGATAGGAAGGAATAAAACAAATGTTAAAAATAATTTCAAAAAATAATAATAAAGAAATAATGTAAACAAAAAAATATATATATATATTATATATATATAAACATATTAAGGTCCCCGTATCCACGTCCCCAAAAATCTTTTTGGGAACGTGGATATGGGGACCTTAACATGTTTTTATATATATTTTTCAAATCAGAAGTTAATACATTTTTCAAGAATGTTTTAGCATATTTGGCATCTAGGTGGGCAAATTAATCTTATTTCCAAATATAAACTTTCTACAAGCAGTAGAAATACAGGTTCCCGAAAAGCTGGGTGGTGACAGAGTTCCCATAAACAACCTGATATAAGTATATATATATATATATATATATATATATATATATATATATATATATATATATATATATATATATATATATATATATATATATATATATATATATATATATATATATAAATAAAACCTGTTGTGGGATTTTCCATGTAGGCCTATCTTTGTGTTACGGGGCATATATATATATATATTGAGAGAGAGAGAGAAATATAGCCTGTTGTGGGATGTTCCATGTAGACCTACCTATGTGTTATGGGGCATTTCATTTAAAAACGACCCACAACAAATGTATTAAATCGTCATGATGCAAGATTATGAATCGAGCACAGAAAAGATGGCTGGTCTAAAAACGTTAGGATTTTCAAAGCTATAGCAGCAGGGAGCGAGTTAATGTGGCCTATACAAAGTGGTATTTCTTATTTCTTTACAATAACATAAATTTTTTTTGTGTGTGTGTGGGTAGTTTTTAACTGTAATGCCTCGTAACACATAGGTAGGCCTAAATGGAACATCCCACAACAGGCTTTATTTCTATATATCATATATAGAAATAAATGCCCCGTAACACATAGATAGGGCTGCTTGGAATATCCCACAACAGGCTTTATTTCCATATACATAATATAGATCTATATATAGAGAGAGAGAGACTGAGAGAGAGAGAGAGAGAGAGAGAGAGAGAGAAATAAAGCCTGTTTTGAGATTTTCCATTTATTTATTTATTTATTTATTTATTATTATCGAGGATTTGTAGAGGACACACTTTTCGCTGTACTGGGCGACTCAAGGCCGATTCAGGATGTAACTCAAGCCGCCAGAGGCGCCAACTTGCAGCCTTTGGGCGCATCGTAAGAACGCTCCAGACAACTGAGCACTGTCCTGGCCAGCCAGGGATGGGGGAGGAAGACCTAGATGCATGCTGGGTGTGTTCTTGTCAACGGCAATCACCCGTCTAGGACATGAGCGTCAGGATCTTTAAAGTCCGTTATTATGAAATGTATGAGACACAGACTAGACCTTGGTTTGTACTCTCATCCGAAGGAGTAGGAAACGGGAATAAAGTGTTTTTTCCAAGGACACAACGCAATACCCCAGCCTGGACTAGTACCCGGGACCTTCAGATCCGCAATCCAAAGCTCTATCATTAGGCCACTGTGCCTCCCATGTAGGCCTACCTATGTGTTACGGGGCCATTACTTTATTTATCTATATATATAATATATATATATAGAAATAAAACCTGTTGTGGGATTTTCCATGTAGGCCTATCTTTGTGTTACGGGGCATATATATATAGAGAGAGAGAAATATAGCCTGTTGTGGGATGTTCCATGTAGACCTACCTATGTGTTATGGGGCATTTCATTTAAAAACGACCCACAAAAAATATATTAAATCGTCATGATGCAAGATTATGAATCGAGCACAGAAATGATGACTGGTCTATAAACGTTAGGATTTTCAAAGCTATAGCAGCAGGGAGCGAGTTAATGTGGCATATACAAAGTGGTAGCTTATTTCTTTACAATAACAAATATATATATTTTTTGTGGGTCATTTTTAACTGTAATGCCTTGTAACACATAGGTAGGCCTGAATGGAACATCCCACAACAGGCTTTATTTCTATATATCATATATAGAAATAAATGCCCCGTAACACATAGATAGGGCTGCTTGGAATATCCCACAACAGGCTTTATTTCTATATATATAATATATATATATATATATATATATATATATATATATATATATATATATAGAGAGAGAGAGAGAGAGAGAGAGAGAGAGAGAGAGAGAGAGAGAGAGAGAGAAATAAAGCCTGTTTTGGGATTTTCCATGTTATTTATTTATTTATTTATTATTATTATCGAGGATTTGTAGAGGACACATTTTTCGCTGTACTGGGCGACTCAAGGCCGATTCAGGATGTAACTCAAGCCGCCAGAGGCGCCAACTTGCAGCCTTTGGGCGCATCGTAAGAACGCTCCAGACAACTGAGCACTGTCCTGGCCAGCCAGGGATGGGGGAGGAAGACCTAGATGCATGCTGGGTGTGTTCTTGTCAACGGCACTCACCCGTCTAGGACATGAGCGTCAGGATCTTTAAAGTCCGTTATTATGAAATGTATGAGACACAGACTAGACCTTGGTTTGTACTTTCATCCGAAGGAGTAGGCAACGGGAATAAAGTGTTTTTTCCAAGGACACAACGCAATACCCCAGCCTGGACTAGTACCCGGGACCTTCAGATCCGCAATCCAAAGCTCTAACATTAGGCCACCGTGCCTCCCATGTAGGCCTACCTATGTGTTACGGGGCCATTACTTTATTTATCTATATATATAAAATATATACTTTTCACCTCCGTCCTGGTGGCCAACGGAAGGCGCGGTCCTTGTATAGCCGGGCGACGACCGATCCGGCATGGAATTAGTGGATAGCCTCATCATGTGTTGTGTCTTGGGCAAAAAAAGACCTGGCAGGGCCCAATCCTCTCCAGGCTGTTGGCCACAGCCGAAATCCACGAATACAGTGTGGCTCGCCTTGGCCCTGAGCACGTGGTCGTTGAACCTGTAGTAACGTGAGGTTCCTCCGCCCTGGCCGGTGACTTCTGTGTAGAAGACTTTCGCCCAGTGATGCCGTGCTAACATCACCCCTGTTAGTCGCCTCTTACGACACGCCGGGAAACGTTGGGTCTATTCTATTTGCCCGAACCCACAGAGCCGTTGGCCACCAGGACGGAGGTGAAAAGTATGCTACTGATGGACAAATTAGCAAGATCCGCACGAGAAACAACATCGTCATAGGAACCTGGAATGTCAGGACCCTAACTGCGGAAGGAAAATTAGAAGAACTGGCCCACGAGCTGGACCACAATCGATGGAACGTTCTAGGTATCAGCGAACTGCGCTGGAAAGGCCTAGGTGAAACAACGACTGACAAAGGCCACAAGCTCTATTTCAGCGGTAGAGATGACAGGCACGAACACGGCGTTGGATTCTTGGTCCACAAGAACATTCTAGCCACTGTCATGGGTTGCCGCCCAGTCTCCAGTAGACTCATTACCATCCGTCTGAGAGCAACCCCTTTCAACATTACCATCATCCAGGCCTATGCCCCAACATCAGACTATGAAGACAGCGAAGTGGAGGATTTTTATGAAAACATACAGGCGGTCCTTGACCAAGTGCCGAAGAAGGACATAGTCATAGTGCAAGGCGACTGGAATGCCAAGGTTGGCCAAGATGCGCACCACAACTGGGGAGACACATGTGGACCCCACTGCAACAACGAGACAAATGACAGGGGTCTGAGGCTATTGGAGTTTGCCAGATACAACAATCTGGTACTGGCAAACACGCTTGGTCTCCACAAAAAATCCAGACGATGGACATGGCACAGTCCCGGCGGGGAACATCACAACCAGATCGACTACATCATGGTCAAGAAACGCTTCAGATCAAGCATCAACATTGGCAGGACACGCACTTTTCCAGGAGCAGATATTGGAAGTGACCACGATCTCGTGATGATGTCTTTCCGGCTCCATTTGAAGAGAGTAAATACAGCAAAGTGCACTAGGCTGAAGTTCGACCTGGACAAACTGCAAGACCCGGAGGTGGCAAAAATATTTCAGGCCACAATTGGAGGGAAATTTGCACCACTGCTTATTTTGGGGGCAGGCGAAGTAGATGTCAACACCATGACCAATACCTTCAACTCAGCTGTAACAGATGCCGCCACTGAGATCTTTGGCAAGCACCGACCAAAGAAGAAGCCGTGGATCACACCTGAACTTTTGGATCTGTGTGATAAACGAAGAGAGTTAAAAAAGAAAAAGAACACCTCATAGGGAGCTGAGGTCTACCGAAAAATCAACAATGACATCTGAAAAGGCATGCGCACAGCAAAGGAGAACTGGATAGAAGATCAATGCCAGGAAATAGAGAACAATCTGAACAAGAACAACAGCAAGAAGGCCTACCAGACTGTGAAGCGGCTGACAAGTGTTAAACAGCCCAAAGTCTCCACTATCCAAAGCAAGTCTGGCATATGCCTTACAGAAGAACAAGAAGTCTTGGACAGATGGACAGAGTACTGCTCTGACCTTTACAACCATACACCAAATGGAGACCCATCAGTTCTAGCATGTCCCGAGAGCAGAGAAGAAGAAGAAATCCTCCCAATTCTCCGGGAAGAAGTTGAGGCAGCAGTGCAATCGCTGAAGAAAGGGAAGTCAGCGGGAGTGGACAACATACCAGCGGAACTGCTACAAGCAGGAGGAGAAGCGATGACTGATGCTCTCACCATTATCTGTAACAAGATCTGGCAGAGTGGGGAATGGCCTACACCATGGACCCAGTCGCTTGTCATCACTCTTCCCAAAAAAGGTAACCTTCAGGAGTGTGAAAATTACCGCACCATCAGCCTCATCAGCCATCCCAGCAAGGTCCTCCTGAAAATAATACTCAACAGGTTGAAACCACAAGCTGAACAAATCATAGCTGAAGAACAAGCAGGATTCATGGCAGGGCGAAGTACCACTGAACAGATTTTCAACCTCAGAATAATCTGTGAGAAATACCTACAGCACCAACAACATCTATATCATGTGTTCATAGACTTCAAGAAGGCATTTGACAGAGTCTGGCATGCAGCTCTATGGGCAACCATGAAAGTGTACAACATCAGCCCTAAAATTATAGAAGTCATCAAAAGCCTGTATGACAAGGCTACCAGTGCAGTCCTTCATAACAGCGTCATCGGGAACTGGTTCAGAACAACAATCGGTGTGCGTCAAGGATGCCTACTCTCTCCAACACTCTTCAACATCTTCCTAGAGCGCATCATGTCAGATGCTCTTGCAGATCACGAAGGCACAGTCAGCATAGGGGGCAGAGCAATCTCCAATCTTCGTTTTGCGGATGATATTGATGGATTGGCTGGAGAGGAACAAGAACTTGAACAGCTTGTACAGAGGCTTGACACCACCTCCAGAGCTTATGGAATGGAAATAAGTGCAGAGAAGACCAAAATGATGACCAACAACACCAATGGCATCAACACGGACATCAAAGTACAAGGCCAATCCCTCAACACAGTGCACAGCTTCAAATATTTAGGAGCCATTGTGTCAGACAATGGGTCTCGACAGGAAGTCCTCTCCAGGATCGCACAAACAACTGCTGCCCTGACAAGGTTGAGGCCCATTTGGAAAGACAGAACCATCAGTCTACATTCCAAAGTAAGACTGCTGCGCTCACTGGTCATCTCCATCTTCCTATATGCTTGCGAAGCATGGACCCTCACAGCAGATCTCCAACGAAGAATACAAAGCATGGAGATGAGGTGCTACAGAAGACTTCTGTGCATTTCCTATACCCAACACATCACCAACGACGAAGTCCGACAGACCATCACACAAGCCATTGGACAACACGATGACCTGCTCACAGTGGTGAAGAAACGGAAACTCCGATGGTATGGCCACGTCACCAGATCATCAGGCCTTGCAAAGACCATTCTGCAAGGCACAGTGCAAGGAGGTAGAAGAAGGGGAAGACCGAAAAAGAGGTGGGAGGACAACATTCGAGAATGGACTGGTTTGACACTGAGCGAAGCCATGAGGGCTGCTGAGGACAGAGAAAGATGGAGTATGCTGGTTAAACGATCATCTGTGGTGCCCCTACGACCTTCGGGTTATGGGACAGGATAGGATAGGATAATATATATATATATATATATATATATATATATATATATATATATATATATATATATATATATATATATATATATATATATATAGAAATAAAACCTGTTGTGGGATTTTCCATGTAGGCCTATCTTTGTGTTACGGGGCATATATATATATATATATATATAGAGAGAGAAATATAGCCTGTTGTGGGATGTTCCATGTAGACCTACCTATATGTTATGGGGCATTTCATTTAAAAACGACCCATAAAAAATATATTAAATCGTCATGATGCAAGATTATGAATCGAGCACAGAAAAGATGGCTGGTCTAGAAACGTTAGGATTTTCAAAGCTATAGCAGCAGGGAGCGAGTTAATGTGGCATATACAAAGTGGTATTTCTTATTTCTTTACAATAACATAATTTTTTTTTGTGGGTAGTTTTTAACTGTAATGCCTCGTAACACATAGGTAGGCCTGAATGGAACATCCCACAACAGGTTTTATTTCTATATATCATATATAGAAATAAATGCCCCGTAACACATAGATAGGGCTGCTTGGAATATCCCACAACAGGCTTTATTTCTATATAAATAATATAGATCTATATATATAGAGAGAGAGACTGAGAGAGAGAGAGAGAGAGAGAGAGAGAGAGAGAGAGAGAGAGAGAGAGAGAGAGAGAGAGAAATAAAGCCTGTTTTGGGATTTTCCATGTTATTTATTTATTTATTTATTATTATCGAGGATTTGTAGAGGACACACTTTTCGCTGTACTGGGCGACTCAAGGCCGATTCAGGATGTAACTCAAGCCGCCAGAGGCGCCAACTTGCAGCCTTTGGGCGCATCGTAAGAACGCTCCAGACAACTGAGCACTGTCCTGGCCAGCCAGGGATGGGGGAGGAAGACCTAGATGCATGCTGGGTGTGTTCTTGTCAACGGCACTCACCCGTCTAGGACATGAGCGTCAGGATCTTTAAAGTCCATTATGAAATGTATGCGACACAGACTAGACCTCGGTTTGTACTCTCATCCGAAGAAGTAGGAAACGGGAATAAAGTGTTTTTTTCCAAGGACACAACGCAATACCCCAGCCTGGGCTAGTACCCGGGACCTTCAGATCCGCAATCCAAAGCTAGGCCACCGTGCCTCCCATGTAGGCCTACCTATGTGTTACGGGGCTATTTATTTATATATATAGATATTAATTATTATATATATAAATAAAACCTGTTGTGGGATTTTCCACGTAGGTCTATCTATGTGTGTGTTACGGGGCATTTATTTCTATATATATATTGAAATAAAGCCTGTTGTGGGATTTTTCTTGTAGGCCTATTTATGTCTTACATGGCATTTCAGTTATAAACGACCCACAACAAACTCAAAAATCGAAATATGCCTAGTAAAAGCACAATCCCTAAGTTGAAATGAAGAGAAATTGGATCATGTTAATTTTGTGTTGTCTCTTTTATGAAAATATAATTATGTCAGTGTGTGTATATGGCATTGTGTGTGCATGAAGCTTCAATTCATTCTTACAGTAGTTGGAATTTTCTGACATTGGTCAGTGACCCCTTGAGTAAAAGGTCATATTTTCATCGCGTCAACTGTGACCACCTAAGCTTCTACAAATAATTACCACTGGATTAATTTGTTTTCAGTCCAAATACATAACACTTCGGCGAATTGTATACTAAGCATATGTGAATAACGGTAAGTGTTTTTATAGCAAAAAAAAAACACACTCCATTATTTTCTTGGGTTTGCACGGAATGTCACTTAGATGTTTTTGTTTTTTTTTCCCCCACTCCCATGTTCCTGTTTACAACCAACAGATGTATATGTTAAAAATGGCATCAGCAGGGATGTAAATTTTCCGCCTTTTTCGCCATGTCTTGCTTTGAAATCCGCAACACAATAAATTTCTGCCAAGAGTAAAAAATTTGAAATTGTTGTGTTTTTTTCCCCTTCGCATAGCTGCCAACCATCCCGGAAAATCCGGGAATATCCCGTTTTTAGCTGCTACTCTCGTTTATCCCAGAACGCATTTGAAAATCCCGTTTTTCTTTTTTTTTTTCGAAGTTTGAGTCTCCCCTCTCCCCCTCCCCACCCTCTCTCTCTCTCTCTCTCTCTCTCTCTCTCTCTCTCCCCTACACGAGATTCTTAAATGCAAAGCTGAGCGAAAATGAAAGTATAGTTTTGAAACCGGAAGTCAGTGTTGATGCATTCTGTGCGGGACTAACCATTTTGTCCCGCTTTTTGTTAGCCTACTAGCTTTGTGTTGTGCGATTAGGCCTAGACCTGTCGGTGTGATGGCTTCTGAAAAAAATAAAGACCGGCCGAAAAAGCCAAAATTGAAAACCACGTTTTCTGAAACAAACAAAGGATTTTGATTTCATCGAAAGTTGCACAGATGATCCGTATAGTGCATTTTGCAAAGTGTGCAGATGCACCATAAACGTCGGCTATGAAGGCTGATTAATAATTGTTTGTCACTAGAAGACTGAGAAACATAAGAAAACCAACGGCTTACAACTGCAGCGTCGAAAAACCCAAAGATTTCTTAAATACCAAACGGCAAAGGTCACTGCTACACTCAAAGTTCTATAGAGAAACCCTCGAAAAGGCCAAGTCAGCGACTGCTATTAATCTCAGTGAATACAAGTCAAACTCCACATCACAAGACTCGTTAGAGTAGAAGAAAAAAAAAAAACGTTATAAAATTGTGTCATATTATAGAGACAAACTAGATCTAGACTAACATTGCAAAAAGTGTATTGTATATGAGGTAATGGCTTCAAAACAAACATTATTACCGCTAAACTAAGCTAAACTAAAATTATCACCAAAATTGGCACAGTGATCCGTATGTGCAGGCCTAATTGGACGCCCCTGCCTATTTGGACGCCGGAGTCCAATTGGGTCTGACATAGAAGCCTAATTGGATGCACCTGCCTATTTGGACGCCGGCGTCCAATTGGTCTGACATAGAAGCCTAATTGGACGCCCCCTGCCTAAATGGACGCCCCAAATATAAATCGTTTGTATGTAATATATGTATATTATCCCTATGTATGGATGTATGTATGTATGTAATATAATTATGTATGTAATATTATACCTATATAATAAACAACTGGGAAATAGCGCTCAATGCTAATGTTCTGTAATGTAATTGATTCGAACCAATAGAGATGAGGCGATTTGATTATATTATCCAACAAGCAGACATGCAAAAATGACTTTAAAGCTCTTCAATAGTGCCTTTAGTACACAAATGAACTTGTCTGTAAAATACGCTGCTGCCTTCGACGGTAACGGGCAAACAGTTGCCACTGACACATTGGTAGATGAATTATTATTATTATTATTGATTATTATTATTATTATTATTATTATTATTATTATTATTATTATTATTATTATTATTATTATTATTATTATTATTAGAATTATTATTATTGTCATCTGCAACATCTTCACTTCAATCATGGAGTCTCTGTGCCAGTGTGTGGGATAAAAAAAGCATGCTGCAATATGATGATGATGAAGAAGATGATCTGTTGTTTAAGGTCCTTCGACCTAGACCTATATAGAACTGATCTTGTATTATTACGGAAAGGTGCAGAGAATACGGACCTAGCCCCCAAAACATATTACTTTTTGCTAAAAACTATGACACCTAGACATATTCATATACACAGTGTAACGGTCACATGCATTATATATGTATTCAGCTCATATTAAATTACACCACCATTACGTAATGTTATCATATAAGACGATGAGGGGGAAAAATTTTGGAAAGAAGACTCTAATATTGGTTCTAGAGCAGGGTACCCACACTTTTTCAGCATTTTCTATTTATAAATTGACCCAGCCAAAATGATCTACCTACCATAAATATACAAAACACATATAATGATATATAGATAATAAGCTGACTTCAATTTTTTTTTAATGCTTATTAATCGCGATCGGCATATTGGGCACCCCTGTTCTAGAGCATACACATGCCGGAACCTTCTTACAGTTCTTTGCTAAGGTCAGACAGATACAAATTAATTACCTGAATTAGTCTCCTTTGGTATAATTTATCCTATGTTTTCTTTTATGTATTTATAAATATTATATTCAATACAGATTGTCATTCTTCTTATACATAAATACATACATATACATATACATACATACGTACATGTTATTATATGTCAAATGAAATATGTGCACTCCATGCCCTATTGGACGCCCCGGTGTCCAAATAGGCAGGGGGCGTCCAATTAGGCCTCTATGTCAGACCCAATTGGACGCCGGCGTCCAATTAGGCCTGCACCTCCGTAACTGATCTAAAATATTTGGGTTTTGGTTTGAGGTAAAGGGAGAAAGCAAATATTGTGAAAAAAGACTACGAGGATGCGATCTTTCGTCTAATTACCATGATATTTTTTTCTCTGTCTCGACACCATCGATGCTTTCATCTGCTTTGTTGAGTTAGCGCTTCTGATCATGATCCTTTTGTGAACACTTAAAAGTGTAGTTTGCGCTGTTTATCCTTGTCCAGAATACACTGAGGGCTTATTAATTTTCTTGCTAATTAAATCAGTTTATTTAACTGTGCAGTGACAGTAGCTGGTGATCCTAGGATTGGCGGTAAGAGGAACTACCAAAAACCTGACTATTGTTTGTTCTGCAAAGGAAAATACACTTCAAAAATTTCTTCGCACCTTCTATTGGTTCACTGTGAAGAAGCAAGAGTAAAAGCTGTAACCGCCTTGCCTTGTGGATCGAAGGAGAGGAAAAGAGTTTTGGGGCTTCTTCAAAATGAAGGGAATCACCTACACAACACTGAAGTAAGTTCTTATTGTGTATTCATGTTCAAAGTAGTTGTACTTGTATGTTGAGTCCGAATGTGTAAAATGTAAGTGGAAACAAGGTAACCGCTGACACAGTAGCTGTGGGTAAATGAGGTCCGAAAAGCCAGTGAGTTGTATAGCTGCAGACTCAAGCGTCCCGTCTATTACTTTTATTTGCGCAAGAAAAATTACAAGTCAAGCGAAGTTGTAGTCGTTCTGCCATACTTGTTGTTAACAAAGACGTGAGAGGCTTTGTCGGAAAACCTGCAACTATTTTAATTTCTTCTTTAATCTAAAACTACGAAATGTTGTAGACACATAAAACAAGCAGCAATAAAGAATTGCAGTACTCACCAAGAATAGCCTTCATACCGAAGACGATCAAAGCAAAACATCCACCGGTATCGTTCACAGAACACACGCATGTCGCCATCTTCTTCACTGAACTGTGACGTTCAAAACACACCGGCTAGTTCGCTTTGATTGGCTCATGTTCTGCGACCTCATGAATATTAAATAAGTCCCTTAAACCATTAAAAACGTTTTTTTTTTAAAAATTAAAAAAACTTTCTTGCGCACCTTTTTTGTATAATTTCTGTTCAGTAGGTAAACGGATATATCTTCGTTCAAAAATGTCCTTCTTGTTAACACGTCATTTTAACCAAGTATTTCGTATTTAAATTTTTAAAAAATTATATGTGAATAAAGGGTAGAGTTATGTTTGTATGACCGATCTAATTTGCATGTTGTGAATGAAACCGGTTCTTCTCTCTGTGGAAATTTCCCAACGTGCTCTGTGTTCGTCGCCGAGGTTAGTGGCTGTGGCCAGCGACAAGCGTTGCCAAAATCTGAATCAGATGGCTTAGATTTAGCACTAGGGTTGATTTAATAAGTAACACACAGTAATTTTAGACAACAGAAAGCAACACACAAAGAACAGATCTTTATTTAGAATATATTTTTTACACTATTTATGAACATTTTCCACTGTAAAACGTTAAGTGAAAATAGAGTTCTAAGGGCCAGAAGACCGCTTTCCTGCAAGGCTTACATAGAAGCTGCCTGTACATACAAGTAGTGTATTTTTTTAATGTGTTGCAGGTCTTGAGATGTGGACAAGGAGAA
Organism: Oncomelania hupensis; assembly: GCA_036898135.1. NCBI lineage: Eukaryota > Metazoa > Mollusca > Gastropoda > Littorinimorpha > Pomatiopsidae > Oncomelania > Oncomelania hupensis. Next base: position 10,174,102 of record CM072517.1, read on the forward strand.
ATAACTGTGAGCAGGCGACCAAGTGACAAAGAGAGCGCAAAACCAGAAAACTACCTGCCATGCATCTATTGCAAGGCTTGGATCTTTGAAAAAAAATCTGTCCCTTCATTCCAAAACCTGTCCAGGTTGCGATTCAAAAAGTGACAAAAACTTTGTAAGAATTGGTAGAATGATGCTTGTTCCTTTTGTACATCTGGACAGTGATGATGTGGAGATAGAGGATGTTTTGCATAAAATAAAAGAAACAAGAAAACACCCAGGTTTGAAAAGAATCTGCAAGAATGACTTGCTCATCAAAGAATTTTGCCGTGGGCTGATCCATAAATTGGGAACTGCTGAAGAGCAGAGAAGGAAAGATAAAGACAATATCCGTACAAAAGTCCGAGCAGTAGCAAGGCTTCTTGTTGCCTTAAATAACAAGTCCCAAAAGGAGGATGATTTTCAGTCTTACATCAGACCTGGATGTTTCATGTTGGTGGTTGATACAGTCAAAAACATTGGTCGCTCTTTGCCAAATCTGTCTCTTTGGGTCATTACTTAAAACAGCTTTCTCAACTGAAAAGAAGCATTTCCCTGCAAACTGGAGATGAAGAGGCAAGAAAAGATGCTGATCATTTTGACATTCTTTACGACACTCACTGAAACAACTATGTTTCAGCTGTTTCTCTGAGACGTCTCAAACTTCTGTACCTGAACAAACCCATCAAGCTACCCCTGACAACTGATATGGTCAAAGTGAAGGATTTCTTGGATGATAAAATTGACGAGTTTTTGTCCATATTCAAACCAACACATCAACAATGGAACGATGCAGCGCAGGTTCTGATGGTGCGCCTTGTGATCTTCAACAAAAGACTTCAATCACTCTCATTCTCTTTGCAAGAGCCCTTTCTGTGATGTCCAAGTGCCCAAGAACATCTTTGAAATGTGATGACTATTGATTTCCTGTCAAGTCTGCTACTTTGAGTTCCTCAACTTTTGAAATTCTTTTGTTGAAGCTTACAAGACGCACCATCAGAACCTGCGCTGCCTCGTTCCATTGTTGATGTGTTGGTTTGAATATGGACAAACACTCGTCAATTTTATTATCCAATATTTCAAGCTGATCCAACAGACCTCACACACAAATAAGGAGTCTTGTCCCGGACGAGTTTTCAAGAAAAAAGGTAGGTGTCTGGTCTAGCGAAGAAGAAGATCGTATAGCAGATTGATAGAACAGAGCAGGAATGAGAAAGAGCAAATGAGAAAGACAACGACAGAGGGAATTTTGAGCACTAAATTTCCAGAAAGTGGGGATACTATTTATACTAAAACCCCTGGCACCCCTATGCGGGGAGAGCATTTACAACTGTACACAAAAACCAAATGAAGTATATTCAGTTTATGAAAAGGTAGCCTTGATGACAACAAAACAATGCCAATCTTAATGATGTTTGGGTCAGTTTTAAATGTGCATATGAAATCAGTGAATCTGAGCGAAATACTTAAAGCACAAATTTTAATAAAATCGATAAAATACTTGGACAAAGTCGTTTATGTAAAAGCAACCCTCTTGTATCTGAGAAGTACTAATTGTAAGAGAAACTTCCAAAGCCCTTCAAGTCAAAAGAATAAGACAGCTACTGTCTACCAGAACTCAGGATGTGATGCAAAAAGAAACCTGCAAATTGCTTGCGGCAATGGCACAAGTGAAGAGAACCTCAAGAGACCCTTAAAATCATGACATCGCCACTGTTAGTAGTACTCAGAAACCATAATTAATCTTTTGTTATACAAATTGATGTTACCATACATTAAGAATAGGTAGCAGAGAAATGTGAATTGTTGGCAATTAGTTTTGTCAAAAAAACTTGGTAAATTTAAAATAAATTTGTAAATTTTTTTTATAAAAGTTTTAATTTTTATTAAAAAGTTTTATTATTTTTTATTTTTTTAATTTAAAAAAAAATATTTTTAATAGGTACCAGAGAAATGTGAATTGTTTTCCTGGAATGCTTAACATTTGCCTGAGGTCTCATATCATCGTATTCTCCCCTTTTCCGTTTTGTTCCTTTCTTCAAATCTGGATCTGACTCACACTCCAGCTCAAGCTCCTCTGCACCTTCATACACACCCTCATCACGATTTCTCACATCACCATTGTCAGGAAGGCTGTCTTCAAGAAGATCCTCTTCTTCTTCTTCAGCCATCACAGGTATTTCTTCCAGCATGCAGGAACTCAATGTCCTGCCTGAAAATTTGGACATCTGACCATTTTCTATGGCAATCAGAGCATGAGCTACTTTGGTCTTCTCAAGCAAAGACGTCTGTAACCTGTAGACATCGGTGTGAATCGCAACTGAATGCCCCATGTGGTCAGCAACCATCTTTAATTCATCTCCAGAATTTGAACAGTTGTAGCCAAATATTTGCGAAGCAACCTCGACCGCACCAGTTCCGGACTTTCAAGCTTGGGACACTTTTCTGTCATGTTGCGCATCGCCTGACAACCATCCAAAGGACTGTTTTCACATCTGGCAAACAGATTTGGACTTGAAGTGGCAATTCTCGCATACATTCTTGTTTCCAAAAGATGAAGGCACCCCTTGTTCATCTTTTCCGATAGGATAATATATACTTTTCTGAGACCTCTTGTACTTTTTCCTCGGACTTCAATCACTCTCATTCTCTTTGCAAGAGCCCTTTCTATGATGTCCAAGTGCCCAAAAACATCTATGGAATGTGATGACTGTTGATTTCCTGTCAAGTCTGCTACTTTGAGTTCCTCAACTTTAGAATTTTTTTGTTGAAGCTTACAAGGCGCACGCACCATCAGAACCTGCGCTGCCTTGTTCCATTGTTGATGTGTTGGTTTGAATATGGACAAACACTCGTCAATTTTATTATCCAATATTTTTAAGCTGATCTAACAGACCTCACACACAAATAAGGAGTCTTGTCCCGGAAGAGTTTTCAAGAAAAAAGGTAGGTGACTGGTCTAGCGAAGAAGAAGATAGTATAGCAGATTGATAGAACAGAGCAGGAATTAAAAAAAGCAAATGAGAAAGACAACAACAGAGTGAATTTAAAGCACTAAATTTCCAGAAAGTGGGGATACTATTTATACTAAAACCCCCTGCACCCAAACTGGGGGAGAGCATTTACAACAGTACACAAAAACAAAATGAAGTATATACAGTTCATGAAAAGGTAGTCTTGTTGACAACAAAACAATGCCAATCTTAATGTTGTTTGGGTCAATTTTTTTGTGCATATGAAATCAGTAAATCTGAGCGAAATAATTAAAGCTAAAATTTTAATAAAATCGTTAAAATACTTGACAAAGTCAGTTTATGTAAAAGCAACCCTCTTGTATCTGAGAAGTACTAATTGTAAGGGAAACTTCCAAAGCCCTTCAAGTCAAAAGAATAAGACAGCTACCATCTACCAGAACTCGGGAGGTGATGCAAAACGAAACCTGCAAATTGCTTGCGGCAATGGCAGAAGTGAAGAGAACCTCAAGAGACCCTTAAAATCATGACATCGCCACTGTTAGTAGTACTCAGAAACCACAATTAATCCTGTTATACAAATTGATGTTACCATACATTTAGAATAGGTAGCAGAGAAATGTGAATTTTTGGCAATTAGTTTTGTCAAAAAAAACTTGGTAAATTTTAAATAATTTTTTAAATTGTTTAAATAATTTTTTTTTATTTTTTTAAAATAGGTAACAGAGATATGTAAATTGTTGGCAATTAGTTTGGCCTTTCCCGCAGACACGGGTATTGATCTTGTGCTTTCCGAATTTCATCCATCGATGGGTTTGTTTTCATATCAATATGCCCCTTGAATGCACAAAGAATTATCTTCTCCTCTGTGGTCCACCTTTTCCTGGAATGCTTAACATTTGCCTGAGGTCTCACATCATCTCATTCTCTCCTTTTCCGTTTTGTTCCTTTCTTCAAATCTGGTTGTTTCAGCAGATCTTTTATGCGGATCGGGGGTTGTCTGGTCCTGATTTGTCTCGGAAGAGTCCGCTGGACCTAAAGCAACAATCATGTAATGTAATGTATAATCACCCCCTGTGGGGGCACCGGGGGTTTCAGTATAAATAGTATCCCCACTTTCTGGAAATTTAGTGCTTTAAATTCCCACTGTCGCTGTCTTTCTTTGTTCTTCCTCATTCCTACTCCGTTCTATCAATCTACTATACTACTAACTTCTTCGTTAGACCTGTCAGCTACCTTTTTACTTGAAAACTCTTCCGGGACAAAACTCCTCATTTGTGTGTGAGGTCTGTTGGATCAGCTTGAAATATTGGACGCTTTCTGCCAGGTGGTCACTAGGGCTTCCTATGATGTTATTATTTAGCAATGTAGGCATTTTATAAGGATGTGTTTTGTTGATAATTTATAATGATGTTTGTATTCTATTTTGTTTTTGTAAACGGCGGTTCGATAAATTAGAGTACAGCCTCAGCCCCCCCTGCGTGGGATGTCTTTATTGTAAAGTGACTGGCTGGTGGAGAGCTTTCAGTTTTACCACTAGGGTTGTTTCAGCAAATCTTTTATGACCCTCCCCCCCCTCCGCCCTTGGTGTGCCGGGGTTTCAGTATAAATAGTATTCCCACTTTCTGGAATTTTAGTGCTTTAAATTCCCACTGTCGCTGTCTTTCTCATTCGTTCTTTCTCATTCCTGCTCTGTTCTATCAATTTGCTGTACTATCTTCTTCTTCGCTAGACCAATCACCTACCTTTTTTCTTGAAAACTCTTCCGGGACAAGACTCCTTATTTGTGTGTGAGGTCTGTTGGATCAGCTTGGGAGTATTGGACGCTTTCTGCCAGGTGGTCACTAGGGCTTCCCATGATGTTATTATTTAGCATTGTAGCATTTTATATGTATGCATTTTGTTGATAATTTATAATGATGTTTGTATTCTATTTTGTTTTTGTAAACAGGGGTTCGATAAGTTGGGGTGAAGCCTCAGCCGTCCCCTGCGTGGGATGTCTTTATTGTAAAGTGACTGGCTGGTGGAGAACTTTTGGTTTTACCACTTGGGTTGTTTCAGCAGATCTTTTATGCGGATCGGGGGTTGTCCGGTCCTGATTTGTCTCGGAAGAGTCCGCTGGACCTAAAGCAACAATAATGTAATGTAATGTAAACGGGGGTTAGATAAATTAGAGTATAGCCTTAGCGTCCCCTGCGTGGGATGTCTTTATTGTAAAGTGACTGGCTGGTGGAGAGCATTCAGTTTTACCACTAGGGTTGTTTCAGCAGATCTTTTATGCGGACTGGGGGTTGTCCGGTCCTGATTTGGCTCAGAAGAGTCCGCTGGACCTAAAGCAATAATCATGTAATGTAATGTATCTTTTATGCGGATTGGGGGTTGTACGGTCCTGATTTGTAATATAATGTAGTTTAGATATTGCCCGTTTTCTGTTTTAACCACCTCCCACCTCACCCCTCCCCAGTGGGGGTGGCAGGGTTTTTTGGTTTTTGGATTTAGTGCATTCAGTGTTACCATTAGGCTTGTTTCGGCAGATCTTTTATGTGAGTCAGGGGTGAGTCCTCTTTCAGCAAAGTTGTGGTCTTGATTTTGTGGTCCTGATTCGGCTCTTTACAGTCCACGGGATCCTGTAAGCAACGAATAACTAACTTCTGTTTTAACATTGACTCGGATGAATAGACACGTTCTACATGAAGAGCCATGTTTTCCTTTCAAATCACCATTGCCACATTCCTTTTTATATATGTATTGTTTTCTTGTGTAAAATAAATGCTTTTGGTTTTATGAAATTCACTTTCATTTTTTTTCTGTACATGTGGTGTGCTTGTAAGTTTGTAAGCAAATGCAAAAGTACCACTCACTACGCATATTCAGACTAAACATGTAGCACACAAATAGAATCTCTCTCTCTCTTTCCTCTCTTTCTCTCTCTCCTCCCTCTTTCTCATTCTCTCAACTTTGTAATTTTAGAACCAAAACAAATATCATTTCTAGATTTGTTTGTGTTCCATACTTTAAAGGACTACCCGACCCAAACAATTTTATTTTATATTTGGATACATCTAACTAAAATAAGCAAAAACGGTGTTTTGTTTATTACAAAATTATTTACGGTTTTCGAGATATTAGTCTCCAAAGTTTAACATTTTAGCACAAGATTACCCACCCTTGATTAAACAGCGGTGCTACCGGGAACGCAATCCAACTTTCCTACTTTGTCAACATGCCCGTTGAGAGAAACCTATTCTCGTCCGAGAAAGAAGAAGACGACGATGAAATATTAAATTTGTCATGCGAAAGCAGTGATTTTGAAGATGTTACTACCACTCTCAGTATAAGAGGTGATATTAGGCCATATTAATATGAACTTTAGCTACGATTGTCTGTAGCAACATATCAGTAAACACGATCAACGCCGTTCATCGGACGACTGTCGTTTTTGTAGCCCAGTCCTCCCAGCACCCATCATATAAGGAAGAGAGTAGAAAAAGTAGAAGAAGAAGAACAACAACAACAAAGATGTCTCAGCCGGACCGCATTGATACTGGGGCAAACGATTCTGCTACTTCTACAAGTACTAATAGACTCGACAGTACCGACTAATAAGTAGGCCTACTAATTTATTTACAATCATAACGTAGGTAACTAACAATCACAGTGAGTTGATATTTTATAATATTCATTATTAATAATTTCTGCAACAAAATGTAATAAGCCGATTATTCTCTGATGGGTGTAACCATGGACACTATATAATACATATAGAGTCCATGGTGTAACTGCTAAAATTTAGTGTTAACTAAAGAGCCTATTCATCAAAAATCATTGTAAAAGTATAGCCTATATTAGTATATATTATAGGCTAATCGTATAATAGTCAGTAAATTGTGGTGTATCATGTATGCCTACTGAATAAATAAACCTACAAAGTAGTTAAAGTAAGCACGGGCCTAGCCTAAATATATTTTAATAAATAGGCTATGAAAACTCAATAATTCGGTGTTCATATTGGAAATAGGTTATAGTACTAGTAGGCCTACCGAACATGCCTCTAATAAAATAAACCTTGTTGTATAGGCCGCTTTTTTTTATTGCAGTTGTAAGATACCATGATTTTTTTCAAGCACAGATCTGTTAAAGTATTATTTAAAATTATGTATTGAACTGCACTGAAAACATAACAAACATAAATTATGTTTCACAAATTTATAACTCATAAGGAGAGACATAAGAGGTCAGAATAGATTTTGTACTTTCTAAAACAATTGGATTTTGGTAGTACTATTTTACTTTAAATAAAGTGATTTGCACCTGTGTATATTGTAACAATGAACAAATTGTTAAAGTTTTAATTTGACAGAAAAGAATTCCTTGACTGGTACTGTTGTAAAGTAGAAAGAGTTAAATGTTCGCTAGGCCTATTGGATGCTTTAATAATAATAATTACATCATTTATTATGCACATGTAGGCTATCTAAAACTTGTGTACTGTACAATGTTAAAATGCATAGGCCTTCTCATCTAGTGTACTGAACACTGTTATAAGGTATAGTCAAGGTGTACTCCTTGGGTATAGTCACAATCACAATTCACATTGTGTACATCCACAGAATAATAAATCTATAATAATACAAGAAAGCATAGTATAGCTTATAGGCCTAAATATATAATCGTTTTAGTGCAATCTGTTAATCCAAACCAATAGGCTATCAAGTATCATCTGTATTCATCATTTCAAGCAACAGCTGAGAAGCTGTACTGACTGAAAGATAGTGTAATCTTTTTATTTTATATTATATCAATCATTCAAAACACATTATTTGAGTTTATACACTATTACAGCTGTGATTGTACAGTATTTATCAGGATAAAATTGCCAAAGAACTAATAATATTTAATAATAAGACTGACCATGCAATGATATATATAATTTATATTTTTAAATTTATGTGGTTGGCACAATAATGCAATCTAACCTGAACGTTGCAGTTTATAATAAAACTTTAAAAACAATAACAACTGTTGTACAAAACTAACTTGCAAACTTACCCTGACATGCTCTCTCTTTACAAAAGCAGGTCTACCCACCCCATAACCCACATGTTGTAGTAATGTGACCAAGTGAATCATGTAGTAGTGCTCTGATCATCATTATTTTTTTATTGTCATGGTGTCTTTATACCTACATCTATGCCTGCATTTGATCACTGAAACTGTTGACATCTGTAGATGCTTGTGTTTTTAGTCTTATAAAATGTTATGCTAGATCTACTTAATTGTCTCAGAGCATTGGTAAAGTGTTTCAGTGCGCATTGAACAGGATGATACACTGTGCATATATGTACTTTATTATTGTTGTTATTATTATTGCTATTATAACGTTCGTCATTTGTAAGGCGCCTTAGCCTAAGGATCAAGGCGCGCTAGGGGTTGGGGGAATGGGAAGACAAGACAGACAAAACTGGACAAAAGATACATAATATACATATGTACAAAATACAGTTGAACAACTATGAAAAACACAAGCACTCACACCTGCTTACACTCTCTTGTAAATGATTAATTGAAATATTCCATATAAAGGTATGTTTTCAACTGTGATTTAAAAGAGGAAATGGAGAAAGAATGTCTAATGTTGTAAGGAAGGGAATTATTATTATTTCCTTCTACTGTTTTAGGGTTTTGCATGTATTGATATGTTCTGAGACTGAGCTTTTAGATACCAATATGTTGCGATTTAAACTAGCTTTTTAATACATTGACTTTCTATTTATTAGTAACTAGTGGTTTTAGTACCCTGGCAAGCCAGGGTACACATGATGCTGTTTAAAATGTAGACAGAGAGAACTTTTGTCTGCGAGTTTCATTTGGACGATGATACCTCCCCATATCCCCCTTGATACCTCACCATTCCCCCCCTGATATCTCCCCGTCCCCCCCATGATGCCTCATCATACCCCCTTGATACCTCCCCGAACCCACTTGATACCTCCCCATACCCCCTTGATACCTTCCATACCCCCTTGTTTCCTACCTGTACCCTCCTTGATACTTCCCCGTTGATCGTTTCGCAGGTATGGATGAAAGGAATCGACCATCACCATACCCCCTTATATATACCCGTATCCCCGTTATGCCTACCCATGCCCCTTTAAACCTACCCGTAGCCCCCTTTTACCTACACGTACCACCCCATCCCGATCCTTGGTAGTAATAATAATAATAATAATGATAATAATAATAATAATAATAATAATAATAATAATAATAATAATAATAATAATAATAATAATGAATATAGAATAATACAAATAGAAATCAGAAAAAACACCAAGGTTTTAAAATAAAATTTGATATAAGATATTATAATTGTTATTATAATACTAATAATTATTATTATTAGTTTATAAGTAATAATAATAATAATAATAATAATAATAATAATAATAATAATAATAATAATAATATTGAATATAGAATAATACAAATAGAAATCATAAAAAACACCAAGGTTTGATTGATTGATTCATTGTTGCTTTAGGTCCAACGGACTCTTCCGAGCCAAATCAGGACCGGAACACCAAGGTTTTAAAAGAAAATTTGATATAATAATAATAATAATAATAATAATAATAATAATAATAATAATAATAATAATAATAATAAATTAAAGGTAAAAAGTCTAAATTTAAAAAAGATATCCATATTGTAGTGTAAAAAAACAAAAAACAAAAAAAAAATTAAAAAAATATATGGCCCGCGTGAGTATCGATCTCGGGTCGCCAGAAACTGTAGGCGGAAGATTAACCCACTAAGCTACCAAGGCTTCGTAGAAAAACCATGAATTTTTTGGTCTGTATGGGAAAACATGCTGAAACCTCAATTTGATTTTTAATGGAAGCGCGCGGAATGAGGCTATTGCAGTTTGTGGACATTTTGTTTATTTATTTATCTCAGAAACGGTTAAACGTTCGGTAAGGAAATGTCGGCTATAACGATTTGGCTGGTTTTGAGCACACAGCAGGCCGATCAGCAGCACTCAGCACCTGCCCAGATCAGCGTTTATAGGAGACAAACTTTATAGTAGTGGCGAAGAAGGACTTCCGGCTAAGCAATTTATATATATAGATATTATTATTATTCAATAGTATTAACCTCATTCATTTGTTTATTGGTGTGCGAGTCAATGTTGCGTAAATGTCTGTGTGTGGGGGGGGGGTGAGGTGGGGGGTGGGGTGGGGTTGTTTTGTTTTTTTGACGGGTTTTTATGTGTTTTTTTTCTTTTCTTTCTATGCGCGAAGCAAATTCTCTAGTATGTTGTCAAATGTACTTGGAGCCAATAAAAAGTTGAATTTGAAGTTGAAGTACCCAGCAGAGAAAAGCCTGGTAAGGGAACGCTGATGGGGGTAATTATGCTTGTAGTAGTTGTTGTAGTAGCTGTAGTACTGACACTTTCCAAAATGCTAGTCGTGGGAATAGCTAGAGTGTGTACACAAGTTACACAGTGGCTGTTTGTGTTACAAGTGTTACTGTTAGTGAATGTAGACGGCTTGGCAGGCTTGGTCTTGTTCATTAGCTTACTCTGTGCTAATTTCTTCCCTGTTGACGTTGTTGGCCGTGAAAGCTCATGCTTTTGTATCGTAGGGAAGGCATCATCGAGCAATTTTCGTTTTTGCACTGTTAAATCCAAGGCCTTCTCGCAGAGCATATTCGATCGGGTAGCAGTGAGGCTTAAAATGTTTTGAGCATATGATATGCGTGAGTTAGTTGTTAGGGTGAAATCTGCTCTGCACGTTTTAACAAAATTTATCCACACGCTGCTTCTTTTTGTCCGATGGGAAAGCATGCATACTAACATCGTCTGCGTGCGTGTGTGCACATTCAGCAACAGCACAGCTGTAACCTGTCCGATTTCTTTTTAATATTTACTTTTGGTGCACTCTCCTCAACCATCGCTTCCATTTTGACTTACACACTTATAACGTCACTTCCGCTTTGGTGCCAAAAGCGAAAGTTAAAATGTGCAATTTTCAGAAAAATATTAATTAAAAATCAAAAAAAGCATTAAAAAAAAAGAAAGGTAACATAATTAATAGTTCACCAAACCGCATCGCTGAGCAAATTTTTATTTTTGAGTCGGGTGCGTCTTTAATTTTCATATTTCCCTTCTGGCTACTAATAGCATGTGATTTATTTCGTTTCTTGTTTGTTGATAGACTTTTGCATGTTTTGGGGAAACGTTACATTTACTGTTATATAAATGTTTGTGTCAAATGGAGTCTGAACGGTTTTCTTCACATGCTTCTGGAGGTAAAACCTCGAACTCCCAAAATGCGCCCAATGTCATAAAGCGGGTATAGACAAATAAGAATGAATATATGAAGTATAAACCGTATGCCTGTAAATAGTGCGTGCTCATCCCTACTTGAATTTGACTCCTCTCACTCTCATCTCTCCCACACTGTAGACAACAACAATTTTAAGGATGCAGACTTTAGTTTAATCAAACAATTACACATCAACATCACACACCAAATACGGAAGTTGTTTTACGTAGATTCCAAATTGTCAGGAAAACTATGGTGCTTCCATATTGTCATTCCAATAGTCAATCGGAGTATCACTAGTATGGCTGCAAGAGAGAACCGAAAAAGTCACTGAAGCTGGGATAGGATAGGAAAGGGCCCGCTATCCACTGAGCGAGCTGGATCGATAGCACTATTCTGACCAAACTCTGACACAACTGCAGGGACCTAAAAAAAAGTGAGAGAAAAAAATCCAGAGTTAACGATTAAGATGATCTTCCGAGAAAAAAATAAGACTTGCTACGCCGTGATCGCTGTTAAAAACGCGCAAATAAACAGGACCTTTGTTCACAATGGTAGGGTAGACAATTTTACTCTGTAAGGTTCTATTCCATTTGGATTTTGTTAGATCAACAAAACATTTATAAGGTTGGGAGGCATGCAAATACACTAAAATCTTTGGAGTCATGAGCATGAAAATTATGTTTAGTTTTGCCCATGCACCAATGGCAAATGCATTCCACATTACACACAATATTTATTGTAATGTACACATGTCTTTTTCGGGGCATATATTTTTGTGGGGCATATATACCCACAAAAGGTAATATTTCAGATAAGTGTATATATTATATATGCCCCATAATTTAAATATCCCACAAAAATAATATTTCGGATATACGTATATATATATATGCCCCATAACAGAAATGCCCCGTATTACATTGGTACATCGAAAATCCCACAACAGACCTCGTTTCTATATATATATATATATATATATATATATATATATATATATATATATATATATATATATATATATATATATATATATATATATATATATGAATTGTTCTGATGTGGGGCATTTTGCCTATTTTTGAGTTTATTGTGGGGCATTGAAAAATTGTGGGGCATATAAAATGCCCCGCAATTTTAACCTGTTTACAATATTGCCGCAGGGTTCCTGATTACTGTCCTGTACAAATCTCACAACAACGTTATATATAAAATTGTGACCAAAAAATAATTGGATTGCCTCCCTTGCTTCAAAACTTTTCAATCTGTCCGCCATGGTGATTTTGCCATGGTGATTTTAATCTTCGATGTGAAAGGAGAGTTACCGTTCTTGATTGCAACGAGAATGGCCTGACGGAGATTCAGCGAGCCTGTGCTTAAACCGGTGAGTGGAAATTTGTTATACTAGTACAACACTAAGTTTGAACAAAATTGGTCGATGTAGTTGTTTATCTTTCAAATCAAATTGTGTTTTTAACATGTCGGCGAAGGTTGCTCAGTGAAGCACCGGTGGGTCGCTATTTTTCATTGAACTTATTTTACTAAGTATAATGGGTTTGGTCTAGGTGCATGAGTGAACGCGTGTTCAACTACGCATTGCATAATGTTACAATCTTCTTCTTCTTCTTCTTCTTCTTCTTCTTGGATTGTAGCACTACAATAACATTTTGATGACAAAGAAGACACCTTCGCCGATGTTTTCAACGCAACAAAAATCGTGATTTGTTTTGGGAAAGTGACGTTTTTGCGGTACCTATAAAGGTCGAAAAGACAACTAAAGACAGCTAAAGACTACTAAAGACAACTAAAGACGGCTAAAGACAACTAAAGACGGCTAAAGACAAGGGCGAAAAGACAACTAAAGACAGCTAAAGACTACTAAAGACAACTGAAGACGGCTAAAGACACCAGGGGTAGAAATTTTAGAGGGTATACAAGGCTATCCTATCCTATCCTATCCTGTCCCATAACCCGAAGGTCGTAGGGGCACCACAGTTGATCCTTTAACCAGCATACTCCATCTTTTTCTGTCCTCAGCAGCCCTGATGGCTTCGCTCAGCGTCAAACCAGTCCATTCTCGAATGCACAAAAACAAAAAAAGTTTTTCTTTGCCTTTGGTTTATTGGTTTATTACAATGCTGTGACAAAAGGCTTTTTTAACTTACTACTTTGGATTATTTTTATTTGATTAGGCTAATTATTTCATTTATTTATGTAATTTTTTATTTCATTTTATTTTATTTTATTTATTTAATTTTTTTTGGGGGGGAGGTAGGGGGAGGGGGTGTTGAACTTGTATCATTTTTCTTTCAGGAATCTAATAACTATATTAAATCAAAAAGTGAAAGAAGAAATAGTTTCCAATGGTAAAATGCCGAAGTTGCAGTGCATAATTTATTCTCGTTTGTCACTACCCTACGGTAAAAAAATGTATGTACTCTCCTCGCTCCCCCCTCCCTCCCGTCGAAAATTTGGAATACCCCCCCTCCCCCCCCCCCCCCTCTGAAGGCCTTGATCCGGCCCTGGCTCATCAGAGAGAGAGAGAGAGAGAGAGAGAGAGAGAGGAGAAAGAGAGACAGAGAGAGAGAGAAAGAGAGAGAGAGAGAGAGAGAGAGAGAGAGAGAGAGAGAGAGAGGATAGAGGGCCTAGTATAATGCAAAACGAACCACATCCTTGAGAGTAGATAATGATGTAGGCTTTGGAGACAGAGGAGATAGCACGCAAGAAGTAAAAATGTTAGTCCCCTGTACTTCTTACTAAAAGGGTAACACTGTATATATATATATATATATATATATATATATATATATATATATATATATATATATATATATATATATATATATATATATATATATATATATATATATATATATATATATATATATATATATATATATATATAGGCCTAAATATAAAATTTCTTTTTTTTTACTTTGTTTACACAGTGGATCGTACATGCAAAGTTCAGCAGTGGTTGAAGGGCAATCCAGCACAGACCTGTGATGAAACATCTATGGAATCGTTGGGAAGAAACATGTTGTCTAGGCTACTGTTGTCTGTTAAGTTACTTTCTTCTTCTTCTTCTTCTTCTTCTTCTTCTTCTTCTTCTTCTTCTTCTTCTTCTTCTTCGTCTTCTTCTTCTTCTTCTTCTTCTTCTTCTTCTTCTTCTTCTTCTTCTTCTTCTTCTTCTATCACCATCGTCAGCAGCAGAAGCAGCACCAGCAGCTTTATCTTCCTCCTCCTCCTTTTCCTCCTTTCCTTATCATCATCATCATCATCAACAACAACACTATAATCATCATCTTTTTCTTCTTCTTCTTCTATCATCATCGCCAGCAGCAGGAGCTTTCTCTTCCCCCTCCTCTTCCTCCTCCTCCACCTCCTCATCATCATAATCATCACCATCTTCTTCTTCTTCTTCTTCTTCTTCTATCTCCTCCTCCTTCTACTTTTCCACCTCCTCCTCTTCCTCTTTCTTCAATTTTTTTGTATTCTTTCTTGATTTTTTTCATTCACTTTTCTTATTTCTTTAATCTTCATTTCTTTGACATTTCTTTTTTTCTTGTGTTTTATTTTTTTTCCTCCCTAGTCTTTCTTTTTTTTTCTACAACTGCATTTATGCACACAAATGTAAGAAAATTTGGCATGAGATTCGGCAATTCTTAACTTACAAAGTCATAAAATTAAAAAAATCTAGAACAACAATTGTCGAAGTTATGATGATTTAACTGACTTTATAGGTGTTATTCCACCCAGGGGTGGCAGCAAAGGTTAACTGTGTGACTTCAACATTTCCACTTAAATTGGGTGAAATGTTGTAGCTTTGCTCAGATTGCAAGCTGCATTCCTGTCTTGATCTACTGGGATCATGATAGTTGCAGATACATGTATCGAGATGCAGTGTTTTTTATATGTCCTCAACCATGATAGCGAGTTGCAGTTCTTTGTTGAATATATAAAGCTCACTCCAATTGCTTAAGCACCTTTAACTTCACCACTGTTCAAGGACTTTGCTTGCAAGACATCACACTGTTTACTTTAAATCAAATAGCTGTGTCACCCTATGTTGTGGGGCATTTTATGTGTGATTAAACAAAGATAGCTTTAAGTTTAAGCCCCTTTTCTTCACCAAAACTGTTATGTTTTGTACTAAGTATGTCACGTCCCAACTGCCTCAACAGTGGTTCGACATGTGTGCTCTTTCACACGAGAAAAAAAACCAACACCTAAATAAACTCTAAAAGACAAAACCAGAAGTAACAAGACAATTTCTTTATTTCACACACTCATTCGCACTAAAAATTAACTCCCTTTATGCCCCTTCCCAACCAACCAACCCTCAATCCCACTAATAAAACCCCAAACTAATACATAAACAATTCGCTCAAAATAATAATGATAATTAAATCAAAATGGAAAATGACTAACTACAAAAATGTACAAAAGAATTTACAATAATGATGTCTGGAACAGCTTACTGACAACGAAGTAAATAGACAGTAAGCAACTGCTTTAAATCTTTATAAATGTTCAAACTTTGTTCCACTTAAACTTCAAATAGATACAACAAGTCTTTTATATTATATAAAATGAATAAGAAAATTTATCTTTTAAGCAAAATAGAATTTATAAGAAATTAATCTAAATTACTAATTAACTAATATCTGGCGAAATAATTCCCCCAGACAAAACTATACAATCACAGGGTTACTTAATCTAGTAGATAATATTACTCAACAACGTTTATCAATCAATTCAACTTAAATATATCTCAATGTGCTGTAATTTATAATTTATCACATGTAAAACAATTATCGTTCCTCACAACAGATTATCATTGGTTATAGTTATTTGTTGTGTGTGGTGGAGTGTGTGTGCGTGTGCTTTATAAACGAAATAAAGTTCCCTGGGCGAATACCAGAACCTTCGCAACCGAGGTTGACACACGGAAAACACGGCGTAATAGGCCGAGGCACACAAGCTTCACACCAGCAAGGTTTCAGCACACCATCAATGGTCTGCTCTAGGCTTTTGGTGTTGTATTTGTTGGTACATCTACAACAATACATACAAGAATACGCAACCATTAATAATTATATTACAATATACTGCACAAGCACCCCGCTATCGGAATGGTTGTCTCCCTTTCCACATCCTTACTCATCCTCCCTGTCATCGCGCATATACATTCACAAACACCACCTTTCTGTCATCTCTTCGCTACATAACAGCGAATTCTTTTATATCAATTTATAATTATTTAATTTATAATACATTTTAGAAAACTCTCTCTCTCTCTAGGTATTTATGCAGCAAACAATATGAAACAATAGAATTAAGAAAACATAATTATTCATTCACACTGCATGCATAACCCAAACCCCCGAACGCTATGGCCAACTGAGAAATTGAGGTAAAAAACTTACGGCTACCAGTGGATTCTCCGGCCTGTAGACAAAGACACACGAACGACGGGACAAACACACAGGCACAGATGGTTAGGCAAGGTGATAACACAGGCATAAGAAGTCCTAGACGGAGTCACAGGTCACCCGACGTTATACGTAGATAACTCAGATTTCACCGAGAATACACAGTAGGTATTCTAAACAGCTTAGAAAAGTTTTAGTTAAACAAACACTTCCAAAGTGTTCCCAAAACAATCCTCCTCTTCCGTTAATAGGCTCTTTTTCGTTGACGGTCTGATCTGTACGACCCACAGACAAAGTCACTAACTGGCACCTTGACCCAACTTGGATCCGTTGATTCTGGCTACAAAAGCGATATGCAACTGTTGCTGCTCCTATCAAAATATACAGTGCAAGGGGTTTTATACGATTTGCTAAGAATCTTCCAGAATATACTTCTTTTAATCATAATTCATTCCCTGCACCGTTCGCGATTAGAGCACGCATTTCACACATAGAATATCGCATGGCAGCAATTAATCTTCTCAATAACAAAATAGCCAACTATGCTGTTTTTCTAACATAGTACGTTCTGCACGGGCGCAATACATTCGCTACTTTTATTAATTATAAACTAAATTAATTTATTCTGATTCTCTCCCCTTGACTACCGTAACTTTTAACCTCTATGTACAGGCTGATGATTAAACTATATACATAGGCGCGCGACTGCAAACTGCGTAGCGTGACACAGCACCCCACCAAGACGAAAACTAACAGTTTTAGTTCTTAACAACCACGCTACTCAGTTCTGCTCAAGAAATCAGCTGGTACATTTTCTTTCCCTGGAATACTCTCCACTATCAAATCGAAAGGTTGGAGTTGAAGTGCCCACCTCATGAGTCTACAATTTGTAGTCTTTGCTTGCTGCAGGTATTGCAAAGGTCTGTGGTCGGTCTGCACAATGACTGTCCGATCATACAGGTACTGCTTGAACTTTTGTACCCCCCACACTAATGCTAAGCATTCCTTCTCTATGGTGGAATAGTTCCTCTCTGCTTGGTTTAGCTTCTTGCTGGCACATGTGATTGGCTGTAAACCCAAACCTTGGTCCTGGCACAGAATCGCCCCTATTCCAATCTCTGATGCGTCAGTCTGTAGCACTAATGGTTTTTCCATGTCTGGCATACAGCATACAGGTTTGGAGCATATGCGGTTTTTGAGCGTCTGGAACGCTACTTCACAAGCGTCGGACCACTGTACGGGACCTGATTTGCCTCCCTTGGTTAAGTCGGTCAGCGGCACCGCTATCGCAGCAAAATTCGGCACAAACTTCCGATAGTACCCTGCCAATCCAAGGAATGACCTGACCTGTTTCTTGGTAGTGGGACGTGGTGCATTCTGGATCTTGTCCATCTTTCCTTGTTCCGGCTGCACTTTGCCTTCTCCCACTATGTGTCCCAAATACTCCAGCTTGCGGAATCCCAGGTAGCATTTGGACGGACGCGCCGCTAACTGTACTTCCCTCAGACGTTTAAACAAGATGTCTAAACACTCTAAATGTCTCTCTAGAGTTTCTGTGGCTACCATGAGATCGTCCATGAAGTTGTCGACTTCTTTCATCTTCAATGGCATCAACATCTTGCGCATCATGCGGGAAAAAACTGCCCCTGCGGTTTTCAGTCCGAAGGGCATGACGCACCATTGGAATTGACCCTCGTTGGTAGTGAAAGCTGTCTTGCACTTATCTTCACTCTTCATAGGTATTTGCCAATACCCCTTAGACAAATCGATCTTGCTCAAGTACTTGGCCTTTGAGAGTTTGTTGAACAGATAATCTATGTCTGGCATCGGCTCAGCGTCGAAAATTACCTGCCTATTGAGTTTCCTGAAATCGACGCAGAATCTGACTGCTCCGTCCTTCTTCTTTACCAGAACGATCGGTGAACTGAACGGTGAAGCCGCTCGCTCGATCACCCCCATAGCTAGCATCGTCTCAACCTCTGCCTTGACTGTCTCCATCTTTGAATGAGGTAACGGGTACTGTTTTGTCCTTACTGGACGGTCGTCATCCAGTCGTATTTCGCACTCATCCAACGTGGTGCGCAAAGGCAAGTCAGTCAGGATGTCAGGATAACGAACTAAAAGCCTCCTAATTCCTGCATGGATCTCCGGGCTATCTGCATCAAGATGCACGTCATCTAACGTCTCTGACTGTTTCAACACTACGGTGGGTATGCCCTCGACTGTTGGTACCTCTTCCCATTCGTCTGCTTCATCCACTACTACAGCTGTGGCGATTTGAACTCTCTGATGGTACAGTTTCAGTAGGTTGGCGTGAAACAGTTTCACCTTGTTCCCAATGCGAATCTGATAATCGCACTCGTTTCGACGGCTTACGACTTCGTATGGCCCCCTCCAGCTCATTTCTAGCTTGTTGTGCTTGGTTGGCAACAAAAGCAACACTTTGTCTCCTGCCTGAAATGTTCTAGGTTTCGTTTTCTTGTCGAAGTGTCTTTTCTGCCTCTCGCCTGCTTTCTTCAGACTTTCCTTCGCTAGTGCGCACGTTTCCTCGATTCTATTTCGCAGGTCCACAACATACTGACTAGCCACCTTCACTTCTTCTCCTTGACTGTCCTTCGTCCACAAATCTCTCAGTACCGACATGGGACCCCTCACTGTCTTGCCATACAGTAGCTCAAAAGGTGAAAAACCTGTGCTCTCTTGAGGTACTTCCCTGTACGCGAAGAGCAGCGCTGGTATGTACCTATCCCATGCTTTCGGTTGCTCCTTCGTCAGCTTCTTGAGCATCGACACGAGTGTACCATTGAAACGCTCCACGAGCCCGTCGCACATTGGATGGTATGGTGTTGTCGCCTTCCCATGGATTGCTAGAAGTCTATTTACCTCAGTCATCACGTTTGACATAAATTGTGTCCCTTGATCTGTCAATATCTCTTTGGGAATTCCCACTCTTGTCCAGATCTCCCACAATGCTTCAGCAACTCTCTCAGCCTCTATGCCTTTCAGTGCTACGGCCTCAGGATACCGCGTCGCGTAGTCTACCATGACTAAGATGTATTGGTTGCCCCTGTCTGACATAGGTTTTATAGGCCCCACAATATCGACTGCAACTCTCTGAAACGGTTCATCAACTAGAGGTAGTTTCTGCAGCGGAACTTTTGCTACCCTACCCCTGGGAACTGTTTTCTGGCATTCGGGACACGATTCGCAGAATCGCCTAACATCCCCGCACATTCCTGGCCAATAGAACACCCCCCATATCCTCTCGCGTGTCCTCTTTCCACCTAAGTGTCCGGCCATCGGAGGGTCGTGCGCCAGGCGCATCACCTCTCCTCTAAGCTTGCTAGGCACGACTAGCTGTGTTAGCTCTTCTTCTCCCTGATGGTGCACTCTATACAAAATACCCTTCTTTTTGGAGAAGCTAACCATCGCTTTGCCTGACTTGAGTTTCGTCCCTTGCTTCTCGCACTCTCTAGCTCTAGCTAAAGTGGGATCTTCTTCCTGCAACTTGGCCAACTGATCGGGCGTCACGTCAAGTTGGAATGACTTCGGAATCGGCAGTGCTTTCTCCTGCTTCCCTTCTGCTTTGGCCTGTGCCCTGGTCTGAACGGCGGCTATCGCACACTCTAACCCATCTACAGCCACGGGACTTCGATAGCCTCCCTTGAAGGTAACCCAGTTGCCTAGAATCACATCAGGTACAACTTGCTCGATGACGATCAATTCTACTGTACCCTTCACGAAAGCTGAGTCTACTTCTACGTACGCTGTAGGATACTTCCCTGACTTGACCTGATCAGCGAACATGACCTCGATCTCTCTACCTGTCATATCCTCAGGACGCACCCACTTGGCTGCTACTGCCCCCACCTCGGCACCAGTATCTCTCAGAATCTTCACAGGCTGACCCCTGACTGTTCCCATGCTCCACGGGTTGTACGGCTGAATGGTACTAAAGCTAGCCTTAGTCATTTCCGAGTGAATCGGTCCTGAATCCGGACTGACAGTGATACGTAGCAACTGTTTCGGACTACGGCACTCCTTCGCTACGTGACCTAGCTTCCCGCACCTGAAACACTTCACAGGACGTTTCTCCCCACTAGGTTCCCTCCTCTTATCCTCTTCACCCTTGTTGCCACTGGGACCACTCCTCGCTGCCCCTACAGGTTGACTGACAGCACGATTACCCCCCTTGTACGGCACGCTACCGAACACTGGCCTGTTACTCACTGTTCGTTTCGCATCTACATGTAACTGGGCAATCTCAGCTGCTTGCTCGCCGTTCTCAGGCTGCCTCTCCCTCACAAACAGTTCTAACTCAGGGTTCATCACTGACAACAACTGCTCAGTCAGAAAGACATCAAGCACTACGCCCGCATCATCTATATCCTTCTTAGCCAAAGAAAACCATCTCTTCACTAAGACTTGTACTCTACTCAAGTACTGCGGAAAAGTCTCTGTGCCTTCTTTCCTACTCCCCCTGAACTGTTTGCGGTAGTAGTCAGCATCTCTCCTAAATCGTTTCAGAAGAGCCCCCCTGACCACTTCGAAATCGACTATCTGCTCTGGAGTTAACTTCAGATACGTCTCTCTTGCCTCCCCTGACA
Organism: Oncomelania hupensis; assembly: GCA_036898135.1. Lineage (NCBI taxonomy): Eukaryota > Metazoa > Mollusca > Gastropoda > Littorinimorpha > Pomatiopsidae > Oncomelania > Oncomelania hupensis. Next base: position 10,195,461 of record CM072517.1, read on the forward strand.
ACAACGGTGACAACCTAGCCGACCACGTCTCTTCCCTCCATTTCTGAGTTCTAGCTATTTGCTCAAAGTGCTGAAGGTAGCTCTCAATATCCTCTTTACCATCAAATGGTTGGACCTTGATCTTGTAGCTATCAGGCTGAACTCTATCCCTCCTACGTTGGGCTTCTAGTTCTTTCTCTTGTTCTAACTGTTGCCTAAGCCTTTCTCTGTCGTCCTCCCGAGCCTGCTCTCTCGCTGTACGTTCCTCTTGCAGACGCAACTCGACATTTTCCCGTTCGGCTTCTATTTTCTTTTCTAAGAGCTTCAGTTCTCTAGCTTTGTCCTTCCTCTCCTGTTCTAGCCTTCTTTCTACTATGGCTAAATCTTCTGCCCTCCTCTTCTCCGCTCGAGCTATCTCCTCCGCTCTTCTCTTCTCCGCTAGGGCCATCTCTTCTGCTCTCTTCTTCTCTTCTCGAGCCAGCTCTTCCGCTCTTCTCTTCTCCTCCCTTTCTATCTTCCTCTCAAGCCTAGCTGTTTCTTTAGCTCTGTCCCTCCGCTCTAATTCCATCTCTCTCGCCAATCTAGCAGACTCCTCCGCTAATCTAGCAGCTTCTTGCTCCCTCTTCGCCCCGTCTACTACAAAACTGGCTAGACCTGCTCCCTTCAGCCCCATGCTAGCGCCAAGCTCCTTATATCTAAGGTACACCTCCATGCCAACGCTACTTTTTCCTGCACCGGCCTTAACTGCAGTAGGAGTAAGATCAGCTGCCACGCGAGTACTATGAGCGAAAGGCGTACTCACTGTGGTTTCCTCGTCCATCGGCGCCTGACGCGAAGCGGCTGCGTCGGCCTCCGTGTACTGGTCCATCGCTCGCGCCTGCTCAGCTGCTCTCCGAGTCGCAGCTCTCGTCAGCATACAGTCGCGGACTAAGAAAAATGGGAAAAAAATGGGTGAATAACAAATGAAACAAATAACGATTAACACATATACAAACAGTCGAACAAATGACAAGTAAACAGTAACAGGAGCCGGAGAAGTCCCTTATCGTCTAGGCCTCGACGACAAAGTTGTTTACCTCAACCCCCCGTTTGTGCACACACGCTCGGGGTGTGAACCCTTTTGCGCAGCGCAACCTCACTCCCGACCAACCACCCACTGGCCACTCATCCGACACACAAGACAACAAAGAAACAAACACTGACTTCTGGTATCTAAACAATCAAAAAAAATAAATCTACCCTAACTACTTCCCCCTATCCCTTCCTAGATCTATCCCACCGCTGCCACCAAAATGTCACGTCCCAACTGCCTCAACAGTGGTTCGACATGTGTGCTCTTTCACACGAGAAAAAAAACCAACACCTAAATAAACTCTAAAAGACAAAACCAGAAGTAACAAGACAATTTCTTTATTTCACACACTCATTCGCACTAAAAATTAACTCCCTTTATGCCCCTTCCCAACCAACCAACCCTCAATCCCACTAATAAAACCCCAAACTAATACATAAACAATTCGCTCAAAATAATAATGATAATTAAATCAAAATGGAAAATGACTAACTACAAAAATGTACAAAAGAATTTACAATAATGATGTCTGGAACAGCTTACTGACAACGAAGTAAATAGACAGTAAGCAACTGCTTTAAATCTTTATAAATGTTCAAACTTTGTTCCACTTAAACTTCAAATAGATACAACAAGTCTTTTATATTATATAAAATGAATAAGAAAATTTATCTTTTAAGCAAAATAGAATTTATAAGAAATTAATCTAAATTACTAATTAACTAATATCTGGCGAAATAATTCCCCCAGACAAAACTATACAATCACAGGGTTACTTAATCTAGTAGATAATATTACTCAACAACGTTTATCAATCAATTCAACTTAAATATATCTCAATGTGCTGTAATTTATAATTTATCACATGTAAAACAATTATCGTTCCTCACAACAGATTATCATTGGTTATAGTTATTTGTTGTGTGTGGTGGAGTGTGTGTGCGTGTGCTTTATAAACGAAATAAAGTTCCCTGGGCGAATACCAGAACCTTCGCAACCGAGGTTGACACACGGAAAACACGGCGTAATAGGCCGAGGCACACAAGCTTCACACCAGCAAGGTTTCAGCACACCATCAATGGTCTGCTCTAGGCTTTTGGTGTTGTATTTGTTGGTACATCTACAACAATACATACAAGAATACGCAACCATTAATAATTATATTACAATATACTGCACAAGCACCCGCTATCGGAATGGTTGTCTCCCTTTCCACATCCTTACTCATCCTCCCTGTCATCGCGCATATACATTCACAAACACCACCTTTCTGTCATCTCTTCGCTACATAACAGCGAATTCTTTTATATCAATTTATAATTATTTAATTTATAATACATTTTAGAAAACTCTCTCTCTCTCTAGGTATTTATGCAGCAAACAATATGAAACAATAGAATTAAGAAAACATAATTATTCATTCACACTGCATGCATAACCCAAACCCCCGAACGCTATGGCCAACTGAGAAATTGAGGTAAAAAACTTACGGCTACCAGTGGATTCTCCGGCCTGTAGACAAAGACACACGAACGACGGGACAAACACACAGGCACAGATGGTTAGGCAAGGTGATAACACAGGCATAAGAAGTCCTAGACGGAGTCACAGGTCACCCGACGTTATACGTAGATAACTCAGATTTCACCGAGAATACACAGTAGGTATTCTAAACAGCTTAGAAAAGTTTTAGTTAAACAAACACTTCCAAAGTGTTCCCAAAACAATCCTCCTCTTCCGTTAATAGGCTCTTTTTCGTTGACGGTCTGATCTGTACGACCCACAGACAAAGTCACTAACTGGCACCTTGACCCAACTTGGATCCGTTGATTCTGGCTACAAAAGCGATATGCAACTGTTGCTGCTCCTATCAAAATATACAGTGCAAGGGGTTTTATACGATTTGCTAAGAATCTTCCAGAATATACTTCTTTTAATCATAATTCATTCCCTGCACCGTTCGCGATTAGAGCACGCATTTCACACATAGAATATCGCATGGCAGCAATTAATCTTCTCAATAACAAAATAGCCAACTATGCTGTTTTTCTAACATAGTACGTTCTGCACGGGCGCAATACATTCGCTACTTTTATTAATTATAAACTAAATTAATTTATTCTGATTCTCTCCCCTTGACTACCGTAACTTTTAACCTCTATGTACAGGCTGATGATTAAACTATATACATAGGCGCGCGACTGCAAACTGCGTAGCGTGACAAAGTAAATAGAACAAGAAAGCAATAATCTGCAAGCGATTCATTTATTTTCCCAGGGACATTACTGAAACACTGTCTAACATAAAAAAATATAACATACTGTTTATGAAAGTGCTGTTTCACATCATGTTATGGGCCATGTGAGATTGTGAGGATTTTGTAACTTTGTTGTGTTGTTCTGTGAATCAGAAACTTTCAGATAACCATTTTTTACTAATCTATCATTAGGGATACATTGTCCTTGCTAAGAAAGCAATTACCAGCAAATCGATGCATGTATCTCCAAGAAAGAAAAAAAATTGTTCACGGCAATGACATTTAAATTTACATTGGCTTACTCTTGTGAAGGAAAACTACATGCTACACCATGTACATGCCAAATTTTCTCCTGTTTTAACGCCCAGCAGACAAAAATTAGAGCTACTCTTTATTGTCTAACTTTAATGTGCATGTCAGGGCTTCTGAAAGACCTTTTTTTTAACTAGCCCGCCGGGCTATTACTTAGAAAAGTTACTAGCCTGCAAGAATTTTGACTAGCCCTGCTGAAATGGCGAAGCATCAAATAAGCTGTAAAATCTATCCTTTTCGATTTTTTTCTGATGCGATTGTTTTGCTTTTTTAGCCGGTGTATCAGATTCGGCAGAAGTTGAACCAATTCTTTTTACAAATCGATTCATACTACCATAGCTAAACCGAAAGCGCTAACAAACTAAGCTGAGCGATCATGTAAAGCCTTCTCTGATTGGTTCATATCGATCAATATTACGCGCTACGAGCCAATCATACAGAGTATTTTTTCAAGTAATTCAGGAAATGAGGCACAGTAAGGGATATTTTTCTCCTCTTTTCCTGATGCGCTTATTGTCGAATGATATGAAATGAATCATCACCCATACGGTCCCTCTTCACTGATCGTTCTTGGCGAAACGCACACGTGTAGAGCTGTGCAGTTTAAAGGGTTCGTAATCAAGCCGATGATTTTATTTTCATCGGGGATTGACAAACTGAAGAGAGAAAATCAACTAGCCCGTCGGGCTAGTAGACTTTGAACTTTAACTAGCCCGTGGCAATTTTAACTAGCCATTGGCGAGCGGGCTAGTGCATTTCAGAAGCCCTGGCATGTTTATACTTTATTTTCATTTTATTATTATTATTATTATTATTATTATTATTATTATTATTATTATTATTATTATTATTATTATTATTATTATTTTAATTCAGCCTCCTGATTGCTCAGACGATGAAAGGCTTGACTTTGAGTTCGACCCAGAATCAGAGTCGGAGGTGGAGTCGGTGATGGAGTTGGTGATGGCACTTGATGGTAATTTTGTTAATATTCCTGAGAAATAATATTTTGGTAATTTTCCTGAAAGACCGTAAACAGTGGAATCTGCTGGACACACTTTAAGGGTTTTGTGTTTATTCAGTTGTGGCTTGTCTGGTTTGTTTCCACTAGATCATTAAGGCCATAGAAGTAAACTGGTCTAACATGACTTTTTCTTGTTCAGAAAAACTACCTCCAAAGGTTTTGGAAAACGTATGTCGGGACACATTTTCCTATCCTATCCTATCCTGTCCCATAACCCGAAGGTCGTAGGGGCACCACAGATGATCGCTTAACCAGCATACTCCATCTTTCTCTGTCCTCAGCAGCCCTCATGGCTTCGCTCAGTGTCAAACCAGTCCATTCTCGAATGTTGTCCTCCCACCTCTTTTTCGGTCTCCCCCTTCTTCTACCTCCTTGCACTGTGCCTTGCAGAATGGTCTTTGCAAGGCCTGATGATCTGGTGACGTGGCCATACCATCGGAGTTTCCGTTTCTTCACCACTGTGAGCAGGTCATCGTGTTGTCCAATGGCTTGTGTGATGGTCTGTCGGACTTCAACGTTGGTGATGTGTTGGGTATAGGAAATGCACAGAAGTCTTCTGTAGCACCTCATCTCCATGCTTTGTATTCTTCGTTGGAGATCTGCTGTGAGGGTCCATGCTTCGCAAGCATATAGGAAGATGGAGATGACCAGAGAGCGCAGCAGTCTTACTTTGGAATGTAGACTGATGGTTCTGTCTTTCCAAATGGGCTTCAACCTTGTCAGGGCAGCAGTTGTTTGTGCGATCCTGGAGAGGACTTCCTGTCGAGACCCATTGTCTGACACAATGGCTCCTAAATATTTGAAGCTGTGCACTGTGTTGAGGGATTGGCCTTGTACTTTGATGTCCGTGTTGATGCCATTGGTGTTGTTGGTCATCATTTTGGTCTTCTCTGCACTTATTTCCATTCCATAAGCTCTGGAGGTGGTGTCAAGCCTCTGTACAAGCTGTTCAAGTTCTTGTTCCTCTCCAGCCAATCCATCAATATCATCCGCAAAACGAAGATTGGAGATTGCTCTGCCCCCTATGCTGACTGTGCCTTCGTGATCTGCAAGAGCATCTGACATGATGCGCTCTAGGAAGATGTTGAAGAGTGTTGGAGAGAGTAGGCATCCTTGACGCACACCGATTGTTGTTCTGAACCAGTTCCCGATGACGCTGTTATGGAGGACTGCACTGGTAGCCTTGTCATACAGGCTTTTGATGACTTCTATAATTTTAGGGCTGATGTTGTACACTTTCATGGTTGCCCATAGAGCTGCATGCCAGACTCGGTCAAATGCCTTCTTGAAGTCTATGAACACATGATATAGATGTTGTTGGTGCTGTAGGTATTTCTCACAGATTATTCTGAGGTTGAAAATCTGTTCAGTGGTACTTCGCCCTGCCATGAATCCTGCTTGTTCTTCAGCTATGATTTGTTCAGCTTGTGGTTTCAACCTGTTGAGTATTATTTTCAGGAGGACCTTGCTGGGATGGCTGATGAGGCTGATGGTGCGGTAATTTTCACACTCCTGAAGGTTACCTTTTTTGGGAAGAGTGATGACAAGCGACTGGGTCCATGATGTAGGCCATTCCCCACTCTGCCAGATCTTGTTACAGATAATGGTGAGAGCATCAGTCATCGCTTCTCCTCCTGCTTGTAGCAGTTCCGCTGGTATGTTGTCCACTCCCGCTGACTTCCCTTTCTTCAGCGATTGCACTGCTGCCTCAACTTCTTCCCGGAGAATTGGGAGGATTTCTTCTTCTTCTCTGCTCTCGGGACATGCTAGAACTGATGGGTCTCCATTTGGTGTATGGTTGTAAAGGTCAGAGCAGTACTCTGTCCATCTGTCCAAGACTTCTTGTTCTTCTGTAAGGCAAATGCCAGACTTGCTTTGGATAGTGGAGACTTTTAGCTGTTTAACACTTGTCAGCCGCTTCACAGTCTGGTAGGCCTTCTTGCTGTTGTTCTTGTTCAGATTGTTCTCTATTTCCTGGCATTGATCTTCTATCCAGTTCTCCTTTGCTGTGCGCATGCCTTTTCGGATGTCATTGTTGATTTTTCGGTAGACATCAGCTCCCTGTGAGGCGTTCTTTTTCTTTTTTAACTCTCTTCGTTTATCACACAGATCCAAAAGTTCAGGTGTGATCCACGGCTTCTTCGTTGGTCGGTGCTTGCCAAGGATCTCAGTGGCGGCATCTGTTACAGCTGAGTTGAAGGTATTGGTCATGGTGTTGACATCTACTTCGCCTGCCCCCAAAATAAGCAGTGGTGCAAATTTCCCTCCAATTGTGGCCTGAAATATTTTTGCCACCTCCGGGTCTTGCAGTTTGTCCAGGTCGAACTTCAGCCTAGTGCACTTTGCTGTATTTACTCTCTTCAAATGGAGCCGGAAAGACATCATCACGAGATCGTGGTCACTTCCAATGTCTGCTCCTGGAAAAGTGCGTGTCCTGCCAAAGTTGATGCTTGATCTGAAGCGTTTCTTGACCATGATGTAGTCGATCTGGTTGTGATGTTCCCCGCCGGGACTGTGCCATGTCCATCGTCTGGATTTTTTGTGGAGACCAAGCGTGTTTGCCAGTACCAGATTGTTGTATCTGGCAAACTCCAATAGCCTCAGACCCCTGTCATTTGTCTCGTTGTTGCAGTGGGGTCCGCATGTGTCTCCCCAGTTGTGGTGCACATCTTGGCCAACCTTGGCATTCCAGTCGCCTTGCACTATGACTATGTCCTTCTTCGGCACTTGGTCAAGGACCGCCTGTATATTTTCATAAAAATCCTCCACTTCGCTGTCTTCATAGTCTGATGTTGGGGCATAGGCCTGGATGATGGTAATGTTGAAAGGGGTTGCTCTCAGACGGATGGTAATGAGTCTACTGGAGACTGGGCGGCAACCCATGACAGTGGCTAGAATGTTCTTGTGGACCAAGAATCCAACGCCGTGTTCGTGCCTGTCATCTCTACCGCTGAAATAGAGCTTGTGGCCTTTGTCAGTCGTTGTTTCACCTAGGCCTTTCCAGCGCAGTTCGCTGATACCTAGAACGTTCCATCGATAGTGGTCCAGCTCGTGGGCCAGTTCTTCTAATTTTCCTTCCGCAGTTAGGGTCCTGACATTCCAGGTTCCTATGACGATGTTGTTTCTCGTGCGGATCTTGCTAATTTGTCCATCAGTAGCATACTTTTCACCTCCGTCCTGGTGGCCAACGGAAGGCGCGGTCCTTGTGTAGCCGGGCGACGACCGATCCGGCATGGAATTAGTGGATAGCCTCATCATGTGTTGTGTCTTGGGCAAAAAAGACCTGGCAGGGCCCAATCCTCTCCAGGCTGTTGGCCACAGCCGAAATCCACGAATACAGTGTGGCTCGCCTTGGCCCTGAGCACGTGGTCGTTGAACCTGTAGTAACGTGAGGTTCCTCCGCCCTGGCCGGTGACTTCTGTGTAGAAGACTTTCGCCCAGTGATGCCGTGCTAACATCACCCCTGTTAGTCGCCTCTTACGACACGCCGGGAAACGTTGGGTCTATTCTATTTGCCCGAACCCACAGAGACACATTTTACATCATTTACTTCACTTACTTTAAAATGTGTCTGTGTGTGAATTGTAGACACTGACATGTATTTGGATAAATTATGATGTCATGCTATTGTTTTTCATATGTATGCTTCAGTTCATCGGTGTGGTTATATTCCAAAAACTTGTACTATTAGTATTACCTTGGGTTGTTTTTTTAATGTGAATGCTTCAGTTCCTCTGTATGTTTATGTCCTGAAAACTTTTCGTGTACTGTAAATTGTTCATTTATCCCTTTATAAATGGGGCAAGGGCTAGATGTAAAGAAGCACCCCTGCTTACTCTTCACCATGAGAATAAAAAGATTTTCTCTCTCTCTCTCTCTCTCTCTCTCTCTCTCTCTCTCTCTCTCTATTCTATTTTCTTTCCATTTTTCCTTCCTAAATTTGGGTGGTTTGCATCCAAGTGCAATACTAATTTTCTTATTTTTAAATTTTGAGTGTGTGTGTTTACAGGTGCTGCGGATTGGACGAGGAGAACTAACAGTGGTCAGGCGCCCAAGTTCTGTAGAAGATGCTAAACGTGAAAACTATTTCCCTTGTGTTCAATGTAAAGGGTGGATTTTAGAAAACAATTTATCGCTACATTCAATCAATCATTTTATTGTCCAGTTTACCCTATAACCAATGTTTTATCTCATCTTATTCAATAATCTGTAGATATGTAGCAATCGTTACATATATAAAATTAAAACTTACAACAAACGAGGGGAAAATGATTTGGTAAAATGCGATTTTTTTGTTGCATTTTACCATGCCATATTTCGATATATTTTTTTACTTTACAAGAATGCAAGTTTTTTTGTGCATGAAAATCGTTTCTTTTGTTTTACTTGAGTGGTAAGGGAAAAAGGTGTATAGGGAAGATGCACTTAAACAAAATACATAAAAATGTACATTGAAAGTACCCTTTTCAATACCTAAGGTGCTAGTAATTTTGTGCCCAAAATGCCTTAGATGTCACAGATTTTAACCTTTATTTAAAAAAAATTTAACCCATGTAAATGCCAATTACCTAAAAGGAATATTTGGCATATTTGTTTTGCATAATGATCTGCTGTAATAAAGTTTAAAGTGAAAATAAACATTCAGTAAAAGTTTTATTTAAAAAAATATATATCTCTCTCTCTCTCTTTCTCCCCCTCTCCCCCCTCTCTCTCTGTCCTTCTTCTTCTCCTTTCTTCTTTTTCTTCTTCTTCTTCTTTTTAAGTTTTCTTTACCTTAGTTATTGAAAAAAATCGGATTACTCATTTCACGTTTAGTTCGTTGCCAAATTTTCAGCCGATTTGGGTCAACATAATAATAAATGAAAACCAAACAGGGTTGGTGGGGAACATTTAAGGAAGAGAATAAGTATTCATAAGAAGACACTAAGTAGAAAGTAAAAAGAAAATAAATAAACTCAACCTTAATCCATACAATAAATTATAATAAAAACATTAATGATGGGGTTTAGAATGATTTCATTATGCATTCATTCACTTATTCATTGATTTATACAATCCTGCTTCGTTCATTCATTCTTTAATAGTTTACATTGTATCGAGAGCAGAGACATACATTAATTTGAATAAAAATGTAGCAGATGAAATATTTAATTTCCAATGATCAAAAAATGCATGAAACATTCATTCACACTGCAATTGCACAACAATAAATTACTTTCTTCCTTTTCCCATTCACATTTAATGGCCCACAACTAGCAACAGTAGGCCTATATATCTGCCTCATAAACAATTCTATTATAAAAAGCCCCACAATGCTCTACATTTTCAAAAAAACATAAATATAATGCCCCTCAAACCAACACCAGACAGAAAACCCCACAATAGGTTTATATATATATAATGCCCCACAACTAGCAACAATATACATCTGCCTCCTAAACCATTCTAATATAAAAGCCCCACAAAGGTCTAATATATAAAAGCCCCACAAAGGTCTACATTTCATATATGTATGTATATATATATATATATATATATATATATATATATATATATATATATATATATATATATATATATATATATATATATATATATATATATATATATAAATATATATATATATATATAAAGCCCCACAAAACAATGCCCCACAAAAAAATGCCCCACAAACCCACACCAGACAGGAAACCCCACAAAAGGTGAAATTCATGTGTGTATATATATATATATATATATATATATATATATATATATATATATATATATATATATATATATATATATATATATATATATATATATATATATATATATATATATATATATATATATATATAAATATATATATATATATATATATATATATATATATATATATATATATATATACATTAAACCTATTGTGGGGTTTTCTGTCCGGTGTTGGTTTGAGGGGCATTATATATATATATATATATATATATATATATATATATATATATATATATATATATATATATGTTTTTATAATAGAATTGTTTATGAGGCAGATATATAGGCCTACTGTTGCTAGTTGTGGGCCATTATATGTGAATGGGAAAAGGAAGAAAGTAATTTATTGTTGTGAAATTGCAGTGTGAATAATGTTTCATGCATTTTTTTATCATTGGAAATTAAATATTTCATCTGCTACATTTTTATTCAAATTAATTTTTTTATGTATCTGCTCTTGATACAATGTAAACTATTAAAGAATGAATGAACGAAGCATGATTGCATAAATCAAAGAATAAGTGAATGAATGCATAATGAAATCATTCTAAACCCCATCATTAATGTTTTTATTCTAATTTATTTATTTATTTTCTGTTTTCTTTCTACTTAGTGTCTTCTTATGAATACTTATTCTCTTCCTTAAGTGTCCCCCACCAACCCTGTTTGTTTTTCATTTATTATTATGTTGACCCAAATCGCCAGAAAATTTGGCAACGAACTAAACATGAAATGAGTAATCCAATTTTTTTTCAATAACTAAGGTAAAGAAAACTTGAAAAGAAGAACAAGAAGAAGAAGAAAAAGAAGAAAGGAGAAGAAGAAAAACAGAGAGAGAGGGGGGAGAGAGGGGGAGAGAGAGGGGTAGAAAGAGAGAGAGAGAGGAGAGAGAGAGAGGAGAGAGAGAGAGAGGAGAGAGAGATTTTTTGAAATAAAACTTTTACTGAATGTTTATTTTTACATTAAACTTTATTACAGCAGATCATTATGCAAAACAAATATGCCAAATATTCTTTTTAGGTAATTGGCATTGACATGGGTTAAATTTTTTTTAATAAAGGTTAAAATCTGTGACATCTAAGGCATTTTGGGCATAAAATTACTAGCACCTTAAGTATTGAAAAGGGTATTTTCAATGTACATTTTTATGTATTGTGTTTAAGTGCATCTTCCCTATACACCTTTCTCCCTTTGACACAACATCTTCATCACTCAAGTAAAACAAAAGAAACGATTTTCATGAACAAAAAAAATTGCATTCTTGTAAAGTAAAAAAATATATCGAAATATGGCATGGTAAAATGCAACAAAAATTTCGCATTTTACAAAATCATTTTCGCTCGTTTGTTGTAAGTTTTAATTTTATATATGTAACGATTGCTAAATATCTACAGATTATTGAATAAGATAAGATAAAACATTGGTTATAGGGTAAACCAGACAATAAAATGATTGATTGAATGTAGCGATAAATTGTTTTCAAAAATCCACCCTTTACATTGATCACAAGGAAGATAGTTTTTAGGTTTAGCACCTTCCACAGAACTTGGGCGCCTGACCACTGTTAGTTCTCCTCGTCCAATCCGCAGCACCTGTAAACACACACACACACACAATTTAAAAATAAGAAAATTGGTATTGCACTTGGATGCAAACCACTCAAACTTAGGAAGGAAAAATGGAAAGAAAAAAGAAAAGAGAGAGAGAGAGAGAGAGAGAGAGAGAGAGAGAGAGAATCTTTTTATTCTCAGGGTGAAGAGTAAGCAGGGGTGCTTCTTTACATCTAGCCCTTGCCCCATTTATAAAGAGATAAATGAACAATTTACAGTACACGAAAAGTTTTCAGGACATAAACATACAGAGGAACTGAAGCATTCACATAAAAAAACACCCAAGGTAATAGTACAAGTTTTTGGAATATAACCATACCGATGAACTGAAGCATACATATGAACAACAATAGCATGACATCATAATTTGTCCCTAATACATGTCAGTGTCTACAATTCACACACAGACACATTTTAAAGTAAGTGAAGTAAATGATGTAAAATGTGTCCCGACATACGTTTTCCAAAACCTTTGGAAGTAGTTTTTCTGAACAAGAAAAAGTCAAGTTAGACCAGTTTTTACTTCTATGGTCTTAATGATCTAGTGGAAACAATCCAGACAAACCACAACTGAATAAACACAAAACCCTTAAAGTGTGTCCAGCTGATTCCACTGTTTACGGTCTTTTAGGAAAATTACCAAAATATTATTTCTCAGGAATATTAACAAAATTACCGTCATGTGCCATCACCGACTCCACCTCCGACTCTGACTCTGGGTCGAACTCAAAGTCAAGCCTTTCATCGTCTGAGCAATCAGGAGGCTGAATTAAAATAGTAATATTAATAATAAAATAAAATTAACAATAAAGTATAAACATGCACATTAAAGTTAGACAATAAAGAGTAGCTCTAATTTTTGTCTGCTGGGCGTTAAAACAGGAGAAAATTTGGCATGTACATGGTGTAGCATGTAGTTTTCCTTCACAAAAGTAAGCCACTGTAAATTTAAATGTTATTGCCCTGAACAACTTGGTTTTTTTTTTTCTTGGAGATACATGCATCGATTTGCTGGTAATTGCTTTTTTAGCAAGGACAATGTATCCCTATTGATAGATTTATTAGTGAAAACTGGTTATCTGAAAGTTTCTTATTCACAGAACAACACAACAAAGTTACAAAATCCTCACAATCTCACATGGCCCATAACATGATGTGAAGCAGCACTTTCATAAACAGTATGTTATATTTTTTTATGTTAGACAGTGTTTCAGTAATGTCCCTGGGAAAATAAATGAATCGCTTGCAGATTGTTGCTTTCTTGTTCTATTTAATTAGTACAAAACATAACAGTTTTGGTGAAGAAAAGGGGCTATAACTTAAAGCTATCTTTGTTTTATCACAAATAAAATGACCCACACCATAGGCTAACACAGCTATTTCATTTAAAGTAAACAGTGTGATGTCTTGCAAGCAAAGTCCTTGAACAGTGGTAAAGTTAAAGGTGCTTAAGCAATTGGAGTGAGCTTTATATATTCAACAAAGAACTGCAAATCACTATCATGGTTGAGGACATATAAAAAACACTGCATCTCGATACATGTATCTGCAACTATCATGATCCCAGTACATCAAGACCTGAATGCAGCTTGCAATCTGAGCAAAGCTACAACATTTCACCCAATTTAAGTGGAAATGTTAAAGTCACACAGTTAACCTTTGCTGCCACCCCTGGGTGGAATAACACCTATAAAGTCAGTTAAATCATAATAACTTCGACAATTGTTCTAGATTTTTGAAATTTTATGACTTTGTAAGTTAAGAATTGCCGAATCTTATGCCAAACGTTCTTACATTTCTGTGCATAACTGCAGTTGTAGACAACAAAAATGCACAATATCTAAATCCCAACAGAGTGATTTTCCACCCATGCTTATAATAGTGCAGCAGTAGCAAATCCTGACGCCCTGAACTTTGTGGGTGGACAGTCACCCATACAGTGTAAAGAGGGATAAACCCTTCCCGCACTTCGTGGGTGAAAAAACACCAATACAAAATAAAGTAAATAATTGTTAATAATAATAAATAAGTACTTTGGCAGATACTGAATGAAACAACTGGAATACATTTGTTTCCTCTTTCTTAACAATTTAAATCTCTGATTTATTATATATACATCATAGAAAAAATAGAAGGAATAAAATTGAATGGAAGGAAAAATTAGAATGAGAAAAGGAAGAAAGAAAGCAAGATATAAAGAAAGAAATGAAACAAAGAAAGCGCGAAAAAAAAAGAAAAAAAAAGAAAGAAAGAAAGAAAGAAAGAAAAAGGACAGAAATGAGCCAAAGAAGAAGATAAAGAATCTGAAAAAGAAAAAAAAGAGACTATAGAGGAAAAAAAAGAAACCACAAGAGAAAAAGAAATGTCAAAGAAATGAAGTTTTAAGGAAAATAAGAAAAGTGAATGAAAAAAATCAAGAAAGAATACAAAGAATTTGAAGAAAGAAGAAGAGGAGGAGGTGGAAAAGTAGAAGGAGGAGGAGAAAGAAGAAGAAAAAAAAGAAGAAGAAAAAGAAGAAGAAGAAGAAGAAGAAGAAGAAGAAGAAGAAGAAGAAGAGATGATGGTGGTGATTATGATGATGATGAGGAGGAGGGGGAGGAGGGGGAAGAGAAAGCTGCTGCTGCTGCTTCTGCTGCTGACGATGATGATAGAAGAAAAAGAAGAAAAAGGTGATGATTAAAATGTTGCTGTTGATGATGATGATGATGATGATGATGATGATGATGATGATGATGATGATGATGATGATGATGATGATGATGATAAGGAGGAGGAGGAGGAAAAGGAGGAGGAGGAAGATAAAGCTGCTGGTGCTGCTTCTGCTGCTGACGATGGTGATAGAAGAAGAAGAAGAAGAAGAAGAAGAAGAAGAAGAAGAAGAAGAAGAAGAAGAAGAAGAAGAAGAAGAAGAAGAAGAAGGTAACTTAACAGACAACAGTAGCCTAGACAACATGTTTCTTACCAACGATTCCATAGATGTTTCATCACGGGTCTGTGCTGGATTGCCCTTCAACCACTGCTGAACTTTGCATGTACGATCCACTGTGGAAACAAAGTTTAAAAAAATTATATTTAGGCCTATATTAAATATATATACAGTAGAACCCTTTTAGTAAGAAGTACATGGGACTAACATTTTTACTTCTTGCGTGCTATCTCCTCTGTCTCCAAAGCCTACATCATTATCTACTCTCAAGGATGTGGTTCGTTTTGCATTATACTAGGCCCCCTATCCTGTCTCTCTCTCTCTCTCTCTCTCTCTCTCTCTCTCTCACTTTCTCCTCTCTCTCTCTCTCTCTCTCTCTCTGATGAGCCAGGGCCGGATCAAGGCCTTTAGAGGGGGGGGGAGGGTGTTCCATATTTGCGATGGGGGGTGGGGGAGAGGTTGGAGGGGGGAGGGGGCAGAGTACATACATTTTTTACCATAGGGTAGTAACAAACGAGAATAAATTATGCACTGCAACTTCGGCTTTTTACCATTGGAAAAAAGTATTTCTTCATTCACTTTTTTATTTAATATATTTATTAGATTTCTGAAACAAAAAATCTTATACAAATTCAACACCCCCCTCCTCCTACCCCCCCCCCCCCCCCAAAAAAAAAAAATGAAAAAAAAATGACATAAATATATAAAATAATTAGCCTAATCAAAAAAAAATGCAAAGCAGTAATTAAAAAAAGCCTTTTGCCACAGCATTGTAATAAACCAATAAACCAAAGGCAAAGAAACACTTGTTTTTAATAGTCTATTTACACAACAATATTAGCAACGCAGTACAGTAGGGAGTATGCCTATAATAAAAGGAATTTTAAATAAATATCACTAGATCTACTGTTCTGATACAGCTTTTTGGTTTATTTCTGTAGATTTAACGAACTGTACGCCTAGTTTATCTTTAAACACCATTCAATTATCAAATTTTGAAAGGATAACTTAGAATTCTGTGATAAATCATAAAGCGTATGATAGTGAAAAAACGCAAACAAGACTTCTGCTAGGAAAAGCCATTCAGCCAATCGGCGTGCCAGAAATGGGTCACGTAACCTGATTTTCCAGTTAGGTAGGGTAGTGAAAAACAGCTTGATTTACATGAAATGTAGTAATATTCCAAACGATACCCGCATAAAAGCAGAAATGAATAATGCATCTGTCATCGGATTCCCTCATAAACCTTTTCTGTGGAAAATTGAGTGTTAATGAATGTTTGAAAGTTGACCATCGAAAATGGCTGCCACGATTGACAAGCAAAAAGTAGGCCTACAAAACATGTACGAGCCTTTAGCGACTCTGCCCTGTTGAGTTAAAATGAAATGCAGTAGACATAATCTAAATGGCGTTTAAGTATGAACTGTGGCGTAGACCTTGTTAGAGTTTTAGAGATATACCGAAAAAGTGCCTCAGCTTTTGCGTGTAGTCTAGTACAGTAGTAGCAAAAACTTCACTTTCCCAAAACAAATCACGATTTTTTTTGCGTTGAAAACATCGCCGAAGGTGTCTTCTTTGTCATCAAAATGTTATTGTAGTGCTACAATCCAAGAAGAAGAAGAAGAAGAAGAAGGAGAAGAAGAAGAAGAAGAAAATTGTAGCATTATGCAATGCGTAGTTGAACACGCGTTTACTCACGTACCTAGACCAAACCCCTTAGACTTAGTAAAATAAGTTCAATGAAAAATAACGACCCACCGGTGTTGCACTGAGCAACCTTCGCCGACATGCTAAAAACACAATTTGCTTTGAAAGATAAACAACTACATCGACCAATTTTGTTCAAACTTACGCCTAGTGTTGTACTAGTATAACAAATTTGCACTCACCGGTTTAAGCACAAGCTCTCTGAATCCTCGTGCCGCCATTCTCGTTGCAATCAAGAACGGTAACTCTCCTTTCAAATTGAAGATAAAAATCATCATGAAGGACAGATTGAAAAGTTTTAAAGCAAGGGAGGCAATCCAATAATTTTTTGGTTAAAATTTTATATAAAACGTTGTTGTGAGATTTGTACAGAACAGTAATCAGCAACCCCGCGGCAATATTTTAAACAGGTTAAAATTGTGGGGCATGTTATATGCCCCACAATTTTTCGGTGCCCCACAATAAACTCATATTTTGGAAAATGCCCCACAAAAGAACAAACAATCTATATCTATATATATATATATATATATATATATATATATATATATATATATATATATATATATATATATATATCTATATCTATATCTATATCTATATATATATATATAAAAGAGTCAACCCTCCCCATTCCCAAACACCCTCTTAAGGCTTACATACCCTAATTCACGACACAAGTAAATTAAATATAGCCTCTTGAGCATCAATTTTGTTTTTTAAAGAGGTGATTAAAAAGCATATTTAGCTATACAAAAAGACATAAACTAATTAGTGCCTGTGTGGGTAATGGGAGGTTATTTGCTGCGTAACTTTAACCTGCCAACAGTCGCTTGCCTTTATTAAGTCAACATGTTTTCTTATGGTATTTTATTCTTAATTGTTGCACTTTTTAAGACTAATTAATATAAATAATATGTAATACTTATTGATGCACTAGCATTGTGTATTCCGGAGACGGAAAGATAAATATAAGACGTTCATGCTGAATAAACTAAAGTTTTAGACAGCTTCCAGCATTTGTCCTTGAGGTTTGAAATGTTAGCTAAGAACGTACCTCCCTATCCGATCATCAATATACATTTCCAAGAGTTTAACACATATTCGAAAAGATGTGTAGCCTTATGAATTTGTTGACTCATGGGAAGTGTTTGAAGAACAGGAACTGCCTCCTAAAGCAATCTTTTCTTCTTAGCAACACATCTATTAGTGATTCCGACTATGAACATGCTCAGCGCTTTCAAAGGAGTGTCCGACGAGCAAATGAAGAAGATTGCTCTTTCTACGCCCACAAAATCATGCCAACTCGACCCCAACCCCCGCTGGGGTGCCGGGGGTTTCAGTGTAAATAGTATACCCACTTTCTAGAAATTTAGTGCTTTAAATTCCCACTGTCACTGTCTTTCTCATTTGCCCTTTCTCATTCCTGCTCTGTTCTATCAATCTGCTATACTATCTTCTTCTTTGCTAGACCAGTCACCTACCTTTTTTCTTGAAAACACTTCCAGGACAAGACCCTTTATTTGTGTATGAGATCTGTTGGATCAGCTTGGGAATATTGGACGCTTTCTGCCGGGTGGTCACTATGGCTTCCTATGATGTTATTATTTAGCAATGTAGGCATTTTATATTTGTGTGTTTTGTTGATATTTTATAATGATGTTTGTATTCTATTTTGTTTTTGTAAACGGGGGTTTGATAAATTAGAGTACAGCCTCAGCGTCCCCTGTGTGGGATGTCTTTATTGTAAAGTGACTGGCTGGTGGAAAGCTTTCACTTTTACCACTAGGGTTGTTTCAGCAGATCTTTTATGCGGATCAGGGGTTGTCCGATCCTGATTTGGCTCGGAAGAGTCCGCTGGACCTAAAGCAATAATCATGTAATGTAATGTAACTCGACCCCATTCCTACCGAACTGATATTTGAGTGCCTGGACGAGGTCATTCATGCCATTACAACTATCATGAACACTTCCTGTTCATGTGGTTTAGTTCCATTTATCTTCAAACATGCTCTAGTCAATCTTTTTTTTTGAAGAAACCTGGCCTTGACCCTGAAGTTCTAAAAACACTATCGTCCTCTCTCCAATTTGCCTTTTCTGTTAAAGATTCTTTAGCGCATTGTTCTGACACAGCTTCTGTCTCATCTCGTGGCACATAGCCTGTTGGAGCCGTTTCAGTCAGCCTACCAATCAAAGCCACAGTACAGAGACCGCGTTACTACGTGTGGTCAATGATCTGTTGCAGGCTGTGGATCAGGGTGAGGTATAAATTAATTATCGCTACTTCCCTGTCCGCTGCGTTCGACACCATTGACCCTGGAATTCTGTGCACCTGTCTAGAAGAGCGCTTTGGCTGCACTGGTATGGTTTTAGCATGGTTTCGTTTTTAACTCTCCTGCCACATTCAGTCTGTCATTGTGAGCAACGTCAGGTCCGCTCCCTCACTCTTGGAGTATAGAGTGCCACAAGTACTTTTGGATATCTGATTCGATTTCCGTCCTCACTTTCCTTATTTCTTCCAGCCTAAACGTTTGAACGTTAGTTAAGTCTAACGTTGGAGCACTGGGCTGTTTTGGTTCTTCTTCCACTACAGCAGAATACAATTTTGTCATCATAGTTTTAGTGTGAAAAAAGGCGTTTAAAAAATAATAATTAACATTAATTAACTTGATTTTAGTTCATTAGCAAAATATTCTATTTGACTATCAGAAAATATTTTATCGCTGAAATAAAATGCTAACAGATCTATACTGCCTAGGTTATTGTGCCCTATTCTGTCAATAGGATTTGCAACATCTTGGGCGATGGAACAAAAACAGAGTATTGATTTTCATTTTCTCTTTTCTTCATAAATACTGTAATACGTCTGGGATCCTCATCTAAATCGGCCCAACTTAGAGTCACATGCGGAATTACATTAACATGTTTCTGCATAGGTTTTTGAGCAATTACGTCGAGTACTGTCATAGCCACACTACCTATCTGTAAAGGAGGCTGCAGAACAACTCTAACATTTTTCCCTGCAGTATCACGCTTACGTAAAACATAACCGCTTTTTTGTAGGATTTGATTTTTATGTTTTCTCAATTATTTTCATCCAGCACTAGACTAACTAACATAGGCCCAGCGTTAATAATGTTTTTAAATTTATTGTCTAGTCCTATACATTGTTTGTATGGTTTCATTGTTAATGTCGTTTAATTGTCTTGCTCTGATTATGTTGTACTAAGATTTGCTTGTATGTCTTTAGTGTTTTTGTCTTTATGACCCTGTTGTTTGTCCTGCCGTGGTTTAACTGTGTGCTTGTATATCCTTTCGCGCTTTGTATGTATGGCTATGTTGTTGATGTCTTGCTTTGGGTATGCTTTGCTTGTTTGCTGATGTTGTTTTTAATTATTGTGCTTTCTATGTGCTGCATGTTTGTGTAACTGGATGTAATTGTAAAGCGCCTTGAGCATTAATATGAAAATGCGCTATATTAAATATCATATCCTATCCTATCCTGTCCCGTAATCCGGAGGTCGTAGGGGCACCACAGATGATCGTTTAACCAGCATACTCCATCTGTCTCTGTCCTCAGCAACCCTGATGGCTTCGCTCAGTGTAAAACCAGTCCATTCTCACATGTTGTCCTCCCACCTCTTTTTCGGTCTCCCTCTTCTTCTACCTCCTTGCACTGCACCTTGCAGAATAGTCTTTGCAAGACCTGATGATCGGGTGACGTGGCCATACCATCGGAGTTTCCGTTTCTTCTTCACTGTGAGCAGGTAAGCTCGGGTGAGCTAACTGACACTTGGGATGGTTCGACCACCGCTAGCGGTGCTTCCCTCTTCTTCTCAGCTTTCCTCTGCGCCCGAGTCTGCACTGCTGCAGCCATCGCGCACTCGCCCCCAAACAAAGAAACGGGACTCTTCTCCCCACTAGCAAACGCAACTTAATTGCCTAAGATCACATCAGGCCCGTCCTCAAACACCACCAACTCCACCTTCCCCCTGACCAGTGCACAATCTACCTCCACCCAAACTGTAGGTAAAAGGCCCACGTTCGCACCATTTGCCAAACAAATCTCCACAACCCGGCCCGTCAAATCTGCTGGTTTGACCAATCTGCCCGAGACTGCCCCTATCTCTGCCCCCGTATCTCTCAACACCCGAACGTCCTGCCCGTTCGCTCTACCCTGGCCCCATGGATTATACGGCCTGATTGCACACATGCTAGTCTGAGGTGCAGTCTCTGTGGTGATGGTGTGCCCTACCGTAACCTGACTCACTTACTTAGGTTTGACCTAACAATCTTTGACCACGTGCTTCTCCGATCCCCAGCGGTAACAACGACGCACCCCACCACACCCTTTTGTCTACCCTACCTTCGGATTCAGACTTCCCCGGCTGCTAGGCTGCTGAGTAGCTTCCGGCCGTCTAGGAAAACTTCGTCGTTGACTCGGTAGTACAGGTGCAGGTGCTTACGCCGCTCGCTTCGCGTCTATCACTCGTTGCGAAACTCTCCTGCTTCTTTGCTCGACTCAGGTAAGTGCTCTCTCACAAAAAATGTCTAACTCGGTGGACATGATAGAAAATAGGTGTTCCCCAATGAAAGTGTCCAGGACCTGTGCTACGTCGGTGATGTCCTTTCCTGCCAGCGAGAACCACTTCTTCACTAATGACGCTAGCCTAACCACTAGCTGTGGAAATGTCTCTGCTGCTTCCTTCTTGGCTTCCCAAAACTGTCTGCAGTAGTAGTCGGCATCTTTCCTGAATCGTTACAACAGAGCGTTCAGGCGTTAGGCGAAGGTAGGTGTCACGGGCTTCCCCTTGTAACAACGGCGCTAGCCTGACCGCCCATACCTCCCTTCTCCAAACCAACCTGAATCTCGGCTACTCGCTCAAACATCTGCAGGTAAGCCTCCACGTCTTCTCTCTCTTCTAAGGGTTTCAACTTGACGGAATAGTTCGCCCCCCTCTATCCCTATCCTATCCTGTCCCGTAACCCGGAGGTCGTAGGGGCACCACAGGTGATCGTTTAACCAGCGTACTCTATCTTTCTCTGTCTTCAGCAACCTGATGGCTTCGCTCAGAGTCAAACCAGTCCATTCTCGAATGTTGTCATCCCACCTCTTTTTTGGTCTCCCTCTTCTACCTCCTTGCACTGTGCCTTGCAGAATGGTATTTGCAAGGCCTGATGATCTGGTGACGTGGCCATACCATCGGAGTTTCCATTTTTTCACCACTGTGAGCAGGTCATCATGTTGTCCAATGGCTTGTGTAATGGTCTGTCGGACTTCGTCGTTGGTGATGTGTTAGGTATAGGAAGAAGAAGTCTTCTGTAGCACCTCATCTCCATGCTATGTATTCTTCGTTGTAGATCTGCTGTGAGGGTCCATGCTTCGCCACCCTCTCTCGAGCCCTATTCTCTCTCTCTCTCTCTCTCTCTCCCTCTCTCTCTCTCTCCCTCTCTCTCTCTCTTTGATGAGCTCTGTCTTCGTCCCTCATTCTTTGTTCTTCCTCTAGCCTCAACTCCAGCATTCTTCTTTGGTGTTCCCTAGCTGCCCTCTCTTCTCTTCTTCCTTGGCCTCTCTCTCTCTGCTTCTAACCTAGCTTCCATAAGACCCCGCTCATCTTCCCTCGCTGCTCTCTCCTCCCTCTTCTCCTCTTCTATGGCCTCTCTTTCTGCTTCTATACTACGCTCCATCCGACGACGGTCTTCCTCTCTGTCACGAATATAGGGGGTTGGGGCAATCAGGGTTAGCAATTATTCAATCGCGCTGTGTTGCCTCCCTTGAATAGGCCAACTTGCGGTGACTTTCAAGTGAATACCGCTGGGAATACTAAAGAATGATAGACAGTCAAAAGGCCAGACGAGAAGAATACAAACTAAACTAGTAGAGAATATGAATAAGGGGGAAGTCGGGTGTTATAATATAATACTAGACAATTTATTAAATAGATACAGGTCAAGCGTGGGTGGTAGGCTATAGGGCTGAGTCACTGGTGAGGGTCTACTAACGTCCAGAGTATCGAGGAGTTATTCTGGTTTAGTCAACTGAGGGTTACTGGGGCGATTGAGGACAGATGTCATCCTAAGGCACAGGGGTATCTGGCTGCTTTATCGTGGTTAGCCAGATAGTCCGAGAATTGTGGTGTGCGCTGGGTGCGCACTTAGCTGTAGTGGCGTGTTGGCGGTGGTTGCCTCTGGATTCTGGATGGCGATTGTGCAATGGGTCCAGTCGGTTAGCGTCAGTTTTCCAATGCGGGTCACTCGGTCGAATTCTTGGGTAATCGGGGTTGTGTTGCAGGCGGCCTACGTAGCTGACCGGTTGCTGTGTCTCTGCTTGTACGCTTCACGGTGTCAACCAGGGTATCAGGGTTGCACGCAGCGGGTCTTGAGTCTTCGTAGCAGCCCGGTATAAGGGCCCGTTCTGGAACGAAGTATTGACTCAGATTTTCGAATTTTGGAGGCACCGGCCAAGACTTGGCCGGTCCGTTCCAACTGTCCAACAATTTCAACAATGGCTATGGGGCTTGGTGGAATTTACTGGCGGCCGCTAATAGATAGTAATTTCGGCGCCTAAGATGGGGTGATGGACAGCAGAGGTGGATATTCACACAATAGGATCAGGGGAGAAAGCAAAAGGGATAATTACAGGACAATGGGGATTATGTGCAAGGGTGCTTTACTGGGGGACTTTAATCTACGAAACAGGACAACATGGCATGGGGGATTTCTACAAGAGTCTAGGCAGGAGTATATACATGTATAAACACAAGCATGGCATGAACAACAATCAAAAGGCAGATAATGGATACAAGAAATAAAGTGCATATCATAAGCAATACATCAAGACAAACCACAGACACGGACGTACATATCTACAAGACATACGAACATGTTGGGGAAAATCGACGGGTGATGGGAATGCTAAATGATAGGAAGTAAGTTTCCACTCTTACCTTGACCAAGGAACGGGTAGGAACACAAGAATATAGACGAGGCTCAGGGGTCGCAACCTAGATGCAGACGTGTCCTCGGCAGGCAGTGTTGTTACTCGGGCTGACGGAGTGAGACTGACTCTTGAGTCTCTGTTCTGGGGCTTCAAGGGGCTATCCTGAGGGGCGTGGCTTAAGTGGCTTGGCCAGCGGGCGAGGAAATGGAAACTGGACGCGAGCAGCGCCAGGGGTAATCGTCCGCTTGCGACAGAGGCCCCCCCAAGGAAAAAGGCGAGGTCCTCGGCCTCGACTTAGACCCGGCCGATTAGCTCTGGGGTCTGCTGCGGTGCGAGGTGATGGTGGAGGTGGTCCAGGCGGTGTGGGGCTATACAGGGTTCCGGGCGGTCCGTGGCGGAGGCCCAAGGCTGGGGTCCGCGGAGCTGCTGGGTTTCGGCGACGGTTAGTGGGGGGCGGCTGGTATGAACCCTGGGGCGTCGGCCCTCAGTGGGGACTCGGTGGAGTCGGAAGCAGGATGGCGGCTGAGGAAGTCCGCTCCGTGAGTATCTCTCCCTGGGATGTGCTCAAGCTGGAATGAGTACGCCTGGAGCAACAGAGCCCATCTCATCAGCCGGGCGTTGAGAGATTTCGAAGTCGCTAGGAAAGATAGCGGCTGATGGTCGACTTGTACGGTGAAGTGCGAGCCGTATAAGTACAGCTGAAACTTCTGTATGGCCCAGACGAGGGCGAGGCACTCCTTCTCCGACGTGGCATAGTTCTGTTCCGCCGGCTTCAGCTTCCTGCTGGCGTATGCTACGGGGAAAAGTGTAGGGGTGTCCGCGGAGTCTCGTTGGAGAAGAACGGCTCCGAGGCCTACGTCGCTGGCGTCCGTGCGCAGGACGAAGGGTTGCGCGTGGTTGGGGAGTCGCAAAACTGGCTGCGACGTCAACTTCTCCTTTAGTTCCTTGAAGGCAGCTTCGCACTGCGGGGTCCAAAGAACTCGGTCCGGTGCTGATTTCCGGGTTAGGCTCGATAGTGGTGCGGCGATCCCATTGTACCCTGGCACAAACTTCTGATAGAACCCGCTCAACCCCAGGAAGGATTGAACGTCCTTCTTAGTCTTGGGGCGGGGCGCGTCTCGAAGGCGCTGGATGGTCTTTTCCAGTGGCCGGAGCTGTCCATGGCTGATGGTGTGGCCTAGGAACTCGAGTTCCTGGTATCCGAACTGGCACTTGGTTGGTCGAGCGGTGAGACCAGCTTCTCTGAGGCGGCGTAATAGTTGGCGCACCACTCGCAGGTGCTCCTCCCAGGTCTCCGTGGCGACGAGGATGTCGTCCATGAAGGAGTGCAGGGACGAGCAGTGGAGGGGGTCCAGTAGTTTCCGCATCATCGTGCTGAAAATGCTCGGCGCATTGTGAAGGCCAAACGGCAGAACGTTGAACTCATAGTGGCCGTCCATGGTACAGAAGGCCAGGTACTGTCGGGAAGATGGATGCACCGGGATCTGATAGAATCCTTTGCTCAAATCCACTCGGGAGAAGTATCTCGCTGACTGCAGCTTCGCGAACAGGTCCGTTGGGTCGGACATGGGTCCGGGTACGAACTGCGTCACGAGGTTGAGCTGTCGGAAATCGATGCAGAGGCGGTGCTCACCACTGGGCTTGCGGGATAGTACGATGCCCGCGCTGTAGGGGGAACGAGATGGAGCGATGACTCCGGCTTGTAGCAGAGCCTCAACTTCTTTCCTCACTACCTGCTGCTGGGATAGCGGGACGGGGTATGGTTTCTGGCGGACGGGCGTGGGGTTCGTCAGAGTCAGGCGAACTTCTTCGAGATCCGTTCTCCCGGGTACGTCGGTTAGTACTTCCTGGTAGTCGGCTACGATGGAGCGTAGTTGGAGTTGCTGGCTGGCGGGGAGCGATGAGTCGAGAGATACGTCCCGGAAGGATTCCTTCCCTTGTAGCGGATATTCGGCGACGCTGGTCTCTGTCCCATCCACCTCGACGGCCAGCGCGACCGTGAGTAGCGAGTGGGTATCCGGGGTGACTGCGGGCTGTTCCAGGTACCTCTTGAGTAAGTTGATATTGTGGGTCCTGGGTTTTCCGTCTACCTCGATGCGGTAGGTTGTTCGGGAGAGTTTCTCCAGCACCGGGTAGGGTCCTTGCCAGGCGATATCGAGCTTGTTCGTGCCGCTGGGGAGTAGTAGCAGTACTTGGTCTCCTAATTGAAGTTCTCGGTCGCGGGCGCGGCGGTTGTGATATCGGGCCTGTCTCTCTCTCGCCTTCTTCAGGTTGGCGGAGGCGGCTTTCCAAGTGGCCTTGAGGGTCTCCTGGAGCTTGGTGACATACTTCGTAGCATCGACCGGAGTTTCGTCTAGCTTGGCGTCTGTCCAGCTGCGTCGCAAGGCAGCTAGGGGTCCAGAGAGGGGTCTCCCAAAAAGCAACGTGGAAGGGGTGTATCCGGTGGAGGTGTGTGGAGTCTCTCTGTACGCGAAGAGCGCTGACGTGACGTAGGTGTCCCATGCGGTGGGTTGGTCGTCGGCGATCTTCCGTATGATCGAGATGAGCGTCCCATTCAGGCGCTCGACCTGTCCGTTGCTGGCGGGGTGGTAGGGTGGAGTGCGGATGTGCCGGATGCGTAGCAGATGGAAGACTTCCTGCATCAGTCTTCCGGTGAACTGTGACCCGTTGTCGGTCAGGATGCTCTCCGGGAATCCGACTCGCGTGAAGATAGTGACGAGCGCGTCGGCGACTCGGGCGGCGTCGATCTTCGGCAGGGGAACGGCCTCACACCACATGGAGCACGCGTCGACTAAGGTGAGCAGGTACTGGTTCCGCTTCTTGGTTCGCGGTAGGGGCCCAACTATGTCGACGGCTACTCTTTGGAAAGGCGTTCCTACGACGACGGTGGGGCTGATGGTTACCGGTACGGTATGATGGCGGGGTGAGAATCGTTGGCACTGGCGGCATGACTTGACGTAGCGTTTCACGTCTTCGGTCATCCCGGGCCAGTGGTACTGCGCGCTGATATGCAGGTCGGTGGCTCCTATCCCCATGTGACCACTTAGGGGCATGCTGTGGCCAAGTTCCAGGACTTGGAGGCGAAGGGTCGCAGGTACGACGAGCTGAGAATGGTCGTCCTTCTGACGGTACAAAAGTCCGTCCTCGACGTAAAAGTCCCCGGTCTTGGGTGGAGTGCGCGCGGCGGGTAGCTTCCCGTAGCATTTGCGCAGGGTGGCGTCTTCTTCCTGGGCTTTCCGGATTTGCTCCGGCATCTGGTTGGGTATCGGTGGTGGGGTCGCGGCTGATTTCGTTTGGGCGCGCGTCTGGACGGCGGCCATCGACTCCACAGGCTGGGGCGGCATACCCAAGAAGACATAACGACATCCTAGAATCAAGTCATAGAGAGGTTGGTCCATCACGGCGGCTTGGATGGATCCCGTGACGTAGCGGCTTGTGACGTTGATCCGGGCGATAGGGAGCGTGGTGCTGGGCTGTGATGCGTCGGCCAGCTTCAGGGTGATCGTTTCGCCGGTCAGATCGTGGTCCCTGATCAGCGAGCGGCGGACGACGGCATCGAAGGTTAGGCCGGTGTCGTAGAGGCAGTGTGCGGGGCTGGTCATTGACTGTCACCTGCTCTGTGACGGCCGGGCGATCGGTGGGAGTGACGACGGGGGTTACCGGGTTCCCGTCGGGAGTGACTTGGCGCAGGGCCAACACGGTTCCTTGTTTGCGACGCTGGTCGCTGAGGCGGCGAAAACACTATTCTCGGGTGTGTCCTCGGCGCTGGCAGTAGCCGCAGTAGAGCTCTCCGCTCCGCTTCCCAGGCTCTGCTCCGGGGTTTGGGCGTCCTTTAGGCGGGGGTGGACGGTTGTTCGCTGGCGGGACGGGCCGGCGAGGTTGCTGGCGGGTTTCTGGTGACGAGGGTGCTAGGGGTTCCCGGCGAGGCTGTCGGTCGTCCGGGTGGGCGGTCAGGTAGCGGTCCGCGACTATAATGAGATCTTCCAAGCGGGCGGCTCCCTGTTCGGCGGCGAAGGTCCGAAGTTCCCCCGGCATGGTTCCTTTTAGTTGCTCGGCCAGCATCAGTTCGAGCAGCCCGTCGTAAGTCTTGGGCTCTTCTGTCTGCTCGATCCACTTGTCCCGTAGAGTGGCTAGCCGGTCGGCGAACTGAATAAATTTCTCTCCCTTCTCTCTCCGGGAGTTACGGAAGCTCTTCCGGTAGTGTTCGCCGGAAAGTTCGAATCCGTGGAGCAGCGCTTTCTTTAGGGCGGGGTAGTCGCCCTCCTCGGCTGTCCGAGTCTTGGCGAGGATTTCGTAGGCCTTCCCCTTTAGGCCGTGGCTGAGTTTCCTGTACCAGTATTGCGGGTCGAGCTGGTTCTCTCCCGCGACTCGCTCGAATCGGGCGAGGTAGACCTCTATAGATTCGTCGCGCTCGACGAAAGGGTCCAAGGTGAAGTTCATCCCCGGGATCGGCGGGATGACTGAGGATGTTCCGGCGCTGGCGGTGGAGCTGGATGCGCTGAGGGTGAAGTCGTCGCTCGCGGGCGATCCGAGGCCTAGCTCGCGGCGATCGCGCTCGAGCTGGAGTAGTTCTCGGCGCCTCTCGAGCTCCTTGTCCTTCGCCTTCTCTGCGCGCGCTGCGGCTCTCTCTTCCTCCTCTATCCTCTCCTTCGCCTCCTCTCTCCTCCGTGCTACTGCTCTCTCTTCCTCTGCGATTCGCTCTTTCTCCTCCTCTCGCTTCTGTGCGGCTGCTCTCTCCTCCTCGGCTCTCCTCTCTTTCTCCTCCTCTCGCTTCCGTGCGGCAGCTCTCTCCTCCTCGGCTCTCCTCTCTTTCTCCTCCTCTCGCTTCCGCGCGGCGGCTCTCTCCTCTGCGGCGATTCGCTCTTTCTCCTCCTCCTTCTTCGCCTCCCGTTCTTTAGCCCTCTCCTCTCTCTTCAATTTCTCCTCGGCAACGTCTGCATCCACGTTGGTGAGGACATAGTCCTTGAGCTCAGTGCCGGTGAGCCCTAAGCTCTCGCCAATACTCTTGTACTTGAGGGCGAGTTCTCCCCGGTCGGCCATGGTAAGTGAAGCGACTTACCTCCAAAAGGTCCTAACCGTGATGGAGGGGCGCTCACAGGGGGGTACACTGACAGCAAACAAGGGCGGGCTGGAATGAAGCTAAGGTGAAATGGCACAGGGGCGAATACAACACAACACGGACACAGAGACAACAAGCAATCAATCAAAGCATAAAAAATGAAAGCTAGAAAAACCTCTGCGTGCCACCACAATTCTGGAGTGCCAGTAGGGGGACCTATGGGGCTAGGCTATACACTACTAGGCTAGGGGGCTAGGTCCTATCTCTACTGGGGCTGGGGTAGAAAGGTAAGGGATGGACTGGGCAGGGGCTAGAAACCTAAGTCTGTTGTCTCGTCGGGTGGGGGTGGAAATCTAAGTCTTTTGTCTCGTCGGGGTCGCCAAAATTAATGTCACGAATATAGGGGGTTGGGGGAATGAGGGTTAGCAATTATTCACTCGCGCTGTGTTGCATAGTGTTGACTAGGCCAACTTGCGGTGACTTTCAAGTGAATAACGCTGGGAATACTAAAGAATGATAGACAGTCAAAAGGCCAGACGAGAAGAATACAAACTAAACTAGTAGAGAATATGAACAAGGAGGAAGTCGGGTGTTATAATATAATACTAGACAATTTATTAAATAGATACAGGTCAAGCGTGGGTGGTAGGCTATAGGGCTGAGTCACTGTGAGGGTCTACTAACGTCCAGAGTATCGAGGAGTTATTCTGGTTTAGTCAACTGAGGGTTACTGGGGCGATTGAGGACAGATGTCATCCTAAGGCACAGGGGTATCTGGCTGCTTTATCGTGGTTAGCCAGATAGTCCAAGAATTGTGGTGTGCGCTGGGTGCGCACTTAGCTGTAGTGGCGTGTGGGCGGTGGTTGCCTCTGGATTCTGGATGGCGATTGTGCAATGGGTCCAGTCGGTTAGCGTCAGTTTTCCAATGCGGGTCACTCGGTCGAATTCTTGGGTAATCGGGGTTGTGTTGCAGGCGGCCTACGTAGCTGACCGGTTGCTGTGTCTCTGCTTGTACGCTTCACGGTGTCAACCAGGGTATCAGGGTTGCACGCAGCGGGTCTTGAGTCTTCGTAGCAGCCCGGTATAAGGGCCCGTTCTGGAACGAAGTATTGACTCAGGATCAGAGGTGCACACACACTCTGGATGCCGCGCCAGTTAGCGCGCATGCCAGTCAGATTTTCGAATTTTGGAGGCACCGGCCAAGACTTGGCCGGTCCGTTCCAACTGTCCAACAATTTCAACAATGGCTATGGGGCTTGGTGGAATTTACTGGCGGCCGCTAATACAGGGATGTCGTTTGAGGCGGATCTTCGGCTTTTAGCCGAAATTTTTATAAAAAAGCCGATAAACTGTCCATCATGTCGGCTCGGCGAGCCGAAGTTTTCACGTGTGAATCGGCTCAGTTTTGTCCATTTTTGCGATATTCCTGTGCTGTACGCTTGCAGTTTAGGCGAGGATTCGATAATTACTAAGGTTAAACTCAGAAACTCTGACAGTATTGTGGTCTGTCAAGGGACAGTCTAAACTTTTTATTGTTTCTGTGTGTCTAAAATTTAAGAAAATAAAATTTCATTTCAATGTTCTTTTTCTACTCCTAAAATCATGTTTTATTACAAAGATTTGCATCCACAGAACACCTTTAATATATGGAGGTGGAGGGTGCACGTTAACGTAGTGAATCTAGTCAAAAAAACATGTGAGACTGCTTTGGAAGAGAGAGCCGAAACTTTCAGTAAAAAGCCGAAAGTTTCACTGATGGTTCGGCCAAATCGCCGAAGAAAAAAATTCCTAGCAACATCCCTGTAATAGATAGTAATTTCGGCGCCTAAGATGGGGTGATGGACAGCAGGGGTGGATATTCACACAATAGGATCAGGGGAGAAAGCAAAAGGGATAATTACAGGACAATGGGGATTATGTGCAAGGGTGCTTTACTGGGGGACTTTAATCTACGAAACAGGACAACATGGCATGGGGGATTCCTACAAGAGTCTAGGCAGGAGTATATACATGTATAAACACAAGCGTGGCATGAACAACAATCAAAAGGCAGATAATGGATACAAGAAATAAAGTGCATATCATAAGCAATACATCAAGACAAACCACAGACACGGACGTACATATCTACAAGACATAGAACATGTTGGGGAAAATCGACGGGTGATGGGAATGCTAAATGATAGGAAGTAAGTTTCCACTCTTACCTTGACCAAGGAACGGGTAGGAACACAAGAATATAGACGAGGCTCAGGGGTCGCAACCTAGATGCAGACGTGTCCTCGGCAGGCAGTGTTGTTACTCGGGCTGACGGAGTGAGACTGACTCTTGAGTCTCTGTTCTGGGGCGTCAAGGGGCTATCCTGAGGGGCGTGGCTTAAGCGGCTTGGCCAGCGGGCGAGGAAATGGAAACTAGACGCGAGCAGCGCCAGGGGTAATCGTCCGCTTGCGACACTCTCTCTCTCTCCTTTCTGCCTCTAATCTAAACTCCAACAACTTGCGGTCTTCCTCTCTCTTCATCTCACTCAGCGCCCCATCTCTAAAGCCTAGACTCTCACCTATCTGCCTAAATCTCTCGCTATCACTGAGTTCAACCCCGACCTTCCCAGTGATTAGTACTTGTAGAAGTAGCAGAATCGTTTGCAATGAATGATATAATTATTGATAGTCTTTCCAATAAAAGCTATGTCAGCAACACAACAGTCCTATTGTTTCAAGGACTTAGCAGTTGCCTTTTTCAGAATTTGTTGGAGAGAGTGGTTTTTTTTTTTAGTTTTTTGTTTTTTGATTGTTTGTAGCAATCAGTATTTGAATTTATTGATTTCAACTGCAGCATGGCATTCAGTGTCTAACTTCCCATAGTCCCTCTAGTCAGTTTTATTTTTTTCTAACCAGAGAAAAGACCTTTCACATGAACAGTTGGACACAGGGATCAGAAGAATCCTCAGTATGATCTTGGACAGTAAGTAAGCTTTGTGTCTAGCAGATGCAACATGCCTGGCAACATCGTCAAAGCCACCATGACTTATAAAAAAAATTCGTAGCCACAGACAGTACAGAGTGCGTACTTTGTTGACAGCTTGTTGACAGCTTCGACGCAATGATGCATGGACGTGCTTCTATGTATGAATGCAGAAAATCTTGCAGACGTTTAGTTGCAGGCTTTGTTTTCTTTGATGAAGACTCGGCTTCGTCATCAGACTTAGCAGCTTTTCTTTTTCTTTTCTACCATGTCCTGCCATTTTCGCGATTTTGAAACACTCTGAAATGCGGTGAAGACTATTATGGATGGAACTCGTACAGGTCTATTTTTAGACTAGGGGTAGGCTACGGATAGGGTAGGGTTGGTTGGGTAGGGTAACCCTAACCCAACCCTACCTCTAACCCCAGTTGACGTCAGTCTAAAAATAGATCTGTACGAGTTCCCTCCATTATAGTCTTCATCCCCGAAATGCTAAGAACGAGTGTTTTCATTGGACAAATGGATTACGTGTTTGATTCGAGTCGCGCGTGCTCGGAAAATACCGCAGGCACACAGCGACGTTTAGTGAGTGCACGGGTACTATTCTGAGACCAGAAACTGGTACAGAAGCACCGCTGGGAAAGATAAACAATCGGCAACTTCTCATCCGTATTCTTATAAAAGCTATCGTATTTCCGTATTTAATTCACTTCCTATCCTATCCTATCCCATAACCCGAAGGTCGTAGGAGCACCACAGATGATCGCTTAACCAGCATACTCCATCTTTCTCTGTCCTCAGCAGCCATCATGGCTTCGCTCAGTGTCAAACCAGTCCATTCTCGAATGTTGTCTTCCCACCTCTTTTTCGGTCTCCCCCTTCTTCTACCTCCTTGCACTGTGCCTTGCAGAATGGTCTTTGCAAGGCCTGATGATCTGGTGACGTGGCCATACCATCGGAGTTTCCGTTTCTTCACCACTGTGAGCAGGTCATCGTGTTGTCCAATGGCTTGTGTGATGGTCTGTCGGACTTCAACGTTGGTGATGTGTTGGGTATAGGAAATGCACAGAAGTCTTCTGTAGCACCTCATCTCCATGCTTTGTATTCTTCGTTGGAGATCTGCTGTGAGGGTCCATGCTTCGCAAGCATATAGGAAGATGGAGATGACCAGAGAGCGCAGCAGTCTTACTTTGGAATGTAGACTGATGGTTCTGTCTTTCCAAATGGGCTTCAACCTTGTCAGGGCAGCAGTTGTTTGTGCGATCCTGGAGAGGACTTCCTGTCGAGACCCATTGTCTGACACAATGGCTCCTAAATATTTGAAGCTGTGCACTGTGTTGAGGGATTGGCCTTGTACTTTGATGTCCGTGTTGATGCCATTGGTGTTGTTGGTCATCATTTTGGTCTTCTCTGCACTTATTTCCATTCCATAAGCTCTGGAGGTGGTGTCAAGCCTCTGTACAAGCTGTTCAAGTTCTTGTTCCTCTCCAGCCAATCCATCAATATCATCCGCAAAACGAAGATTGGAGATTGCTCTGCCCCCTATGCTGACTGTGCCTTCGTGATCTGCAAGAGCATCTGACATGATGCGCTCTAGGAAGATGTTGAAGAGTGTTGGAGAGAGTAGGCATCCTTGACGCACACCGATTGTTGTTCTGAACCAGTTCCCGATGACGCTGTTATGGAGGACTGCACTGGTAGCCTTGTCATACAGGCTTTTGATGACTTCTATAATTTTAGGGCTGATGTTGTACACTTTCATGGTTGCCCAAAGAGCTGCATGCCAGACTCGGTCAAATGCCTTCTTGAAGTCTATGAACACATGATATAGATGTTGTTGGTGCTGTAGGTATTTTCACAGATTATTCTGAGGTTGAAAATCTGTTCAGTGGTACTTCGCCCTGCCATGAATCCTGCTTGTTCTTCAGCTATGATTTGTTCAGCTTGTGGTTTCAACCTGTTGAGTATTATTTTCAGGAGGACCTTGCTGGGATGGCTGATGAGGCTGATGGTGCGGTAATTTTCACACTCCTGAAGGTTACCTTTTTTGGGAAGAGTGATGACAAGCGACTGGGTCCATGGTGTAGGCCATTCCCCACTCTGCCAGATCTTGTTACAGATAATGGTGAGAGCATCAGTCATCGCTTCTCCTCCTGCTTGTAGGAGTTCCGCTGGTATGTTGTCCACTCCCGCTGACTTCCCTTTCTTCAGCGATTGCACTGCTGCCTCAACTTCTTCCCGGAGAATTGGGAGGATTTCTTCTTCTTCTCTGCTCTCGGGACATGCTAGAACTGATGGGTCTCCATTTGGTGTATGGTTGTAAAGGTCAGAGCAGTACTCTGTCCATCTGTCCAAGACTTCTTGTTCTTCTGTAAGGCAAATGCCAGACTTGCTTTGGATAGTGGAGACTTTGGGCTGTTTAACACTTGTCAGCCGCTTCACAGTCTGGTAGGCCTTCTTGCTGTTGTTCTTGTTCAGATTGTTCTCTATTTCCTGGCATTGATCTTCTATCCAGTTCTCCTTTGCTGTGCGCATGCCTTTTCGGATGTCCTTGTTGATTTTTCGGTAGGAAATTGACGTATTTAATTCGCCGGAATTAAATACGTCAATCCGTACTGGTTGGCACCTCTGAATATGGTAATGAAAATGGGGGGTGAGTCTCAATTTTACTTGTTGATTGTTTAAGTGTTATGTATACATGTTATGTCTCATATTGCTTGATGCTGTTTGTGTAAATGATGTGAGTGTGGGGAGGGCATACATTCATTTTATTCGCAGGGTTAATCATGACCCTTTCATCTTCACCTTGCTGCTGCTGATGGCCTTGGCATTCAATAACTGATGCACCAAATTCTACCTTCACCTTGCTATAGCTAGAGACCTTGGCATACGTTAACCATTGTAGCAAACCACAAACTGAAAGTGGCCTCACTTCCGTTCTTACGTGCATACTCCCACAAATTCAGCATACCGAACCCGACCTTCACACTGCTATAGCTAGAGACCTTGACATACATTAACCGGCGCACCAAACCACAAACTGAAAGTGGCCTCACTTCTGTTCTTATGCGCATACTCGCATCCGGCGTACCGGACTTGACCTTCACCTTGCTACAGCTATAGATCTTCACATTCAATAACCGTTACAACGAACCGATCAATAATAACACGGCTGCTGTTGAAAGAAACACTGCGTCACTGTTACTGAAGCTGGTGTGTACTAGCTATGAACATTCTTTGTAGACTCTAAAAAAGTAAGCTGTTTCGCCCTGGCTGTAGGGTCTCGTCAGAATAAAAAGAAAAAAAAACGATATTATTCTTATATAGCGCACTCACAAGCTCAGAGAGCTTCTCAAAGCACTGGCCACTACTATCCAACACTCACACAATAGTTTGCTGAAGTCAGGATTCGAGCAAACATCACTCGAGATGCATATACACACCAGAATCAGTTGTTGACAGCTTTGCTAGTGCTGTTATGTGACGTGTATTTTTATTATTATTTTTATATTAGGCAAGAAAAATCTCCATACAGCTCTCCTCAATACATTTAAGTACATTTTCTACTTCTTTGCAAACATTAAATCTTCCTTCATATATTTTATAATAAGATCAGGTTTCTTGTCCAACTCAGTTATTATTATATTTAAGCAATACAGTGTTTTATTAGCCAAAGAATGCTTAGATAATATTCTCAGTAAATAGGCTTGTGAATAATTAAGGACTGTTTTCAGGCAATCTTTTTTTCTGTACTTGTTCATATAAAACATATCAAGGTATTTTCCTAAATAAAGAGAATTTTAAATTACTTGATTTTGCGTTCTTTGCCGGTCCTACTGAAGCTGATAAAAACAGCATTATCATGGCTCTTGTCTGACATTTCTGCATCAGTAACAGTATTATTATTTTGACTACCTTCTGTGATAGAATATCATCAATATTTAATATTTTCAAAGAATGTAATGTACCTTTGCTCACTATTTTAAAACACATTTACTACACGTCTGAATGCAGCAAGACACAAGCAACAAAGGAAGTGCCTAGACTTGCTTCTCCTTCCACCACCCCATTTTTTACTAAAGAAAAAAATCCGCCAACAAAAATTCCTATCAAAAGTAGTCTGGGCACTTATAATTAATAAAACTTAACCTGACTCTTAAATCATAAATAACCATGTGCATCCTACTACCAACATCGAATATAATTTATTAATTACACTAAGTCATCAAACATACACAAAATAATTGTCAACAAAATTAATGCGCCGACCCTTGTAAGACAAGACCGTTGTGGTCTACTCTGAATTGTTGCCTCTGGATGAACCGTTTGGAGTTATTGGTTTTCGGTCATCAAGTTTGGTCTCCGCCTTCGTTATTATGAAGTACATCTACATACACATCTCATTTACACGCAAACAATATTTGCATTTATATTCTAGTACATTTTGTGTTATATAACACAAAAGGATCATTTGCTTGTTGTTTCATCTGTGCGCATTAACTGCACATTCTGGGTAGTTAAATTTAACTGGAATGGCAAAGCCCATATGACTCACATGCTCCTTATGGAACTCGCAATATTTAACATGAAAATGTTTGCCTAGAAAAAAACGGTGGCATTAAAATGCAAAGTAATTTCGAATTTGGTTGTTCTATGCTCTTGACCTCCGGCTCCAAATACACCCATGTACGATCAAATAAACTACAGCAAAGTTATATTATGCCAAAAATAGTTACCTTGGGATGACTTTGACCCTCTGGTGATTTATCATGCATGTCTGATCAAATAACCCAATTGTGTTGTATATTATGGTTGTTATACGTATTATCAATAGTCGATTCAGCCCCAATGCTTGAATCTTGATATGTATAACTCAAATTCGTTTATCAACACAGCCTGTTCACTTAGCAACAAGGCAGCAGTCGACGTATAAAGTTTTCCAACTTTATTCAGCAAACACCAACAACTGTATGCAAGATCGCTTTTTGAAAATCAACCCAAAATCACTTCTTTTTTTCAAGGAGATAGTGCAATCCAGTAAATATTAGGACATTCCAGAATGACGAAATAATACTCAAATTTTCACCGGATCTACGCACTGTCTTACCTCGTAAGACATTCCACAGATTACAAGCTATCGCCAGACAGATCGGGAAACTTCGATCCATAATAAACAAGTAAGTCCAGAAAATTGAAGTCATCGAAAACCTGTATGATAAGGCTACCAGTGCAGTCCTCCACAACAGCGCCACCCGAAACTGGTTTAGAACAACAATCGGTGTACGTCAAGGATGCCTACTCACTCCAACACTCTTCAACATTATCCTGGAGCATCAGAGTCGCTGTCTTCCTCATTTGCTCTTTCCCATTCCCGATCTGTCCTAACACTCTGCTATACTATCTTCTTCTTCGCTAGATCAATGACCTACCTTTTTTCTTGAAAACTCTTCCTGGACAAGACTCCTTGTTTGTGTATGAGGTCTGTTGGATCAGCTTGGGAGTGTTGGACGCTTTCTGCCGGGTGGTCACTAGGGCTTCCTATGAATGTACTATTTCGCACTATAGGCATTTTATATGTATGTTTTTTGTTGATGATTTATAATGATGTTTGTATTCTATTTTGTTTTTGTAATCGGGGAGTTCGCGTAGTTGAGGTCAACCCTCAGCCGTCCCTCGCGTGGGATGTCTTTATTGTAAAGTGACTGGCCGGTGGAGGGCATTCAATTTTCCCACTGGGGTTGTTTCAACAGATCTTTTATGCGGATCGGGGGTTGTCCGGTCCTGATTTGGCTCGGAAGAGTCCGCTGGACCTAAAGCAACAATAAATCAATCAATCAATCAACATCATGTCAGATGCCCTTGCAGATCACGAAGGCACAGTCAGCATAGGGGGTAGAGCAAACTTCAACCTCCGTTTTGCGGATGACATTGATGGATTGGCTGGAGAGGAACAAGAACTTGAACAGCTGATACAGAGGAGCCTATGGAATGGAACTAAGTGCAAAGAATACCAAAATGATAACCAACAACACCAATGGCATCAACGCGGATATTAAAGTCCACGGCCAACCGCTCAACACAGTGCATAGCTTCAAATTTTAGAAGCAATTGTATCAGATAGTGGATCCCGACAGGAAGTCCTTTCCAGGATCGCACAAACAATTGCGGCCTTGACAAGGTTGAAGCCCATTTGGAAAGACAGGACCATAAGTCTACTTTCCAAGGTAAGGTTGCTGCGCTCCCTTGTCATCTCCATTTTCCTATACGCCTGCCAAATATGGACCCTCACAGCAGATCTACAACGAAGAATATAAAGCATGGAGATGAGGCGCTACAGAAGACATCTAGGAATTTTCTATACCCAACACATCACTAACAGCGAAATCCAAAAGACCATCACACAAGCCATTGGACATGACATGCTCGCAATGGTGAAGAAACGGAAACTCGGACGGTATGGCCACGTCACCAGATCATCAGGTCTTGCAAAGACCGTCCAGCAAGGCACGGTGCAAGGAAGCAGAAGAAGAGGGAGACAGAAAAAGAGTTGGGAGGACAACATTCGAGAATAGACTGCCTTGACACTGAGATCAGAGAAAAAATGCAGTACGCTAGTTAGACGATCATCTGTGGTGCCCCAATGACATTCACGTTACGTGATGGAATAGAATAGGAACTCCAGAAAATTCTCAATAATACTACATCAATATCGACAGACAGACAAAAATTGTAAGCCTTCTATACATTTTTCTTCTAGGAACAATGAAGAATCAAATCAAAGGTAAATACACACTAGTATTGCACACTTTGGAAAAAAACAACAACAACAACACGTTAGGAACTATCGTGCGTGTCTCAATCGTAACAAGGGGTTAAATAAACGCCCATTCCGCTGTACGATGACCTATGTTTTAGATGTTTTGCAAGGCATAAAATGACTTTCATCTTCAAGGTCAACACACAAATATTGGAATATATTTAAAGGATCAATCTATCGCCACTAAATACAATACGTTTAGGGTCAAGATCACTTCAAAGAACTTATACAAACCCATTTTGGACAGCTCAAGTGACCTTGATCAACTTTGCATAGTATGCGTTAAAAGGAAGCAAGCCATTCTAAAGTACGATGTCTTATTTTGTGTATGTTTTTGCAAGGCCTAAAATGACCCCGACCTTCAAATTCAATGCAAAAACAGAACAATGAAAGATCAATCTATCATCTTTTTTTTTATACTTTTTTAAAATTTTACCTTATTGTCCCTTTTTTCATAGGGAAATTCTGGGCCGCCTCCCCTGGGGAAAGCGTAGTCGCAGCCTGTGGCGCGCCCAATCCCAACCTTACTAACATAAGTTGTGATTTTTGAAAATTTGCTGGGGGAGCAAACCGGAGTACCCGGAGAAAACCCCCGAGACGTTGCCCGAGTCGAAAGTAAATAATATTCGGAGAAACATAACGCTCAGATGCTGGATCGAACCCATATCTGTCAGGCGCCATTGGTTTCTGGCTTGTGGACAAGGCAAGTTAGTCCCGCCTTAGCCCACTCGGCCCCAACGCTCGAATAAATCTATCATGCGTTAAAGAATCATAAATTCAATATTAATGACCTAGAAAAAAGTGTTGTGAAAAATTGTCTTTTTTAAAATCAACAGTTGATGCCCCTGTTACCTTGCCCTTGAAATGAAGTCATTCATTAACTAATTATTTATGAAGTCTCGAACGGAGGACGGCGGACGGACTTTTTTTTCGATGTCAATTTTGGACTATTTAGGCTTCATCTCACACAGATTTGCCGAACATCTGGACAAAAAAAATGTTTGGGGTGTGTGCATACAAAAAAGCGAAAGATTAGCAGCATTCGACACACGAGGTTTGTTTACTTGTGGCTATGCATCGGATTGCCTCCCTAGAATTTTCCAGCATGATGTCCGTTTGGGGAGCTATGCGCACGTTGTCATCATTATTTATATAGCAGTCTTTTGGAATGTCCAAACTTCATATATGTATTATATTGCTTTGTTGAGTAATACAAATAGGAAAATTGCATGCTTATAGACCCAAGCAAAGTGTTGATGAGATAGGACGGTCATAAAGGATTCATGACCTGTTTGTCCCAGCTAATTACTACTACTACTACTACTACTACTACTACTACTACTACTACTACTACTACTATACTACTACTATACTACTACTACTACTACTACTACTACTACTACTACTACTACTACTACCATGTTGTTTTGGAGAGCAATAGGATGGGGTTGGTTATGATGGTAGATTCACATTGTTGATTAAAAAAAACAACAAAAAAAAAACAATAACCTCAGACTAACTTTAAATATATCTGTCCACAAATTAACTAGAAGGGCAAACCCATATGATTCATATGCTCCTTATGGAACTCGCAATATGAAACATGAAAATGAGTGCCCAGAAAAGCAAAATCAAACGGTGTCCTTAAAATGCAAAGTAATACCGACTTTGATCTGTATATGCTCTTGACCTTGACAATTGTCATTTTGGGACTAACATTTGTTGACTCTGTGACCTTGAACTTAAAGTGAAGTCATTTATTCACTGATCATTTATGAGGTCTCATACACCATCTTACCAAATTTGGTTGTGATATTTGAAATAGGTTCTTAGTACTTAGCCACTTTATAGTTTTGCACAGACAGACTGCGCGGACGATTGACGGCGGACAAAGAGACGGACGGACGGACACTTTTTTAATGTCATTTTGGATTATTTAGGACTTAACTCGCACAGATTTGCAAAAATCAAAAAGATTGTCTACTTCTTTTTTTTAATTTATTTTTTTATTTATTGGGGGTGGGGGTGGGGTGGAGCGGGAAGGGGTAGGTGGAGAGGGGTGAGTATATAGGCACCCATTGCTCTGCATGTGATTCAATAAAATGAATACGATAAACAGATACTTACCACTTTCGTCACAGAAAACTCCACCTATATTGCACATTAGGTAACCTCCAGCATGGTCCAGTCCTCTAGTAATAAATTCAATTGCGACGTTTGCACCAGTGTCTTGTAACAA
Organism: Oncomelania hupensis; assembly: GCA_036898135.1. Taxonomy (NCBI): domain Eukaryota; kingdom Metazoa; phylum Mollusca; class Gastropoda; order Littorinimorpha; family Pomatiopsidae; genus Oncomelania; species Oncomelania hupensis. The sequence continues at coordinate 10,236,118 of CM072517.1, forward strand.
AGTCGAATCTCCCCTTCCAATCCGATTTAGCTTCTGTCCTGATTCTGCAACAGAGTGAAGTGTTCTTTACCAAAGTTGGAAGTTGTCAACTCATATACAAATTCATTCTTCGCAATGTCGCGCATTGTTTTTCTAGACTAAACTACAGCAAAAGATGTATTGCGCCATTGAAATTGTTGGGGCAACACAGATGATCGTTTAACCAGCCTCGGCAACCCTCATGGCTTCGCTGAGCGTCAAGCCAGTCCATTTTGGAATGTTGTCCTTCCATCTCTTTCTGTCTCTCTCGTCTTCTTCCTCCTTACGCCGTGCCTTGCAGGATGGTCTTTCCAAGGCCTGATGCTCTGGTGACGTGGCCATACCATCGGTGTTTCCAGTTCTTCACCACTGTGATTATGTCATAGTATTGTCCAATGGCTTGTGTGATGGTCTGTCGGACTTTGACATTGGTGAATATAGGAAATGCCCAGAATTCTTCTGTAGCACCTCATCTTCATGCTTTGTAGTCTTCGTTGTAGGTCTGAGGTGAGGGTCCATGTTTCGCAAGATTATAGGAAGATGGAGATAACAAGGGAGCGCAGCAGCCTTACCTTGCATTGTAGACTTATGGTTCTGCCTTTCCAAAAGGCTTTCAACCCTGTCAGAGCAGCAGTTGTTTGTCCGATCCAAGAGATGACTTTTCGTCGGGATCCACTGTCTGATACAATTGCTCCTAAATATTTGAAAAAGTGCACTGTGCTGAGCGATTGGCATTGGACTTTGATGTCCATGTTGATGCCATTGGAGTTTTGGGTCACCATTTTGTTTTCTCTGCACGTATTTGCATTCCATATGCTCTGGAGGTGGTGTCAGGCCTCTGTATCAGCTGTTCAAGTTCTTGTTCCTCTCCAGCGTCATGTCAGATGCCTTTGCAGATCACGAAGGCACGAAGGCAAAGTCAGCAAAGTGAATAGAGCAATCTCCAATCTCTTTTTTATCCGGATGAAATTTATGGATTGGCTGGAGAGGAACACAAACTTGAACAGCTGGTACAGATGCTTGACACCACCTCCAGAGCTTATGGAATGGAAATAAGTGCAGAGATGACCAAAATGGTAACCAACAACGCTAATGGCATCAACACAGACATCAAAATCCAAGGCCAATCCCTCAACACAGTGCATAGCTTCACATCTTTAGAAGCCATTGTATCAGACCGTGGGTCCCAATATGAAGTCCTCTCATGATCGCACTAACAACCGCGGCCCTTACAAGGTTGAAGTCCATTTGAAAAAGCAGGATCATCAGTCTACATTCCAAGGTAAAGTTGCTGCACTCCCTTGTAATCACCATCTTCCTATACGCTTGCGAAACATGGACCCTCACAACAGATCTGCAACGAAGAATACAAAGCATGGAGATGAGGTGCTACAGAAGACTTCTGGGCATTTCCCATATTCAGCACATCACCAATGACGAAGTCCGACAGACCATCACACGAGCCATTGGACAACATGATGACATGCTCACAGTGGTGAAGAATTCAATTCAATTCAATCCAATTCAATCAATTTATGTAAAGTCTGTTCACAAATTATGTGATTTTAGACTATAAAACAAAGAAATGAAATAATATAAATGATAAGGTGGAAAAAGGAAATAATAATAAATAAAGAAAGAAAGAAATCATAAATAATAATGATTAAAAAGAAAACAAAATTGAAGAAAAAGAATACAGCAGCAACAACAAACCCAGAAGAATTTATACTGATTAAACAATGTAACCTAACAATGAAGCACCATCATCTTAACATCTTAAATACATGGAATAAACTAATTATAATACTTTTTCTATCTGTGTACACGATATAATAGATGCCATTGCCAGCATCAATTCATTATCAGCTAATATTTTGTTTACATCATTGTACTGTGTGATACAGTCAGAGCATTTGAACATACACATAGTGGTGAAGAAAGGGAAACTCCGATGGTATGGCCACGTCACCAGAGCATCAGGCCTTGCAAAGACCGTCCTGCAAAGCACGGTGCATAAAGGCAGAAGGAGAGGGAGACAAAACAATAGGTTGAAGAACAACACTCGAGAATGGACTGGCTTGACACTAAGCGAAGCCATAAAGGTTGCTGAGGACAGAGTTAGATTGAGTACGCCTGTTAAACGATCAGCTGTGGTACCCCAACGACCTTCGAGTTACGCGATAGGATATGATAGGTTAGGATAGGATACAGTTTCTATCCAGTTTCCAAAGTGAAGATAAATGCTTTGTTGCCTTCTGACAGTCAAGTCTTTACGTACTTATCACTCGGGGAATAGTCCTGCATTGTAGTTCTTCAGTAGACATTGCCTCCTCTATACTGTCCGTATGAAAACCATGTCTACTGCACAGCTCCCACTCGTTTATAACAGTTATTATACGTAGAAACCAAAGTCTGTGGAATTTCCTTATAGTTGAATGTTATCTTCTGGTGATTCTCAAAACAATGTTATTTGTACATAACAGCAGTGGAATATAGACTTTTATGAAACCCCGATGTATTATTCGTTCGTAAGGTTAGTCGCATCGTTGTCATCACACATGTCATTTAATCGTAGATAAATTCAACGTTCCGTATAAAAGATCTGCCGAAACAACCCCAGTGGTAACACTGAAGGCACTCCACCAGCAGGTCACTTTACAATAAAGGCATCCCACGCAGAGGACGCTGAGGTTATACTCTATTTTATCGAACCCCAGTTTACAACCCCCCCCCCCCCTTCCCCCCCAAAAAAAAATCATTATAAAATATCAACAAAGCATATGCATATAAAATGCCTACATTGCTAAATAATAATAATAATATCATATGAAGCCCTAGTGACCATTTGGCAGAAAGAATCCAATATTCCCAAGCCGATACAACAGACCTTACACACAAGTGAGGAGGTTTGTCCTGGAAGTTTTCAAGAAAAGAAAGGTGATTGGTCTAGCGAAGAAAAAGATAGTATAATAGATTGATAGAACAGAGTAAGAATTAGAAAGAACACATGAGAAAGACAGGTACAGAGGGAATTTAAAGCTCTAAATTTCCAGAAAGTGGTGATACTATTTATACAGAAACCCCTGGCACCCCCACGAGAGGGAACAAATAAATAAGACTGGATTGTCAGGCCTACTTTCTCCTTTCGGTGTTTAAGCAGGTGACTGTTCCTTCAAGCAAGGAGTGATGGGTTGTGTGGGTGGTGCGTGCGCGAGCGTCCTTTCTCCCACTAAACTAAACTAAGAACTCAACTAATGAAATAAGGTGTAAAAATACAAATATACATTTATTCAAAAAGACATATAATTAACAAACCCAATCAAGAAACAAAAGAATGAAACCAAAGACAATTATAAAACAAAATTTAAAACAAAAAAAAACAGTCTAAGACATATACAATCAAAACATTGGCATCATCATAAATCATAAGAAAAATCACTCTCTCACCTTGTTCTAATTTACCACACACACATAGAAAATATACACAATAATAATGAGCCACACATATGTCCCCCCTGTTGTCCCTGTTCAGTCTTTTATATATAAGCCGTGTACGCACTTCACACTATGTACACTCTCACAGATGGCAAAGTCTGACTGCACACTTCTTTCTTGAATTTCTTTAGCTAAAATGTTCTCCACACAGTTCATCAATGTATATGTATATATAGGTCGTTTATGAAGAAATAAAACAGATGTTATATAAAGTCACGGGATATAGACATCTTTACTGTTCCAAATGTCCATAAAAATATAAGTATATACATATAAATAAACTGTTCTTTCTTACATATAAATATAAATAAACTGTTCTTTCTTACATATAAATATAAAAGAAATCCCGGGGCTCTTTCTGCACTAAAAAGTCCACCTGCCAAACGGCCCCCTATTTCTGTTGACTCCTCTCCCTCTTTCTTCCTGCCCCTCTCCGTAGCCCTAGATGACCCCAAGCGCTATGAAACAATCCTCGGTGGTCAGCGGTAAGCTCTGGGTCGGTGACGCAATGGTCAAGATCCAACAAGACACCCAGCAACTACCTCCACCCTCAAACTTCTACTGCAGGCACTGCCCTCTCACAGCAGCAACAGCAACAACAATCTCCAAGGACAAACCAAGGACAACGACAACAAGTCCAACCTGAAAACAATAATAATACAGACTAGTTAAAATAGATTAACGTCCCCGGACACATCAGCGTATAGGGGACGGGTGAAACACCACTTATTGTAATACAGACTACTATTCTGGCATAACTTAATACAGACTACTATTCTGGCATAACTTTTATATATGTCTATTACTTTTACCATAAAATTGTCGGCTCTCCTCCTGACGAAAAAAATTACATGGTTTTATATTCACGATTATTTCCATTTCGTTGCACTCATACAAATTATACAACTACAGCTATCATTAAAAATTCCACAATATTTCACATACATTTGTTTCGTTTATTTCATGCATATACAATTTACTCTTTACCTCCTTCTGTTAAATATAGCTGACTGCTTCCACTCATCATCATATTATTTACAACAAAAATGCAGTTTAACATAAAAACGTTGCTAAATACAATATCATAATAATTAACATATTTCAATAAAAGTTTAAAGACATACAATCTCACGTTCTACATTCTCTTTCATACATTTTTACTACAAGCCCTCCCTAAATAGTTTTCTCCCCCATTTTCTCATTGACGATCGCTAGAGACTGGATTCCAGAGGTCGAATTTCACTTACGGACTTGTGATAAGTGATTTTCCCTTTAGACATCACATAGACACGCCCGATGACGCTCTATAGACGGGTGACAGCTACCCAGCTCTCAATAATAACCCATCAGCCTCGGTATGTCCCACTCTGACAACAATCCGGATTCTGGCTTAATGTCTCACCGCCTGGTTTTCTCCCGTTCTCCTCCTAACGACCCGCTTACTTCCAAGCTCAAGTAACGAATGAATGTACCGGCTAGATTTCTGCATTATGCATCTCAAACTGAGCTCAATGATTGGCTTCCTAAACTGCACAAACAAGATCCACTCTGACCGCACGTGCTAACATACATAACCCATTCTCCAATTTCTTGACCTAGAGTCGAGCATAACAACTTGTTATTGTCGATTTGCTGAAAAACACGGTGCCCACACCCCTCTTCCACAGTTTTGCCATGACATTGATCTATAACCAAAGTTAAAATACCCAGATCTAAAACCAAATCTAAAAACACTTGAAACATATGATCAACATGGAAATGATAATGATGACGTCAATCAGTCTCACCACCACTTCCGCCTATGCCATTTCCTAACCAAAAAAAAATCAATTTCTGCATCGTCCGCGCTGTTGCAAACTCGTTTTGACACTCTGGTGCGCTCAATGCAAGAATGTATCCTGGACGTTAAATCCTGGATGGCATTTAACAAGCTAAAACTAAATGACGAAAAAACGGAAGTCGTGGTTGTCCCTTCTCCACGCATTTCTTCCTCCATTCAACTCCCAGAGTACATTACCATAGGCAATGCTATTGTCCCTTTCTCTGATACAGTAAAGAACCTAGCCGTCACGCTAGACTCCCACCTTACTATGCATGCACAGGTACTGAGCATCATTCGTGCTGTCAACTTTGAACTCTGCCGTATTGGTTTCGATTCGGCACTATCTGTCTGAGCAAGCTGCAAAGACTCTTGTCTCTGCGTTCATATTGTCTCGTCTGGACTATTGCAATGCCTTGCTGCATGGCTGTCCCCAGTACCTCCTTATCAGGTTACAGAAACTGCAGAATAATGCTGCCCGCCTAATCCTGAGAATCCGCAAGTCTGAGCACATTTCCCCCCACCTTCAAGCACTTCACTGGCTTCCTATAGAGACACGCATCAAATACAAAATCGCATGCCTTGCTTTTGGTGCATTTACACAAACGGGACCCGCATACCTCACAGATATGATTCAGACATACACACCATCCAGAACACTCCGCTCCTCAGCAGACACCTCCATTTTTTTTTCCACCCCTAGAGTTAACACTAAATCCTTTGGTGAACGCTCTTTTACCGTTGCTGCTCCTCTCGTCTGGAACTCTCTCCCTGCCAGTCTTCGTCACTCTCCCTCCCCTGACTCTTTCCGCACAGGCCTAAAAACTCATCTTTTCCCACTTGCATACACATAAACATTCCTCCCCCTCCCCCCGCACCCTTCCACCCCTCATGTCCGTGCCTGCATCTCAGTGACTTACTTTGCCCGCGAGTATGCCCTGCTTGTGTTTTGTCATGTATGTTGCTGATTAATTACGTGTGATATGCTAATTGTTTGTATGGTTTAATTGTTAATGTTGTTTAATTGTCTTGCTCTGATTATGTTGTACTATGATTTGCTTGTATGTTTAGTGTTTTTGTCTTTATGACCCTGTTGTTTGTATTGCCGTGGTTTAACTGTGTGCTTGTATATCCTTTCGCGCTTTGTATGTATGGCTATGGTGTTGAGATCTTGCTTGGTATGCTTTGCTTGTTTGCTGATGTTGTTTTTAAATATTGTGCTTTCTATGTGTAGCATGTTTGTGTAAATGGCTGTTATTGTAAAGCGCGTTGAGTTTTTGTATGAAAACGCGCTATATTAAATATACATTATTATTATAATTATACACACAAACATGCACGAAACGATCGAATCACGAAACGCATAGTTCATTTATTCAATCATTCGAAACTAGAAACTGGTGCCACGCTCTCGCGACCATTACCTTCGAAAAAGAATCTTGATCTCCCGTACTATACATATCTATGGCCCACGGATGTTTCCAGCTCTGAATCGCGCACGAACGTCAATTACCTATCCAGCGGTGTCTGAGAATATATTCTCTCACACTCCTGCTATTATGGCTGCAGTACGCCCTCACACAAGAATCTGTAAAATTTATGTAGCCATGCTGGCTACAAGAATTTCTGCCCATGCGTTACGTAGGCCTTACTCTGTCTCTGTTAGGTTTAAACTCGCTGTGTGCAATAACTTGATATATACTTTTTAGATCCCTTGAAGCACATAACCAATAGACGAAACATTAAATTCTCTATTAGAATATACAAACTTTAGTTTTGATATATGTAGCAGTTTTGTAGGAGAGCGCGATGTTCAGAATAGCGCGATGCATATCACGTTAATAAAGACACTGCGCTGTTTTAGGCTAAGCTTCAAGGGATATCGACCGGGGCTTTGTAGGTTGTAAAGCAACTTCCTGCCTTTTATGACATAACAAGAACATAATTTTGAATGATGCTATAACAAAGATTCTACACTGTAGTGTAATAAATGTGATATTTTCCGATGCCTTAGTTCATTCTCTAACAATAGAGGCTTAAATTAAATATTAGTTTTTAGAGACACACATCGGAAGAGAAACAGGGGAGAAGTTGTAAGAAAGGTCCAGATGTAATTGTTGCTGATGTTTTAGATGTTTTCTAATTTAGTCCGTCATTGTAACACAGGACGCACACATGCAAATTTTTGGGTGCGTAATTGACGCACTACTGTGCGTAATCGGGAACACTGTCAGTGGTACTTTGCCCTGCCCTGAATCCTGCCTGTTCTTCAGCTATGATTTGTTCAGCTTGGAGTTTCAACCTGTTGAGTATTATTTTCAGGAGGACCTTGCTGGGATGGCTGATAAGGCTGATGGTGCGGTAATTTTCACACTCCTGAAGGTTACCTTTTTTGGGAAGAGTGATGACAAGCGACTGGGTCCATGGTATAGGCCACTCCCCACTCTGCCAGATCTTGTTACAGATAATGGTGAGGGCATCAATCATCGCTTCTCCTCCTGCTTGTAGCAGTTCCACGGGTATGTTGTCCACTCCCGCTGACTTCCCTTTCTTTATCGATTGCACTGCTGCCTCAACTTCTTCCCGAAGAATTGGGAGGATTTCTTCTTCTCTGTTCTCGGGACATGCTAAAACTGATGGGTCTCCATTTGGTATATGATTGTAAAGGTCAGAGCAGTACTCTGTCCATCTGTCCAAGACTTCTTGTTCTTCTGTAAGGCATATGCCAGAACAACAAAAAAGAAGACAAAAATGGAATAGCAAAAATCTATTTACAGGTTCTACCTGTCTGCAAATTAATGTCTTCCAACTAAATATGGAACTCTTCCTCTTCCTGTTGCACCTCATTTAGATACAGCCTAAGCCTACTTCTTGCCTGTCTTACCTCATAGGTTGCCATTTTGGCCTGACTATGTGATTTTAGAATGTGTGCACAGCCTTTTGACGCATAATCACATCCTATGCAGCGCATTGCCAGAGTGGCCCTTTGATTTACAGAACATACTGGTAGCAAGTTGCCTGTTGAAATCATATCACAGGTGACAATTGAATCACCTGTCTTGAACCTCTTGTTGCTGCAGTGAAATGATAGCTCACTAGCCAGCCTTCTTCTGCTTTCTCAATTAGTGATACAGAAATGACACAAAAGTTGTTTGGCAATTTTCTTAAAGATTTCAAAGTTAGTTATTCTGTTTCTTTACATATAGCCTGCCTATAATATATTTATAAATACTTCTTCACTATCACTACAATCAGACTTAGAAGTATCACTATCCTCCTTGTCAATTTCCAACTCACCTAAAATTAGGCAAATGTTGTACAGTAATGTACAAATTATATTAGACCTTGTGGGCGTGGCACTTTCGGTTGTTTTGCTCAATAGCTCCTGCTTTAGAGGCATCAACCAGTCTCAACAAAACCAACTACAGTCTCTGTTTGAACATGTTCTACACCCATATCTCGCCGTTTTTTTTTGCTTGACAAACCTATTTTGAGGTTTTTGTTTGTTGGAGACAGAACTCCGTTTGGGTTTAGTCGACATATTTACTTCACAGAACAGAGAATAATATTTGATTCACAGTTCAAAACAAACAAAACCTCACATGTGTCCGCTGAGTGGCATGCTGTGGCCTAATTCTAGTACTTGGGCTCGAAGGGTGGCTGGTAGTACTAGTTGAGTGTGATCTCCATCTCCTTGTCGATGTAGAACTCCATCTTCCATGTAGAAGTCTCCTTTGTGCGGGGGTGTGTGCGCCTTCGGTAACTTCTGAAAGCACTTGGCTATCGAGGCGTCCACTTTCTGTGCTGTTTTGATCTCTTCGAGTCCTGGATTCGGGGCTAACTCGGGCTGGGGTGGTTGGGTTTTAGCCTGGGCCCTGGTTTGCACTGCAGCTATCTCTACAGTTTTAGGGGGCGTGCCTAAGAGCACATACCTACATCCTAGCATTAGATCATACAAGGGTTTCTGTAAAATAGCTGCTTGGATTCGTCCTGTGACGTATCTGCTCTCTACTTCTATTCAAGCTATTGGGCAAGTGGTCGTCGGTTTCGTCAAGTCTGCCCCTTGTTCATGTAGTTCAACTGTCTTGTCTGTCAAGTCCGCGCGCGATACAAGAGATTCGCTAACTATCGCGTCGTATGATAGACCTGTGTCATACAGACAGTTTGCTTCTTTACCGTTGACCTTGACCGTGTCTGTCACCGATGGGTGATCGCCGATGGGGTATGGCTTGTTACCGCTGCTTTGAGTTAGAACTCTGTGAGCCGGCCGGCTTTCGCGCTCGTCCCTACGTTGTGCAGCCAATTTGAAACATTCCGCGGTGGAGTGGTTATTTCTGTTGCAGAACGAGCAATACCGTTTCTGTTCTGCGGGACATCTTTTTCCGAATTCCGCGTTGGGTCCTCTATTTTGCCCAGGTCTGGGGTGATTCGGCCTATTCGCGGTGCGCTCTTCCCGGTGAGGGCTTCGTTTCTGTACCTCTTTCCCGTTAGGCTTTAGGTTTCGCCTGATGCTCTTGGCTTCTCCATGGGCGGCCACGTATCTATCAGTGAACTTGACCAGATCCTCCAGTCTTTCCGCGCCCTGCTCTACTGAGAATGTTTTCAGCTCGGGGGTCATGGTTTCCCGTAGGCTATTCCCACACTAATAGCTCGGTCAGTCCATCAAATGTCTTAGCCGTGGCTGACTGGCTAACCCACTTATCTAGCATTGTGGACAAACGATCCGCGAACTGCGCATAGCTCTCTCCTTTCACTCTCCGATTGGTGCGGAATTTTTGCCGGTAGCATTCTCCTGTTAGTTCGAATCCCGTTAGGAGTACCTCTTTTACTCTGTGATAGTCAGTCACTCTGTCAGTCGGTAGCTTACTGTAGATGTCATATGCCTTTCCTCTAAGCTCTTGACTAAGCTTAAAAGACCAATGGGTGGGCTCTAATTTATACTCAGTTTCTAGGTGCACGAACCTAGTCAGATAGAGATCTGTACCTTTTTCTCTTTCGTTGAATGGTCCCAGTGGAAATTACATCCCTAGTACGTGGTTGGATGCTACATCTAGTTGATCTGAGTGGGGAGGGGTTGAGGCAGAACTTGAGGCTCCAGATCCTAATTTTCTCAGTTCCAACTCATGCTGTCTTTTTTCTTTTCTGCCCTCTCATATTCGGACACCAGAATTCTTACACAACACATACAACTGTCTATTTTGTATTATTTTCTATTAAGACATCCGGTATTCTAAATGTTAAAAAAAATAATAATAAAATAAATAATAATAATAATAATAATAATAATAATAATAATAATAATAATAATAATAATAATAATAATAATAATAATAATAATTTTAACACAAAAAAACGCTACTACTACTACTACTACTACTACTACTACTACTACTACTACTACTACTACTACTAATAATAATAATAATAATAATAATAATAATATAAAAACTAAAGAAATAAATAAAATACAATAAAATAAAGAAATAAAGAAGAAGAAATAAACAACAAAAAAACTGTCATAAACCATTTCTGCCTATTAATTTTCTCTAGCATGCTCTTGTCGTTTGTGGAAAACCCTGTAAAGGTAATTTGACAGTTGCATAATAACTTGTTCTTACTCGTTTGCCATAATCAATTCAACAGAAACATTTTTCGGATTACATACAGCATACTCCAAAACTGGCATACCCCGTCTTAATTCAGCATACCCTGTACAATCTAGTAAAACATGTTTTTCATCTTCATTTGCACTTTGACAGATTCGGCACAGAAGATGTATTGGTATAACATCCTGATGATATCTTAGTTTATGTACACGAATTGGTGAAACACCAAATCTGAACTTGATATATGCTTCTCAAAAACAGCGAAGCTGGCTGACATTAAAATAAGTCTCAGATCCAAAAGTAAAACTGGCATGAAACTCAAAACGATCAGAAAAAGTAATTTCAGCCATCCAGTCTTGTCTGTACTGATCAACCAATCGCTGTTTAAAAATGCCGAGAAATATCTTCACCCTTCCCAACCCCTGCTGCATCCATACATTTCCAAACCCATTTCGGAATAAAAGTTCTTTCACATGATGTGCCCATGACCTCTTGCCCAGGCTCTCCAAGTGATATAACATCTTATAAGCCTTTTAGAGAGTCTCTCATCCGGCAAAGCCAGGACGCTTAGCCAATATTTAACACACCTCACTGCAGCAGTGACAAACATGGGGAATCGGCCAAGATCGCGGTATATCAAGTTGTTCAGTGTGTTGAGTCCAACATTCAAACACCGCTTGCATGCAAACAAGTGAGTTTTCTCAATGTCTTCGTACCATTGGAAACCCCAAAGCTCAGCACCGTACAACAAAACTGGGGCAACCTGTGCGTCGAACATTTTGAAGAAGACATCTCTTTGGACGTTCCCTAGCTTCCACAGGCATCGCAAGATTTGGACAGTTCGTGATTTTGCTTTTACAGATAGTTCACTTACACTGCTTGTTAAACTTAGTTTGGTAAAAAAAATATAAACCCAAATATTTGTAATTGTTTACCACTTCAATTTTTTCTCTGCCATAGCACCATATTTCATTTTCAGCAAAGAAACCTCCTTTACGGTACACACTCACTTTAGTTTTACTAAGATTAATTGTCAATGAAAAATTGTCAGCACATGAATTTAAACAATCAAGTTGTCTTTGTAGCATCATTGCACAAAATGAAGTCAAGATTACGTCATCAGCAAACAGCAAAATTAAAACCTGTACAACATCTGGTATCAGCTGTATACCATAGTCACATTTTTTTGCCATTTCAAAAGCCTGCTTTTTGATCAGAAAAGAAAATAAAGTTGGTGATAAGACACATCTTTGCCTTACTTCAATAGGACATGAAAACGGATCTGTGACACCATCAGACCTTCGCACACAGGCTTTTTTACATCACTGTACATGCTTTGTAACATTTGTAACATTTTTCCTCCAACACCATTTTTTCTTACAACGTTCCAAAAGATGTTTCTATTTATGGTGTCGAATGCTTTTTTGAAATCTACAAAACAAACAAATATATTTTCGCAGATTAGAAATACTTTTGTACAATTGCATAAAGAACAAATATGGGGAGGAGATAAAAGAGAAATTGTGTGAGACTTGCTGTGCCATTCCGTTCACACTGGAATGTAGAGTCATAGTGGAGGGCGTCGGAACAACAGCACGGCAAGTTACCGGAGCGTCACTGTGTATTGTTCAAAAGGATCTCATTCCCGAGCAGTGTTTGACCAGCGAGAGCATAGAAATTGTACTAGCCTCAGCCCCAGAGAAGAGAACATTTCCCATAGCCAGAGTGCAAATGGACACTCCGTACTTTGAAGGCACTACCGAAGTTGCAGTCATGGATACCCCTGTAAGTTCCGTCCTGATTTGCAATACAGGAGAGATGGATCGGGTGTACTTCAACCTGTATCCGTTTATCCAATCCGCGATATGTGTGCCACTGTGCTGACGAGAGCGTCAGTGCAGAAAAGGACACCACCTCTGCGCGTATCGACTTCACTACTGGATGACGTGACTCCAAACGAGTTGTCTACTGTGCAGAAGGAAGATGCTACCCTTGCCAACATACATCGACTAGCAGATCAAAAGACGCCAGTGAAGGAAAGAAGTAGGAAAGGAGAGAAAGTCATCGCCACTTACGAGTGGAGTTTTCCACAAAGGAAACAAGGAGTACAAGCAAGTAAAGGTACCGAAGAAATACCGTCAGGAAGTTCTTCGCTTAACGCACGACATTCCAATGGCAGGACGCTTGGGTGTAACAAAGACCAAATGTCGTATCTGGAAGCGAACTTGTTTTTTTCAAACTAGTTCCAGTCATTTGCCGAAAAAGGCAATTACCGAAGTCGAACGAAGCTCTCCGAGTCGAGCGAAGCTCTCCGATGTTTTACGAGCGAATGCTTTCAGGACTACGTGAAACATCCTTGCAAACAAATACCCGCTGTTACTTCTAGACCTAATTCTGTTTCGATCTGCACAGATGCAAGCTCTAAGTCAAGTTGAACTTCGCATTTTGAAGCAGTTATTATTATTAGTAGTAGTAGTAGTAGTAGTAGTAGTAGTAGTAGTAGTAGTAGTAGTAGTAGTAGTAGTAGTAGTAGTAGTATTTTATGATGATTAATATACTAAAACAATTAATCATAAAGAGTAAAAATAATAAATAGGACATAATGCACACATTGAACTATATTTTACATCTATATCAACAATAAAACCATGACAAAAATTCAAAGCACAATGGACACGGTGATGTCCCTTCAACACAACACGGCAAAGCAAATATGTTGGTCACAAAAAACAGTGACATTTTTATTGCAAGCACCAAAGCAATTATTTATGTAACTAAAATTGTTCTTTTTAACTGATACAGTAAATTTGTTATAAGTATTTTCATGAGAAACACGTATTAAAAAAATGTTGCATGGCAGGCGGACATTTCCATCAATCATCTGAAAACTTTGGTAAATCAAAAAGAAAACTAACCAGTAACACCATGTGAATATTTCGGGCTACACCCAACTTCAGCAAAAACAAAACGTCACTAACCACATTTACTCCATTGAGCACGCATAGCAGCACACTATTAAAAAATTAGATAATAATAATAATAATAATAATAATAATAATAATAATAATAATAATAATAATAATAATAATAATAATAATAATAATAATACTGCTACTACTACTACTACTACTAACTACTACTACTACTACTACTACTATTAACAATAATAATACTAATAACAAAAAACCAAATATAATAATAATAATAATAATAATAATAATAATAATAATAATAATAATAATAATAATAATAATAATAATAAAACCAAATAAATAAATAAATAAAAGATTTTACAAAATAAATATACTACTACTACTACTACTACTACTACTACTACTACTGCTACTACTACTACTACTACTACTACTACTACTGCTACTACTACTAGCGAAGTTGTGGTCTTGATTTTGTGGTCCTGATTCGGCTCTTTGCAGTCTGCTGGACCCTCCAAGCAATGAATAACTAACTAACTATTAATTTAACTCTGATCTCGAGTTATGAAAAAAAAAAAAAAAGATTTCGCTTAGCCTACTCGTCCTTCTCTGGAAAGTTAAAGATTCGAATATTATAAAGTATAGGCCTAAACATTATTAATTAGAATAGATATAATTTATACATTTATTTTTTTATAAAACAAACAATATAGGCCTAATAATTAGGCTATATTCAGCTAGTGACTCTTCTTTGCTGCGAGGAGACAGACTTATAATATAGAATGTACAGTAGATTAGGCCTATGTATATAAGTTAACAGTGTCTACTTGGTTCTAGGCAGGAAATGGGGAATGCTATTATTAGCCTACTGCTGAGAACTAACAAAAGCAAATCAAGGGTTGCAACTATTAAATATGGTCGATAATAGTTATGCTTATCTTAAAAAAGTATACCGTTGCGAAATGCTAATCTGTGTAAATCGAACGGAATTAGAAGCAACAGCGATAATTTTTAATGTTTTACTAGTCATAGTCATGCAAGCATCATTTCATAACACATCAGAGAGCTTCGTTAGACTTCCGCGATGGTAATAAATGTTGAAAAAAAAAATAGATGTGTTTCTTTATTGTATGAAAAAAGCAGGTGATGGAAGCGACTTCATTCTCTTATTTATTTTCTTAGGGCATAGTTATCTGCCCCATCACCGATAATATGTAACACGCTCAGTAAAACATTTATTAGTGATTCCAATTACCAACATGCTCAGACCATCTGGATTGCACTGGGATGTGAACACTTGGGTGACTACCATGACATATATTTAAAAGCTGACATTTCTTTGTTGGCTGATGTGTTTAAAAAATACAGAGAAACGAGTTTACATCATTACTTCCTCGATTCTTCTCATTATATTTCTTCGCCAGGAATGAGTTGGGATGCTTTCTTAAAACTTAGTGATTCCAAAATGTATCTCATAACTTACCAGGTAATGATGACAATGATTTAGTTAGGCATTCGGGGTGGAATAAGCGTGGCAGCTCATATTTATTATAAAGCCAACAATAAGTACCTGAAGCACTATGACCCCTCACAGAAAAATAATTATATAATGTACTTAGATGCAAACAATGTACACGGTTGGGCAATGAGAGAGCCTTTACCGGTTTCAGATTTCAAATTACTTCTTAATCCAAACCCTGCAAACTTAACGGGGTTTAGCGATATTTTATATCACCATAAAGATCATACTATAGGGTTTATTGTCGAAGTTGACCTAGAGTACCCCAAGACCTTACACGGCCTACATTCTGATTACCCATTAGCACTGGAAATAATTCATGGTACAGACAAGCAACTTAAACTTAATCCCAACCTCTTTCATAAATCTAATTACGTCTGTCACTACAGAAACTGCAGTTCTACATCAGACATGGCATGGAGTGCACAGCGATTCATAAGCTTTTATATTTTAAACAAACGTAGGTCTTGGGCGGGTACATCAACAAAAACACAGAAAACAAACACAATCTACGTTTTATAACGATTTCTTTAAGCTGCTGATTAACAGATGTTTTGGTAATACTTTAGAGAACCCTTACAAGCGAAAAGACGTCAGGCTAATTACAACACATAATCAAGCAATTAAATTAACATCTAAGCCTCCATACCTTGGTTACAAAGAGTTTCATGACTCACTGTATGCCATTACTATGAAAACTACACAAGTTAATCTAGACAAACCAGTATTTATTGGGATGACTATTCTAGACCTTTCTAAATTACTAATGTTCAAATTTTACTACTATTACTTTAAATCTAAATAACCGGAGGCCAAGGTTTTATACACAAACACAGATTCACTTATACTAGACATCGCTACTGAACACATTTATAAAGATTTAGTATCAGAACTACAACATTATGATACTATCAACAGTTACTCTGAAACCCACCCGTTGAACAGCAAAACAAACCAAAAGAAATTAGGTTTGATGAAAGATGAAATGAATGGGAAACTAATATAAGAATATGCAGGACTGCGATCTAAGCAGTACAGTATTGAACACGAATCAGGAGAATCTTAAAAACAAAAAGCACCCAAAAAGTTGCAATAAAAGCAGGGATATCAGAAACCTACCTTGAAGCCTCGATGGGAAAAATATTAAACCCTACCCTAACACAACTATTCAGTCTAAAAACCATGTGCTATCCACTGCAGTGACGATTAAAAAAAACATTGTGTGCCAATGACACAAAGAGAATAAGGGTTACTAAAGAGTTTGCATATGCTCAAGGCAACTATAAATTAGAAACTATGACTATGAATAAGGAGGAAGGCCTGCAAGACCAGCAGGACCAGAGTAAATGTTAACTGTATTTAGGCACAGTGCAACGAGGTAGAAGAAGAGGGAGACCGAAAAAGAGGTGGGAGCACAACATTCGAGAATGGACTGGTTTGACGCTGAGCGAAACCATCAGGGTTGCTGAGGACAGGGAAAGATGGAGTACGCTGGTTAAACGATCATCTGTGGTGCCCCTACGACCTCCGAGCTATGGGATAGGATATTGCTTATTATTATTGCTGAAATAAAATGCTAACAGATCTACACTGTCTAGGTTAATTTGCCCTATTCTATCAATAAGATTTGCAACAGGGGTAAAAGTTATTTAGGGCGAGGAAACAAACACACAGTACTGATTTTCATTTTCTCTTTTCTTCATAAATACTGTAATACGTCTGGGATCCTCATCTAAATTGGCCCAACTTAGAGTCACATGCGGAATTACATTAACATTTTTCTGCATAGGTTTGTGACCAATTATGTCGAGTACTATCATAGCCACACTACCTATCTGTAAAGGAGGCTGCAGAACAACTCTAACATTTTTCCCTGCGGTATACATTACAATACAATACAATTACTTTAGGTCCAGCGGACTCTTCCGAGCCAAATCAGGACCATCCCTGCGGTATCACGCTTATGTAAAACATACATAGCTGTTTTGGAGGCTTTGATTTATATGTTTTCTTGATTATTTTCATCCGGCACTAGACTAACTAACATAAACCCGGCGTTATTATTTTTCTAAAATTTATTGCCTGGTCCTATAAAAGTGTAAGGGCTTTGAAACTTGAATTTAATAAGCCAAACTAATTCTGTTTCTACAGGTGTTAAAGACCAGATATATTTGCTTGTTTAGTCCTAGCATACTGTTACGTTGAAACGCGAAGGATAGTATGTCTGAAACGCGCATGATAGATCTAATAGTTTCGCTTTGCAAAGTTTTCAATAATAGAGTGTATTTACCTTTGATTTGATTTTGCGTTGTTATTAGAAGAAGCTTTGTATAATGTTGGTGATTTTAGTTGTTCGATATTATTTGATAATTTTCTAGTGTCGGTTGTTTACTATCGATCGAAGTTTCGTGATGGATGTAGATAGCTGAGAAAATTCTTGAACGGGAAAGAAAGTTGTATGATGTAAGACAGTAATGACGAAGTTTCATTTGATTGGTTGTGGTGCGTCACTCTGGCGTGTTCTAAATTGTTCTGGAGTATGAAGAGACTATATAAGTGCCGCACTGTTTCAAAAGAGGTGTGTGTTGATAGTAGTGTTGTTGTAAAAGTTGAGGAGAGTGAAAAGGTGATTGTATGCAGTTGTTGATGAACGCTGAATAAAGTTTGAAAACTTCATATTCGACTCTGTGCCTTGTGGCTGATTGAACAGGTTGCGTGGATAAACGAATCTGAGTTACACACACTGACTCAACCAAAGCTTTTAGGTTTAGAAGTTAGTTCAGCCAGGCTAGCTATAAATAGCTTCGCCGATGCTCTTCTTTCCTTCCCTTTCACTGAAAGGGAGGGTGTAGGCGAGCTATAAATAGCCCGCAGCCATCAAAATGTGGGAGAACCTAAGAGTGCTGCTCACATAGGCACTGAGCAGGTGTGTACACTTTATCAGGACTTCAGCATTGGGGCTGAATCAACTACTGATAGAAAAACACCAACATCAAACGAGTGTAACACATTCTTTAAATCAGGCTCTACTTTACCGGCATGAAAGTCCTTTTGCTGGTCAATAGATGGTTTGGTTTCTGGTTCTGACGGTGCTGACAGCACTAGCACTCGTTTATAATATCCATTTGGTGTAAATTCGAAACCGTAAATAGACCCAACAATAGCATTCGCATCAAAGTAAATTGTGTCTGCTAGGTCTTTCAGTTCAACGGTAGGACAGGTTACTGGAATTATAGGGCCGTTTGACCTTGTATTTTTTTTTAAAACTAAACTTTATTTTATTTAAAGAATAATTGTTAGATCATCAAAGTCTACATTTTGATTGTTTTGGTTTGTTATTTTGAAGCAGACACTAGTATGATAGTCCTGACTTAAGTGACAGTTTTGAGGCAAAATTTTTTATGAAACTGGATTGCAAGTAAGATTCTCACTGAGTTGAAATTATCCTTAGCAATGTACTAGGAGTTCCGTTTACTAAGTTTTCCGATGTCTTTAGTTGATGAAAGTACACAAACAATCTATTATTAATTAACAAATTCATAGGTTTTGTTCCAATAAATCACATATTAACGCTACTACCTCTAGTGCTGCTGCCAGTGCTGTAGTCAAAAGATAAAGATAATTCATGGCCAGTGAAACATAATATTTCTGCCAGCGTTGGCGCAAGTGTAATGCTGGTAATGTCTTTATGCTGGGTTTTATTAAAAGTTAAAGTTACTCTCAAGTTTGCAGGGTTCATTTTTGCTTCAATCGAATGAGGTTTAAACAGTTCTTCAGTAAGTCTGCAGAAGTCTTTTAATAGCCATCTTGAATATGCTGTCTTTTTTATTAATCATTATCCAGTTGTTGTTTAGATCATGATCAATATTTACCCATTTAACCATGTAGAATATTTCGGGTAGGATTACTTTAAGGTCCCTGTTTTTGTTGTCAATAGGATGTTGAAGTTCAATGGGTAAGCCTACAATACAATACAATATTATTGCTTTAGGTCCAGCGGACTCTTCCGAGCCAAAGCAGGACCAGAGAGACGTTATCTTAAAATATTATAAAATGTTTCAAATCTTAAAAAAAAACCACACACCTGTTACACTTAAATACTCAAACAAACTTTTACATGACACCTCTTTAAAAGTATTCTTTAAAACTGATGTATTAAAACTATGTTCTCTTTCTTTAATCAAATCACTAAATTCAGTCCAATCAATAAAATCCAAACTAAACAAAACATGTCGATACGATTTATATGCGATAAAACAAACCAACATCATGTAAAAAGTGAAAAAGATGTTGACCATTACATACTTTAAAAATCTCTTTGAAAGGTATTGAACCAAAATATGTTTCTCTTTCCTCAATCAGATCACACACTCAGACATGAAATGGCGAACGGAAAAGGATTGCTCACATGCAAAGCACCATGGTGGTATTCTCCTTTGAAAAGGAAACTGTGGGTGACATAAGTATGCCCAATATGAAGGCGAGACAAAACTGTTTCTTCTTTGCGAGTGGATGCAAGGTTAGGCAAAGAAGCAGACAAATCGGGAAGAATTTGACATAATTTGTTGTTGATATGGTTAGACCAGTCAGTCTGCCACAGTCGTTTACAATAAGATCCAGTCATACAATGTAGGTCAGAATAGGGCACAAACTGGAAAATCTCTGGAGGGAAATCGAGATGCAGAGCATCTTTAGCTGCTTTGTCCACTGCAATGTTGCCGCGGATGCCCATGTGACCAGGGACCCATATAAAAACTATCTTTTTACCCTCAGAAACAAGTTGTGTATGGAGGTCATGGATCTCTGCTAGAAAAGGGTGCGATATCTTTCTCGTGGAAAGAGCCTGGAGTGCTGACAGTGAATCGGACATGATTAAAAACGAGGTTCGTTTGGATTGATAAACTTGTTTCAGAGCTAGATGAATTGCCTTGAGCTCAGCTGTATAAACAGAACAAAAATAAGGTAAACGCTGTTGCAAAGGCTGGTCTAAGTGTCTCCTAGAGACCGACGTAGCAGCAACTGAATCTCCTTTCTTTGACCCGTCTGTAAAACATTTTTCATATCCTGGGTATAAAGCACACTGTTCTAAATAAAGTTGGTTATATACGGTTTCAGATGTCTTGTTTTTAAGGAAAGCGGACAATTGCCAATTAATGTTTGGGGTACACCATTTCCATGGGGGAGCTTCATTCCGAAGCTCATCGTCGTTGATGGAAGCAACACTAATGCCTGCTTTTTCCAGATGAGCCTGCATTCTGATGCCAAACGGAGGAATTGTGTGAAACTATTCTGGAGTCAAAACGAATCCTCAAGGCAACACATTTTATCAATTGCAAACTTGGCTATTAATAGTGCAATGAAATACTTAACAATAAAAATTTCCAAATTCACAGTGCATGCAGATATCATTATGAGTTTAAAAAAAATATTGTATGCAAAACTGGCCGGAAGATAAAACAGGACTGTAGAGGTCTTGACAGATGTCAACAACAAAAATAACTTATTGGCTACCACTTGTACTCTCATTCATCCATTTGCAGTTTATGATTATATATGTAAGCATGCAGCACAGTAAAAATAAACCAAAACACAGAATCAGTGGCATCATCCATTGTCAAAATATACAAATTGTGTTTACTGCAGCTAGATAATCCGGCGCCTATTATTTCTACTTAATATGACTCCAACAATTTTAAAGCAGCTACACATTGCCATATTTGTAATAAGTAGTTTGACCCGAAGGACCAAAGGGTGAGAGATCATTGTCATATAACGAGGGCATTCAGAGGCGCCGCTCATAAAAAGTGTAACTTAGAATATGGAACCAAACATTTCTCTCTCCCTATTTTATTCAAAATCTTTACAATTATGACTCACATTTAATCATGCAGACAGTGACGAACGCATACAGGGTGTCACGTATTGCCGAGACAGAAGAAAAATATAAAACTTTCCCTCTAAAAGCGAAGAAAGCGAAATTCATCAAGGCCATCAAGGTCTAAGGCCAAACCCTCAAAACAGTGCATAGCTTCAACTATTTAGGAGCCATTGTATCAGAAAATGGGTCCCGACTGGAAGTCCTCTCCAGGATCGCACAAACAACTGATGCCCTGAATAGATTGAGGCTCATGTGGAAAGACAGGACCATCAGTCTACATTCCAAGGTAAGGCTTTCGGCGCTCCTTTGTCATCTCATCTCTCCTAAACGCCTGCGAAACATGGACCCTCACAGCAGATCTACAACGAAGAATACAAAAGCATGGAGATGAGGTGCTAGAGAAGACTTTTGGGCATTTCCTATACCCAGCAAATCACCATGCTCACGTGGTGAAGAAACGGAAACTCCGATGGTATGGCCACGTTACCAGAGCATCAGGCCTTGCAAAGACCATCCTGCAAGGCGCGGTGCAATGAGGCAGAAGACGAGGGAGACAGAAACAGAGGTGGGAGGACCGCATTCGAGAATGGACTGGCTTGACACTGAGCGAAGCCATGAGGGTTGCTGAGGAAAGATGGAGTATGCTGGTTAAACGATCCTCGGTGGTGCCCCTACGACCTTCGAGTTACAGTTAGTTATTTATTTATTGCTTACAGGGTCGAAAGAGCCGAATCAGGACCA
Organism: Oncomelania hupensis; assembly: GCA_036898135.1. Lineage (NCBI taxonomy): Eukaryota > Metazoa > Mollusca > Gastropoda > Littorinimorpha > Pomatiopsidae > Oncomelania > Oncomelania hupensis. The sequence goes on from CM072517.1 coordinate 10,258,127, forward strand.
CAAAATAAAGATCACTTCGCTGAAAGATTACTCGCCCCTGATCCGCATAAAAGATCTGCCGAAACAACCCAAGTGGTAACACTGAAAGCACTCCACCAGGCAGTTATTTTACAATAAAAACATCCCACATAGGGGACGCTGAGGCTATACTCTAATTTATCCAACCTCCGTTTACAAAAACAAAATAGAATATAAACATCATTATAAAGTATCAAGAAAACACATACAAATAAAATGCCTACGTTGCCAAATAATAACATCATAGGAATCCCCAGTGATCACCTGGCAGAAAGCGTCCAATATTCCCAAGTTGATCCAACAGACCTCACACACAAATGAGAGTTTTCAAGAAAAAAGGTAGGTGACTGGTCTAGCGAAGAAGAAGATAGTTTTGTAGATTGATAGAACAGATTAGGAACGAGAAAGAACAAATGAGAAAGACAGCGACCGTGGGAATTTAAAGAACAACATTTCCAGAAAGTGGGGATACTGTTTATACTGAAACTTCCGGCACCCTTACGGTGGATTCGAGTTACGGGAATGGATAAGATAGGAAACATTTTAAAAAGGTCTATCATTTTACTCGAGTTGGGAGAGTAAGGCTGATCAAAATATTAATGTCACCAACAATGATATATTGATCAGACATATTATTACAATAGTCCAACATTTCAGGAAACTCTTGATTAACAATAGCGTCTGTAAGGCTGTTCTTCTTTCTGGGGTAAGTCCTTTAAATACAAATGACATGCACATAACGCAGTGATGTTGACTAAGTAACCTGCACTAACGTCGACATGGCTACTTCACTTGTGAGTCAAAAATCACTGCTTTTTTTCTAAGTTTTAGGTGGATATTTATTTACACACAAGCAGACTGCCACTCACCTATTTCTATCCACTGCTGTGCCAAACACTGTCGAAATGATGAATGATTGCTGTCCTTCTGGCAATAACTGCCTTCCTCCACCAATGTCTTGTTTCCACATGTGGCTGCCTCTGTTATTACACAGCTGTAGTTTTCGTAGGAAAATGTTAGAGGCAAAATGCACCATGTTGTCATTCCATTGTTCTGAAATTGTCCAATCAATTACTGATTTAGTACTCAACAATACAATGGACCTATACGTACAGAACTGTAATTTTAAATTAAACCCAATATTATCAAAACCTATTACTTTTTTGTAAATGACCTGAACTGTTTAAAAAATCAACTTTGGCACAACTTCCCTACCGTAGAGGGTTTCAGGTCAGAACAAACCACACAACTACAGCATTAATAAAATGGCGAACAATTAGTTATACTCACATGGTCCTCTGGACATGGTAAGGTGCTACAGATGATTACACAGGCCAAAGACAGTATCACTGTTATCAAACAAAGCAAAAGACATAATTTTTTTAAAATTATAAAATTAAAATCAAATATAATTCATATATATATATATATATATATATATATATATATATATATATATATATATATATATATATATATATATATACATATATATATATATATAGAGAGAGAGAGAGAGAGAGAGAGAGAGAGAGAGAGAGAGAGAGAGAGAGAGAGAGAGAGATAGATAGATAGATAGATAGATAGATAGATAGATAGATAGATAGATAGGGTTTTTAGGGTTAGTCTTTTAGTATATATATTATTATATTATATATGTCGCATCACCCGAGTGGGTTCCGCAACGTTCAGTTTGTGACTAGATTGCTAGTTTTACCCTGCCTAATTACTATTTAGCCTTGTTTAGTCATTGTAACTTTAGAAAGTTAGAGTATTACACAGCAGCTGATTACAGTATACGAGGTACACACACTGCGAGCTTGACGCAGGCAGTTAGTGACGTCAGCACTGTGGGCCTTGAATCTGAAAGTTTTAACCAATGGGACTCAGGCAGAGCGGTTAGAGCCGGTTCTGACTGGGTCAAAACCTAGCATAGCTTAAGTCAGTGCTACGAAAGACACCGAAGTCTACACAGCTAGACCGGAGCAGAGAACTATCTTCACTCATAGACCAGTGCCGGTGTGCATGAAGAATCTTAAAGGGCAACTTAAGCTTAAGTTCGCTTACTCAAGCTTAAGTTTGAACTCTCCGTGTGCTTGAGTAAGCGAACTTAAGCTTAAGTTGCCCTTTAAGATTCTTCATGCACACCGGCACAGGAAACAGGACTTGTGAATTTTAGAATTCACTCAAGTAGCCACGAGGCCTGATTTTGTCAAACAGGTAAATGAACATACTTCTGTTTCATCGTGATATATTTATATTATTGTTGAAATTATGTTTCTAGAATTTGCTATGCATAGATGTGAATTGTTAATCCGAATTGCGTGACCACGTGGCGAAACATGACCGGTTGCGCCGCCATGTTGTATACCTGACGGAACCACTGTTGTTGAACCTATATGTATGTTTGCAGACCAGTGGCTGTACCAGTGAATGTTTATATTATTATTAATTCTGTATGTGTGTAGTTAGCCACGATTTATATTGATGTATATATAGGAAATTAGAGTTGAGATTCCAGTGGACCACGGACGTAGCAGAATGTTCATCGCTTATGTATAGAGATGTCGAGCTATCACTGAGGGCTACTTTGGCTTTCAGTGAGACGCTGTGCACAAACCGATTATTCAGGGTTGTGCAGAATTTCGTCTCTTATATTACAGACGAGCAGGCGAGCTATCCCGTGCGCCCAACTCCACAGGAAAACCAAGTTGGCTGTTTAGCCCCTACAGCACAAGACTGAGGGAGCAACCCTGGAAAACCCCCTGCAAGACCCCACAGCGTGGCAAGGGACCAAACTACACGACGACACATCGTGTACCAGAAGCTACCTCAACGAAGGACTTCAAACACACCATATTGCAGTTAAGTGACACGGAAGAAGTGCACCCAAACTGATAGCAAAAGGACCACAGTAGTCCACTCTTCAGAACTGTAGTAAAACGGACCACAGTAGTCCAATCTTCATGAAATCTAGAAGCCAGTGCCCGATGAAGATATAACAGCTGCCTAGACTTTCAGCAATCGAATTATTTGCATTGACTTATGACATTTTAAGGTAGATTAGTACATCGAAAATCTTGTATAGAGTAGAAGAAATAAATGTGTGATTTTAACTGTTATCAAGTGGCTGGACTACATATCATTCATAGCCGTGTGAAAGCTAGTGTGACAGTGATCTTTTACCATTTTTCTATCTATCTCTGTACCCCAGCCTTAACACAGACCGAGCTAAACAAATAAATTTATTAAAGTAATCCACAGGGTGACTCACTAGCGGTCCCCATCGGATAAAGCGTGAGGTTTACATCATTCCATTGTGCAGAGCCCAGCAACCCATAAAACCCACGTGACACAGTTCAACAGCGAGTGAGGGAATACAAACTCAAACAAAAGAACTAACACAAAAACCAGATGTACAATCACACTCTTTTATTCAGCAATAAACGCACTGGTTATCCGCTGATAGTATCAAGTTCGTTTCTGTGCTAATGCTATGCTTTGCACTGGACCATCTCAATACTGATGAGGTAATTGAGCCTTGGAAGGTGCCTAAAAGAAGGCCACACAACCTTAAGAAAAAAAACTACACTCATTACTTCCTGAATAAATGGCGGTTATAATCTTTCCACTACAGTCTTTTAGTCATTCTTGTCCCGACAAGGGCGCAAGACCTTGGGTGGTTCGAAACAATGAGACTCTACCCTTACAGAAGCACCTTACTCTAACCTGACACACAACACTGTCGCGAAAATATGCGTCTCTTCTATCAGCAACGGTGCATCGTTTGTTTTGTTTTTCTTGTTCATAATGACACTGTTTTAGGTACCTTTAAATTTTGATATATGTTTTGACGTCGGCGTATCATACGTCATAGACCGATTGCGTCATATAAGAGGTAAACAAAAGACTTCACTGAGGAAAGGAGCTTGCGACTCAGGAGACATCCAACACGGCATAACAAGTGCAAGGCACACCAGTTGAAAAAATCGATCAAGGAGGATACCGAGAGGTACCTTAGGTGCACTGTGAGTCAGCCGGGTGGGAGTGACCATCAGCTTTCACTGACTCAGAGGTCCAGTGACCAAGGTCGTCAACTGGTCGTTACCGTTGGGGGAGTGGGGGGGGGGGGGGGGGGCATTTGTTTTCACGAACCGTAGGGTTCAATTCTTCATGCGCCATCGTGGGTATGTGTTCAGCTAGGCTATATAGGTAAACATAAACAATAATAATATGCATGCGCCATCGTGGGTACGTGTTCAGCTAGGCTATACTAGGCTAACGGATGCCAGATAGATAGCTATATAGGTAAACATAAACAATAATAACAATGGGATTTATTCCATGTTAGTTAGTTTATTTTCGTGTGAAATAAGTGTAACTTTTCCATCATTGTTTCTATATGTTTAGCCTCAGCGAAGTTTAGATCTTTTAGACTTCATCTCACAGCGTTGATAGATATATGTTTATGTTCAGGTTTAGATCTCTTCCACAGGATCCGGTTTGGAGAGCACTTGGCAGAAGTGTTTGTTTATGTCACTGTATGTAAGGCATGAAAGTGGAAGCATGAAAGAAGGATCACCAGTCATCTCATCTATCATTCATTGTCAACTATCGGGTGTTATAATTATACAACATTTTTAATGCTTTGACGAATGAAGAACATTACCCTATACTTGTGGTTCGTTATAGAAAAAGCTGGTGATGCTAGCATTTCAAACCAGGGTGAAATGCATTTAGCTGCTGTATACAAAAACAGGTTTTATTTCCCAATTGATTATGAACTGCTACACAGTCATCTGCCATTCCATCAAGGTTCATTTAACGACAGGCTGTCTTACGAAGTTATTTTCAATGATTACTCCCAAGTAAGACATAGTTCTGACAATGATGCTAGGTATACAGTCTCAGACATCGCGCTTGAATATGAAGTAATCACTCACGCTGAACTCAGTAGGATTAGGGGCCAATATGACAAACTACCAATTTATTTTGACAGGATCCTGCGCTACAGACATTATAATAAAGAGTTATTACATGCACTATGGAACGTTAACATAAATTCACCTGCTCAAAGTTTTAAAGGTGTACTGTTATTGTTTGTAAAAAATCTAATTAAAATCATGACAGTGAAGCTTTTCTAAATCCTAATTTAACAAAGGTCCCTAATCAATTATTCATGAATGGAATGTTGCCTTTTCAACACCTTGATGAAATTAGGAAAATCTTGGGTGGTGGCCATTTAAGGACTGATACTGTTGATTTAATTTCTTAGGATCCTCATTTGCATGATACAAGACTGCATGATTATTTGGGTAATAAATTTGCATTGTGGATAGACTTTCAAAGCATACCCACCAACAAACTTCATTGATCTGGAAGAAGAATTGAAAATGGTACAGATGGTATAACAATTGAATTGCACCCAGAAGCAAATGCTAGATCAGAATAAATTACAGTGTACATGTATATAATTATGGACACTCAGCTAAACATTAAAAATGAAAGATTAAAATATTTAGTATATTAAAATGGCGTCCTTGTTATCTTGGGATCCTCACTGCGGAATGACGTCATGAGGAAAGACTGTCTTTGTTCTGTATTTGTTAGAAAAAAAAAATTATGCAAGACACTTTGATTATGTAGTCATCTTTTGTCATTGTTCAATATAATAAAACTTACTTAGAACATAAATTTATTTGGACTGATGATAATATTTTTGTTGTAAATTCTAGAGATAAACTAAGCGAGCATTTAAAGTATTTTTATAACATGTTTGAAAATGAAGGTAGAACATTATATATATATATATATATATATATATATATATATATATATATATATATATATATATATATATATATATATAAATTGCTTAGCCGGAAGTCCTTCGCCTCTACTGTAAAGTTTGTCCGGTATGGACGCTGATCTGGGCAGGTGCTGGGCGCTGTGGATCGGCCTGCTGTGCACACAAAACCCGCAAAATCGTTATAGCCGACATTTCCTTACCGAACTTTTAACCGTTTCTGAGATAAATAAATAAACAAAATGTCCACAAACTGCAATAGCCTTATTCCGCGCGCTTCCGATTCAACCCGTATCAAGAACGTGCCGTTCCGTATTACCGCAAATTTTGTTTTATTTCCATTCAAAACACTTTTGCACTCATGTCACCAAACTTACAAAATTTTGTGTTTAACTAATTAAATTTGATTAATAAAAAATCGAATCGAGGTTTCAGCATGTTTTCCCATATAGACCAAAAAATTGATGGTCTTTATACGAAGCCTTGGTAGCTCACTTAGTAAGACATTCGCTTACCGTGCAGGCGACCCAAGTTCAAATCTCCCGCAGGCCATAGTTTTTTATGTTATTTTTTTTTACACTACAATATGGATATTTTTCTTTTTAATTTAGGCTTTTAACGTATTTATTATTATTATTATTAGTAGTAGTAGTAGTAATAGTAGTAGTAGTAGTAGTAGTAGTAGTAGTAGTATTACCAAGAATTGGGATGGGGTGGTACGTGTAGGTAAAAGGGGGCTACGGGTAGGTTTAAAGGGGCATGGGTAGGCATAACGGGGATACGGGTATATATAAGGGGGTATGGTGATGGTCGATTCCTTTCATCCATACCAGCGAAACGATCAACGGGGAAGTATCAAGGAGGGTACAGGTAGGTTACAAGGGGGGTACGGAAGGTATCAAGGGGGTATGGGGAGGTATCAAGTGGGTTCGGGGAGGTATCAAGGGGATATGGTGAGGCATCATGGGGAGGGGGGAGGGGGAGATATCAGGGGGGGTATGGTGAGGTATCAAGGGGGATATGGGGAGGTATCATCGTCCAAATGAAACTCGCAGACAACAGTTGTCTCTCTGTCTACATTTTAAACAGCAACCTGTGTACCCTGGCTTGCCAGGGTACAAAACCACTAGTTTATTATTGATGACTACAGTGCAGTGAAAGCGGACAGCCTGGGACCTATTGAAGAAAAAAATTGAACTAGCCAAAGGACGAGTTTGGAGTGTACATAGTAAGAAAGGAGCTTCTGGGCCATGAGATGAAGTTGGATAGTATTGAAAGCAGAACTGAAATTGATGAAGAGGACGCGGACGAAGGAGCTGGGGGTCTCTTGGTGGGTGTACGCATTGTGAAGGAGGGTAAGAGTTGCGTCTCCAGTGCTGCGGTTGGGTTTGTAGGCAAACTGTAGGGGGTCAGAGAAAGGCTGAGTGTGAAAGAGTAGACAAGAAAGATTTTTTTAAAAACATTTCATGGCTATGGATGTGAGGGCTACGGGGCGAAGTCATTTAACTGCTTGGGTCAGGAGATCTTGGGAATGGGTGAGATAACAGAGTGCTTTCACACACTGAGCATGACACAGTCACGCAGGGACAGCTGACTAAACACTACGCACACGACCTCGTGCTCAGGGCCAAGGCAAGCCACACTGTATTCGTGGATTTCGGCTGTGGACAACAGCCTGGAGAGGATTGGGCACCGCCAGGTCTTTTTGCCCAAGACATACTACAAGATGAAACTATTCACTAATTCCATACCGGATCGGTCGTCGCCCGGCTCAACAAACCTTCCGATGGCCACCAGGACGGAGGTGATAAGTATGCTAATGTTGGACAATTTAGCAAGATCCGCACGAGAAACAACATCGTCATAGGAACCTGGAATGTCAGGACCCTAACTCCGGAAGGAAAATTAAAAAAAACTGGCCCACGAGCTGGACCACTATCGATGGAACATTTTAGGTATCAGCGAACTGCGCTGGAAAGGCCTAGGTGAAACAACAACCGAAAAAGGCCACAAGCTCTATTTCAGCGGTAGAGATGACAGGCACGAACACGGCGTTGGATTCTTGGTCCACAAGAACAGTCTAGCCACTGTGAGGGGTTGCTGCCCAGTCTCCAGTAGGCTCACTACCATTCGTCTGAGAGCAGCCCCTTTCAACATCACCATCATCCAGGCCTATGCCCCAACATCAGACTATGACGACAGCGAAGTAGAGGATTTCTATGAAAATCTACAGGCGGTCCTTGACCAAGTGCCGAAAAAGGACATAGTCAGTGCAAGGCGACTGGAATGGCAAGGTTGGCCAAGATGCGCACCACAATTGGGGAGACACATGTGGACCCCAGTGCAACAACGAGACAAATGACAGGGGTCTGAGACTCTTGGAGTTTGCCAGAAACAACAATCTGGTACTGGCAAACACGCTTGGTCTCCACAAAAACTCCAGACGATGGACTTGGCACAGTCCCGGCGGGGAGCATCACTACCAGATAGACTACATCATGGTCAAGAAACGCTTCAGATCAAGCATCAACACGCACTTTTCCAGGAGCAGACATCGGGTGTGACCACGATCTCGTGATGATGTCTTTCCGGCTCCACTTGAAGAGAGTAAATACAGCAAAGTGCACTAGACTGAAGTTCGACCTGGACACACTGCAAGACCCCGAGGTGGCAGAACTATGTCAGGCCACAATTGGAGGGAAATTTGCACCACTGCTCATTTTGGGGGCTGGTGAAGTAGATGTCAACACCATGACCACCACCTTCAACTCAGCTGTGACAGATGCTGCCACTGAGATCCTTGGCAAGCACCGACCAAGGAAGAAGCCATGGATCACATCTGAACTTTTGGATCTGTGTGATAAACGAAGCGAGATTTTAAAAAAAGTAAAAGAACACCTCAAAGGCAGCTGATGTCTACCGAAAAATCAACAATGGCATCCGAAAAGGCATGCGCACAGCAAAGGAGAACTGGATAGTTTTTTTTTTCTTGTTTTTAATGCCAAAAAGCATAATTTTCAAACGTAAACATGTGAAACAATTACCAATTGCAATACATTGTGCCACAATATATATTTCTTTAAACATTGGCATTTTTTATATTTATGTATACGCATACAAATATTACAACATATCTCAATAGAACATATAGGAGTAAGGCAGGGAAAGATAAGTAAGGGGCAGAGACAAGAGAGAAAGAGAGAGAGAGGGAGAGAGAGACAGAGAGAGGGGGGAAAAGGTGGGAGGGGGAAATTATTTTGGTAGTGAAGGGTCAACCTTTGCCATTCTTTTGAGCTTGCGCCGAGCTGTAGTGAGTGCTACAGTGCGACAGCACTAAAGTAAGGAAATATAGTAAAGCAGTAACCTTTTTCAACTTAAATATCTTGTGATAAGATTGGTTGATAAGGATGCCACTCCATAGAAAACTTGTTATTTGTCATTAATATATATGAAGAATATTTTTCTACTTCATATTGAGATTTCAAATATGTAATAAAATTCGGCAATATCGGCATTACTTTGTCAAACTTACATCGATATATAAAAAATTTAGCTGTAAGAATGATAAAATCAAAAATATTATCTGGTCTAAAGTTATCGCTAACACCAAACAGTACTATCCTATCCTATCCTGTCCCATAACCCGAAGGTCGTAGGGGCACCACAGATGATCGCTTAACCAGCATACTCCATCTTTCTCTGTCCTCAGCAGCCCTCATGGCTTCGCTCAGTGTCAAACCAGTCCATTCTCGAATGTTGTCCTCCCACCTCTTTTTCGGTCTCCCCCTTCTTCTACCTCCTTGCACTGTGCCTTGCAGAATGGTCTTTGCAAGGCCTGATGATCTGGTGACGTGGCCATACCATCGGAGTTTCCGTTTCTTCACCACTGTGAGCAGGTCATCGTGTTGTCCAATGGCTTGTGTGATGGTCTGTCGGACTTCAATGTTGGTGATGTGTTGGGTATAGGAAATGCACAGAAGTCTTCTGTAGCACCTCATCTCCATGCTTTGTATTCTTCGTTGGAGATCTGCTGTGAGGGTCCATGCTTCGCAAGCATATAGGAAGATGGAGATGACCAGAGAGCGCAGCAGTCTTACTTTGGAATGTAGACTGATGGTTCTGTCTTTCCAAATGGGCTTCAACCTTGTCAGGGCAGCAGTTGTTTGTGCGATCCTGGAGAGGACTTCCTGTCGAGACCCATTGTCTGACACAATGGCTCCTAAATATTTGAAGCTGTGCACTGTGTTGAGGGATTGGCCTTGTACTTTGATGTCCGTGTTGATGCCATTGGTGTTGTTGGTCATCATTTTGGTCTTCTCTGCACTTATTTCCATTCCATAAGCTCTGGAGGTGGTGTCAAGCCTCTGTACAAGCTGTTCAAGTTCTTGTTCCTCTCCAGCCAATCCATCAATATCATCCGCAAAACGAAGATTGGAGATTGCTCTGCCCCCTATGCTGACTGTGCCTTCGTGATCTGCAAGAGCATCTGACATGATGCGCTCTAGGAAGATGTTGAAGAGTGTTGGAGAGAGTAGGCATCCTTGACGCACACCGATTGTTGTTCTGAACCAGTTCCCGATGACGCTGTTATGGAGGACTGCACTGGTAGCCTTGTCATACAGGCTTTTGATGACTTCTATAATTTTAGGGCTGATGTTGTAAACTTTCATGGTTGCCCATAGAGCTGCATGCCAGACTCGGTCAAATGCCTTCTTGAAGTCTATGAACACATGATATAGATGTTGTTGGTGCTGTAGGTATTTCTCACAGATTATTCTGAGGTTGAAAATCTGTTCAGTGGTACTTCGCCCTGCCATGAATCCTGCTTGTTCTTCAGCTATGATTTGTTCAGCTTGTGGTTTCAACCTGTTGAGTATTATTTTCAGGAGGACCTTGCTGGGATGGCTGATGAGGCTGATGGTGCGGTAATTTTCACACTCCTGAAGGTTACCTTTTTTGGGAAGAGTGATGACAAGCGACTGGGTCCATGGTGTAGGCCATTCCCCACTCTGCCAGATCTTGTTACAGATAATGGTGAGAGCATCAGTCATCGCTTCTCCTCCTGCTTGTAGCAGTTCCGCTGGTATGTTGTCCACTCCCGCTGACTTCCCTTTCTTCAGCGATTGCACTGCTGCCTCAACTTCTTCCCGGAGAATTGGGAGGATTTCTTCTTCTTCTCTGCTCTCGGGACATGCTAGAACTGATGGGTCTCCATTTGGTGTATGGTTGTAAAGGTCAGAGCAGTACTCTGTCCATCTGTCCAAGACTTCTTGTTCTTCTGTAAGGCAAATGCCAGACTTGCTTTGGATAGTGGAGACTTTGGGCTGTTTAACACTTGTCAGCCGCTTCACCGTCTGGTAGGCCTTCTTGCTGTTGTTCTTGTTCAGATTGTTCTCTATTTCCTGGCATTGATCTTCTATCCAGTTCTCCTTTGCTGTGCGCATGCCTTTTCGGATGTCATTGTTGATTTTTCGGTAGACATCAGCTCCCTGTGAGGTGTTCTTTTTCTTTTTTAACTCTCTTCGTTTATCACACAGATCCAAAAGTTCAGGTGTGATCCACGGCTTCTTCTTTGGTCGGTGCTTGCCAAGGATCTCAGTGGCGGCATCTGTTACAGCTGAGTTGAAGGTATTGGTCATGGTGTTGACATCTACTTCGCCTGCCCCCAAAATAAGCAGTGGTGCAAATTTCCCTCCAATTGTGGCCTGAAATATTTTTGCCACCTCCGGGTCTTGCAGTTTGTCCAGGTCGAACTTCAGCCTAGTGCACTTTGCTGTATTTACTCTCTTCAAATGGAGCCGGAAAGACATCATCACGAGATCGTGGTCACTTCCAATGTCTGCTCCTGGAAAAGTGCGTGTCCTGCCAATGTTGATGCTTGATCTGAAGCGTTTCTTGACCATGATGTAGTCGATCTGGTTGTGATGTTCCCCGCCGGGACTGTGCCATGTCCATCGTCTGGATTTTTTTGTGGAGACCAAGCGTGTTTGCCAGTACCAGATTGTTGTATCTGGCAAACTCCAATAGCCTCAGACCCCTGTCATTTGTCTCGTTGTTGCAGTGGGGTCCGCATGTGTCTCCCCAGTTGTGGTGCGCATCTTGGCCAACCTTGGCATTCCAGTCGCCTTGCACTATGACTATGTCCTTCTTCGGCACTTGGTCAAGGACCGCCTGTATATTTTCATAAAAATCCTCCACTTCGCTGTCTTCATAGTCTGATGTTGGGGCATAGGCCTGGATGATGGTAATGTTGAAAGGGGTTGCTCTCAGACGGATGGTAATGAGTCTACTGGAGACTGGGCGGCAACCCATGACAGTGGCTAGAATGTTCTTGTGGACCAAGAATCCCACGCCGTGTTCGTGCCTGTCATCTCTACCGCTGAAATAGAGCTTGTGGCCTTTGTCAGTCGTTGTTTCACCTAGGCCTTTCCAGCGCAGTTCGCTGATACCTAGAACGTTCCATCGATAGTGGTCCAGCTCGTGGGCCAGTTCTTCTAATTTTCCTTCCGCAGTTAGGGTCCTGACATTCCAGGTTCCTATGACGATGTTGTTTCTCGTGCGGATCTTGCTAATTTGTCCATCAGTAGCATACTTTTCACCTCCGTCCTGGTGGCCAACGGAAGGCGCGGTCCTTGTGTAGCCGGGCGACGACCGATCCGGCATGGAATTAGTGGATAGCCTCATCATGTGTTGTGTCTTGGGCAAAAAAAAGACCTGGCAGGGCCCAATCCTCTCCAGGCTGTTGGCCACAGCCGAAATCCACGAATACAGTGTGGCTCGCCTTGGCCCTGAGCACGTGGTCGTTGAACCTGTAGTAACGTGAGGTTCCTCCGCCCTGGCCGGTGACTTCTGTGTAGAAGACTTTCGCCCAGTGATGCCGTGCTAACATCACCCCTGTTAGTCGCCTCTTACGACACGCCGGGAAACGTTGGGTCTATTCTATTTGCCCGAACCCACAGACCAAACAGTACAATAAGTTCATTAAGTTGCAAATTTACAGCGACTAAACATTTGTCGTTTAACAGCGTCTCTAGTTGAGTCCAAAAATTACGAACATACACAGAGTTCCAAAACAAATGCTGTATGTTTTCACGGTGCAGTTCACAAAAGCAGCACAAGTTATTCATAGCAACACCCATACTCGACAGAGTAATATTTGTGGCAATAATTCTATGCACTATGCGAAGTTGAAACCCCTTTAGTTTGACATTACGAATATGTTGAATTTTCTTAAATATGTGTTTCCATTTCATGTCTACGTCATATTTTTCTTGCCACTTTATACAACAATTAGGCTTTGCTTTATTACTCATTAGGATATTGTAATATACTCGTGCTCCCTTGGAAACTGACATAATTGTTTTCCATGTTTTACTAAGTTCAAAAAACCTGTCATTGAGAATGTCAATGTTACACAAATGCACATACTTTTTGACAGCTTGCACACATCCTGTAAACGTAAGAAAATCAGTGCGAATTTGGTATTCTTGTACAAAATCATTGTACGACAAAAATGTACCGTTTTCATCAATCAAATTACCAATACAAAACACACCATTTTCTAGCCAATTCTTATGTAGAAATTTTTTTTGGGCGACTGTGATATGCTTATTATAAAACAGCCGTTCTGATAGAAGTTCTTCTGATCTTTCTATTGTTATGTTATTATCCAACCCGTTATAAGCCACAAATACATCTGTCCAAAACGCATTATATTTTTTGTTCGGCACTTGGGATCCTAAGTTTTCAATATTGTGTAAATAATTGTACTTTAATAATAAAATACTTTTCCATTTTGGATTACCGTTCTTGAGTTTTCTGATCCATGAGATTTTTAATGCTTTAATGTATTCTTTGATATCTGGTATTCCTAAACCGCCTTCTAGCTATGTTTCTAGTCGCACTCTTTCTGCTAATCCGATCTCTTTTTTTCTTCCACAGGAATTGGAATACATTCTTTTGAATTAGCTCAATTATGTTATCCGGGGGATTAGAAAGTAGCATCCATAAATGAACAAGCTTAGATAGAATAAGCGATTTTAGTACTGCAACTCTACCTAAGGGGGTTATTTGTCGTTTAAGCCAGACTCGATATAATGTTTTCATTTCTATCAATTTCTCCTTAATGTTGATAAGAACACAGTCCTTTAAATCATTTGTAAACCATATACCTAAGATTTTAAACTTGTCTGGGTTCCATTTCATGTTTAAATGTTGCATGAACCTGATTGCGGAGTTACGCTTACAACCCAACCATATCACGTTAGTTTTATTTGCATTTAAATATAGACCTGACAAGTTACTGAATACTTCAATTGTACACATAGCTTCGTCTAATGAATTACACTTACCGTTAAGCAACAGTTCAGTATCATCCGCATACTGTGAAATTTTATGTTCTACATTATTAATTGTGATAACTTCTATTCTGTCGTTTTGTCTAATCATATTTGCTAAGATTTCCACACACAACACAAAAATGTAAGGTGAGATAGGGTCCCCCTGACGACAGCCGCGTTGTAAATTAAACCAATCAGAGGTTTGCCCATTTATTGAAATCGTTGTCTTAATTTCACAATACAAAGTTTTTATCCATCTACAAATATCATTTCCAAAACCAAAAGTTTTAAGTACCTTATGCATGTAATTCCAGTTAACAGAATCAAAGGCCTTTTCAAAATCCAAACATACAAGTAGCCCCGGCAATTTTTCTTCATTGAGGTGACTAATTACATCATAGATAAGCCTAACATTGTCCCCGAGAGAACGACCCCGAAAAAAACCAGTCTGATCCTCATTTATCAAAGAAGGTAACACTTTTTTTATTCTGTTGGCAATACACGAAGAGCCTATGTTATAGACTATATTTAATAATGAGATAGGTCTCCAATTTCTTATATTTTCTTTATCTTTGTCCCCTTTTGGAATACAAATTATTATTCCCTCCCTTTGTGTTGTAGATAAAACGCCCTTTTTAAAACCATCGTTAAGCGACCGCACGACAAAGGGATCCAACCGCAACCAGAAGAATTTAAAAAAACTCAGCTGTGAAGCCGTCCGTACCTGGACTTTTATTATTTTTCATATTACGTAATGCAAAACTTGCCTCTGTTAAAGTTATTTCTCCTTCTAACTCATTACTCTCTTGTTCTGTTAATGATTTTAGATTGTCCACATAATCTTCAATACGCCCGTCTGTAACCGGTTTTTCTTCATATAGTTTAGTGTAGAAATTTTTTACTTCCTTTACAATTTCACTAGAGTCTATAATCTCCGAACCATCATCTTTTTTCAATTTTTTCATACACTTACTAACATAATTACGCTTTTCTAAGGCACAAAAATACTTACTAACTTTTTCTCCTTCCGCTACCCACCTTGCCCTAGACCTAATAAGAACTCCCTGCATTATTTTCTCTCTATGTTTCTCTAACTCTTCTTTCGCTTCAGTTAACTCATTTTCCTCCTCTTCTGTTTTATTTTCTTTTTGTTCTAATATACCTATGCGTTTGTCTAGTTCTTTCTCTACCGCCGTATTCTGTTTTTTCTTAAACGCAGAGAAAGACATTGTCCGTTGTCTGATCTTCATCAGGAGAACATCTAGAAACAATTGGTCAGATATAATTAGCTGAATGTCGCCAGTTGGCATTTTATGCAATTCTTCTCTACTATAAGGCGAGGCAGCATAATCGTCAAGAACTGAGTTAGTAATTTAATTGACAGCATCAGCATAGGCTTTATCTTTTAAATGTGACGAATTGAATTTCCAGACCGTGTTCTTCGTTGGGGTCTGTGAGAAAGTTAACGTTAGAGTTATTATTGTGTGGTCAGTTTTGTAGCCTGGCGGGGGGCAGTGAGGTCTGGTGCTGTACGTCCCGCTCACCAAGGGGAGTGATGTTCAATTAATTACCTCTCACTCTCCAGATGTAGTGATAGCCGCGGAACCACTGTCTGGCCAAGCTGGCAGGAGGTTACTTGCATATGGCCTCTCCTACATTAATGTGTCCATAGCAGCACCCACTACTGGTCTACCAGTTTGGTGCCCCTGTTACCACCAAGCCTGCTATGGGGGCGACTGAGTACCTGGCAGGATAACCAGGTGGGGCTGGATGAGATGGGCCACATCCAGTCTTGTGCACGGCCTCGAGAAGGAAAACTCGCTAAAACCGAATGTCCCAACGAAGACGGAGTGCTGCTGACTATACCCCCTGGGTATTGTGTGGGAGTCCAAACGAGCGCACACGCTACCAGAAAAATGGACAATGCCTCAGATGGATATTTCGACATGGTGTCGTCCCCGTGGACCAAAGCCAGGCGGGGACGGTGCCGGGCCCTCTGCCTCAAAGGGGCCCGCCTTAGCGACTGGCGGCTCTGCTGACCTGCGAACCAGGGGGAGGCAGTGTAGAGCAACTGGTCCACAACCAACAGCTGTGACAGGCCTACGTGTGGTGCAGTGGAATGCGGAAGGCATCCAGAACAAGAAACCAGAGCTTCAAGCCTTCCTAAGAGACAACAAGATAGACGTCATCTGCATCCAAGAAACCCATCTCACAGAAACCCGGAGATTCTTTGTCAGAGGTTACGACACCTACAGGCGAGACAGACCCTCAGGGCACAAAGGCGGAGTCATGACCCTCGTCCGACAAGGAATCCCCTCAGTGCTTACAGCGCAGACAACCGGAGAACTAGAGCTCCTGACAATTCAACTCTTTCTTCAAGGAGAAGAACTTTTCATCAGCAACTGCTACAGCCCTACAACATCGAGGCTCGACCTGCACACCATCCAGGCAGCAGAAGAGAGGCATCTCATCACCGGCGACTTCAACAGTCACTCACCGGCTTGGGGCTACAGCACAACGGACTCCAGGGGAGAAGAAGTCCAGGACTGGATGATGGACAACGAGCTGATCCTGATCAACCAACCAGAGGACAAGCCGTCGTACTACTCCAGAGCATGGAAGAGCACCTCCACCCCTGACCTTGCCATGGCCACAGAGGACATTGAGAAGCGGACCACCAGAACAGTCGGCAGTCAGCTAGGTGGCAGTGACCACCTCCCCATCACACTCCTCATTGCAGATGCAGCAACTGCACCAGAGTACTGCAGGAAGAGAGCCAGCTGGAATTTCAAGAAGGCCAACTGGGGACAGTACCAACAGCATGCCGAAGACCTTCTCAATGTCACCTTCACAGAAGACATCAACCAGAATGTCAAGAACCTCACCTCCACCATTCTGACTGCTGCCAAGAAAGCTATTCCTCGTGGCTTCAGTAGGGACTACAAGCCTTACTGGAGCAAGAGGCTGGCGGATCTCCACCAGAGACTATCAGATGCCAGAGAAGCCATGGAGCAGAACCCCTCCCCAGAATCAACCACGGAGCACAGCAAGATCAAGGATGAGTTCTCGGCTATCAAAACCAAGGAACTCCAAGAAAGCTGGAACGAGAAGACCTCAACTCTGAGCCTGGACAACAACACCAGCAAACTGTGGCAACTCGTGAAGGCCCTGAACGAGGACACCACAGCAGCATATGGAACCACCGTGCTTGAGGAGAGTGGCACCTACCACACTGGCAAGAGAGCTGCAAACCTTCTGGCTGAAGCCTTCAAGGCTGAAAGCACCATCAATGTCCCTCCACAACGAAGGAAAGAAGTAGAAGAGCAGCTTCAAACCAAGCTCTGCCTGCAGAACAATGCCCACCCCCCATCTATGACATCTGACTTCTCCCTGGGAGAGCTCAACGATGCTATCAGGCGACTCAAGCCCAAGAAAGCTCCAGGCAAAGATGGAGTCTGCAACGAGCTGATCAAGCATCTTGGGCCAGCCGCCAAAAACAAATTACTGGAGCTCTTCAACCAGTCGTGGCGGTCAGGCGTCTTCCCCTCAGCATGGAAGGAAGCCATCATCATCCCCATACTCAAGAAAGGAAAGGACCCCAAGAGTAAGTCCAGCTACAGACCCATCAGTCTTCTGAGCTGCCTCGGCAAGACCCTTGAGCGTATGGTCAATAAGAGACTAGTGTGGCACCTGGAATCGAACAACCTGATCACCAAAGAACAGACCGCCTTCAGGAAGAACAGAAACACCGAGGACCAGCTGGTGTATCTTGCTCAGTCAATAGAGAACGCCTTCCAGCAGAAGAAGAAGGTCATCGCCACTTTCATAGACCTCTCCAAGGCCTTCGACAAGACATGGAGGGAAGGCCTACTCCTGAAGCTATTGACCGCAGGTGTCGCTGGCAACTTGTTCAAGTGGATCAGAAGCTTCCTGGCACACAGAACGGCAAGGGTTAAGCTCAACGGCAACTTCAGCTACACAGTAAAGATCAGGGAAGGAGTCCCACAAGGAGGAGTGATCTCCCCAACTCTCTTCGTCGTTTTCATCAACGACATCACCAAGAACCTCTCTCGACACATCAGCCGCGCCCTGCATGCCGATGACGTCGCAATGTGGAACGCTGCCGAGTCCACTCCCACTGCTGTCGTCAGGATGCAAGAGGCTCTCAACAGCATCTCCAGGTGGGCAAGCGACTGGTGTGTCACCATCAACAGCCTGAAAACAGTAGCCACCTGCTTCTCACTCTCCAACACCAAAGAGACCCTGAAGCTGAAAGTCGGCAATCAAGTGATACCGGAGGAGGAAACTCCAACGTACCTCGGTGTCAAGCTCGACAGGAGGCTTACATGGAGTCCTCACATCCAGGAGATGGAGAAGAGAGCAACCAGAAGATTGGCCCTCATGAAGAAGCTCTCGGGCACAAAGTGGGGTGCCAACAGCAGAATCCTCAAGCAAGTGTACACCGGCAACGTCCGTCCTGTGATGGAATACGGTTCAGCAGCATGGTCCACAGCAGCCAAGAGCAACACCAGGAGACTGGCCAAAGTACAAAGCGCTGCCATGAGACTCATCACAGGAGGACTGAAAACAACACCCATCCACAAGCTGGAAACAACAACAGGACTCCTTTCCCTGGACCAAAGACGAGAAGAAAAAGTTCTGATCCAACATGAAAAACTACAGAGGCTGCCCTCACACCCAGCCCACCAATATCTACAGCAGCCAACCAAGAACAGGCTGAAGCGGGATAGCTTCATCCATCAGGTCAAGAAGCTGGCGGCTGCCGTCCCAGACCTCCCAGCAGAACGAGAGCTCCTCCAGGACGCCGAGGACTGGGACACCCCGACTACTGAACTCATGTTCTGCCCTGACGTCCCAGGAGTGAGGTACAAGGGCGAGCAGTCAGAGGCTGCGCTACGCTCCCTCACTCTGGAGCTCCTGGACCTGAAGTATCCCAGGCCCATGTGGATCCACGCATACACGGATGGATCCTCTGATGCAGCCGTCAGCAACGGAGGCAGCGGACTACACCTGCGCTTCACCGATGGAAGCACCCTCTCCAGATCCCTGCCTGCTGGAGCCCGGTCCACCAACTACAGGGCTGAGCTCACTGCTCTTCATGAGGCTGCCCGGCTCCTTGCTGCAGAAGCGCCCGCCTCAAATATCGTCTTCCTGTCTGACTGCCGCTCCATCATCGAGAGCCTGCAGTCGCCCAGTGAACAGCTGGAAAGAGACACACAGCGACTGTTGATTGCCCTCTCGCAATACACGAAGGTAGCAGTCCAGTGGATACCTGCTCACTGTGGTCTGTCAGGAAACGAGGAGGCGGACAGGCTGGCTAAGTCGGGCAGCAAAATGGAGCAGCCACACCCCCCAGTCTCTTATAAGGAAGCCAAGACTCTGGTCAAGCGGCACTTCCAGGCAACCTGGACCACCCAGCATGACCCTCCATCTGACGACCAGATGGCACACCTCCAGCGCCATGAACAGACCACGATTTTCCGGCTACGAACTGGTCACTGCCGCCTGCGTCACCACATGCATCGCCTGGGCCTGTCACACACCCCTGACTGCCCGTGTGGAACAGACCTCCAGACCCCAGAGCACATCCTGCAGTCCTGCCCCCAGTACCAGAATGCCAGGACACAACTCTGGCCTGCAGGACAGACGCTGGACGTAAAACTCTGGGGCTCCAAGCAAGACCTCAAAACCACTGCCCGCTTCATAAGTTTGACAAACCTGGACATCTGAGGCCCCATTTGGAGGAACGCAGAAGTAGCCTGGCAAAATATCAGCGTGTGTCACGTATGAGGATAAGAAATCTGATATAAAAAAGAAGTCTAGCCTTGATCGTTGAATAGGAGAGGTTCTATGCCAAGTGTATCTTCTAAGGTCCGGGTGTAATTTTCTCCAGATATCTACCAAGGAAAGATTATCTTGCATTTCCAGAACTTGCTCTTGTGCTTTAATGTTATTTGTATGTTTGTAGTTATCATAATCCATCTCAAAATCCATCACCAGATTCCAGTCTCCTCCTATAATGACATTTTCAATATCGGATTCTTTAATGTAATTTTCAAGAAGACAATAAAATTCGGGACTGTCTATGTTTGGACCATACACATTGACTAAAGCAATGTCCGTGTCCATAGTCTTGATATGAACGATTAAAAAGTTGCCTTCTGTATCTCTACCTACTTGTTTCACTTCAAACTCAAAATTATTATTAAAGAGAATAGCCACGCCACGAGAGTTTATTGTTATAGTAATACGTTGAATTTACTTAGAGCAACACAGTATACTCTTCACTTGTTATCTTGCTTGCTTTCCCTGTCTGTGTTCCTTTTTTCTACATCAAAGGTTTCTTTGTTGTTAGGATGATACTATAATCATTAATATTTCGTTGTGTTCTATTCGGAGCAAGAGTCGGAGTTGTTGGATGCTTTATGATTGCTTTACTTTTCAAATATTTCTGGTACAGCAATAGATGTCTTTTTATTTTTTATATTTTTTTTTTTAATTAGCCTAGCGGTTGATAGTGCTGTTTTGATCTTAGAAAAGAAAAACAGTTGCATGCATATATGTAGGCCTATGTTTGTGTTGGCTGATCGGAGTTTACATATGTATGCTATTGCTGATGTAGAAAGGGAGAGAAAACACATTATGTAATTAAAATTGATTAGAGCTGTGATGATCAGAATGGAAATGTGGACACGGCCGGCGTACCCTGTTGCAGTGATTTCACGTGCCGGTAGGCGCTCTCTCTCCATTTCTGCGCACAGGCAACTGCCTGTGTATTAAAATGGTTTCAAATAAGCGGATTTTGCATGTGATATAAAACATAACAATGTTCAGTCTACAGAGCAAATAAGCACTACCTTTGTAGCTCGCCTTGCATAGTTCTATGTATTTACCATCTACTTAGACAATAATTATTGTTATTTTGAGTGTGTAATAGCTAGTACTATGTACAATGGTTCATTCATCAGTTTCATACAATCCTCCGTTTTTATTATTTTTGTTTAGTTACTTTATTCTCGTTCTCTTCTTTTTGTGTAAAGAAATGTTAGTCGCAAATGTCAATGCATGTCAATTGTCATAGTGTCCTTACTGCTTTATCTCCTTAATCGTGTGTTGAATTTTATGTGTAAACAACAGGCACTGCGAGTATTATAACTATTTGTTATTGTTTCTGTGTCCTTGTTGGCCTTTATAACTTGTTTTATAACCTACATAACCTTCGTCCATCAATTTTTTCGCACCTCTGGTATACTAGCTCATGTTATGGCTTATACAGCACCTATATTAATTCCACGCACGCACGCACACACATACACTCCATACACGCCCTTGTGCACACACACACACACGCACGCACGCACGCACACAGTCACGCGTAAGGTCATATGTATACAGACAGGCTTATACATGCATGGTTGCTGTTTTTTCTCTTGATTTTTAGTCTATGAACTTGTAGATTTGTTTGAAGGTATAACACCAGTCACATGCTACCGAGAGGAGCCAAAGGGTGTCTGCTTTGTGTGTGCTTTTTGTTTGTTCCTGTCACGCTACGCAGTTTGCAGTCGCGCGCCTATGTATATAGTTTAATCATCAGCCTGTACATAGAGGTTAGAAGTTACGGTAGTAAGGGGAGAGTTTCAGAATAAAATTAATTAAGCTTATAATTAATAAAAGTAGCGAATGATTTGCGCCCGTGCAGAACGCACTATTGTTAGAAAGCATTAGTGGGCTATTTTGTTATTGAGAAGTTTGATAGCTGCCATGAGATTTCCTATGTGTGGAATGCGTGCTCTAATCGCGAACGGTGCAGGAAATGAGTTATAATTGAAATGAGTATGTTCTAGAACATTCTAGGCTAACCGTATAAAACCCCATGCACTGTATTTTTGATAGGGGCAGAAACTTTTGCATATCGCTTATGTAGCCAGAATCCACGGATCTGAGTTGTGTCAAGGTGCCAGATAGTGACTTTGTCTGTGGGTCGTACTGATCAGACTGTCGATGAAAAAGAGCCTAGTTATCGGAAGAGGAGGACTATTTTGGGAACACTTTGGAAGTGTTTGATTAACTGGAACGGTCCTAAGCCGTTTTGAATACCTGCTGTGTATTCTCGGTGCAATCCGAGTTATCTACGTGTAACGTCGGGTGACCTGTGACTCCATCTAGGACTTCTTCTGCCTGTGTATCACCTTGTGTAACCATCTGTGCCTGTGTGTTCGTCCAGTCATTTGTGTGTCTCTGTCAACAGGCCGGAGGATCCCCACTGGTAGCGTAAGTTGCTTATCTCAATTTCTCAGTTGGCCATATCGTTCGGGGGTTTGGGTTATGAGTGCGAGCATGAATGGATAGTTAATTATGTTTTCTTAATTCTATTTTATGTTTCATATTATTTGCCGCATAAATACCGAGAGAGAGAGAGAGAGAGAGAGAGAGAGAGAGAGAGAATTTTCTAAAATGTATTATAAATTAAATAATTATAAATTAATATAAGGGAATTCGCTGTTGTGTAGCGAAGGGATGACAGAAAGGACGTGAATGGAAATGCATGCGTGCAACGGCAGAAGTTTTGACTGGGAGAATGGTTTGGAGTGATGAAAGGGAGACAATCATTCCGTCAGCGGAATTATTGTGCAATATATTGTAATATGAGTATTAATGATTGCGTATTTTGTATGTATTGCTGCAGATGTACCAAAAACCTAAAACCAGATCGTTGATTGGGGTGCTGTAACCTAGCTGGTGTGACGCTGGTGTGCCACGGCCTATGACGCCGGTGTTTCCTTGGGTCAACCTCAGTTGCGAAGGTTGCGGTAGTCGAAAGGGAAACCTTATTTTGTTTATAAAGCACACACACGCACACTCCACAATTCACAACAAATAACTATAACCATTGATAAACAGTTGTGAGAAACGATAATTGATTTACATGTGATAAATTATAAATTACAGCACGTTGAAATATATTTAATTTGAATTGAATAATAAACATTGTTTGAGTAATATTACCTACCTGATTAAGTAGCCTTGTGATTGTATAGTTCTGTCTGGTGGAATTAATTCGCCAGATATTTACCAATTAGTAATTTAGATTATTTTCTTACAATTCCATTCGTATAAAATATAACTTTTCTTTATTCATTTTATATAATATAAAAGACTTGTAATAGCTGTTTCGAAGTTTAAGTGGAGCAAGGTTTGAATATTTATAAAGACTTAAAGCAATTGCTTACATTTATTTACCTTGTTGTCAGTAAGCTGATCCAGACATAATTATTATAAATTTTTGTACATTTTTTAGTTAGTAATTTATTCTCATTTTGATTTAATTATCATTATTATTTTGAGCGAATTGTTTATGTATTAGTTTTGGGTTGTTTTAGTGGGATTGAGGGTTGGAAGGTTGGGAAGTGGGAAAAAGGGAGTTAATTTTGAGTGTGAATGTGTGAGTGAAATAAAGAAATTGTCTTGTTACTTCTGGTCTTGTCTTTTAGAGTTTATTTAGGTGTTGGGTTTTTTCTCGTGTGGAAGTCGCACATGTCGATCCTCTGTTGAGGCAGTTGGGACGTGACAGTTCCGTTACTGTTGCCATGGCTTTGCTTTTGACCTCCATGCTTATATGTTTTGCTATAGTTACAACTAAGAACTGTCTAGGCATGCAGGTAACGTCGTCTTCCTTTGAGTTATATGTTGGATTGATGTTCTTTTATTAATTATTGTTTGGTTATGTAACAGCCTGTGCGCTCAGTTGAGTATTTAATTTTTTTTCCTTTTAATCGTCCTAAATGTTTAAGTTCCTGTTGCTGCTGAGGAGTTTTACTCCTGTTGGTGAGGATTACCTGTTGCCAAACATAACCTGTGCATGTTTTATTTGCTTGTTTGCTTGCCTTGGGTTGTTGTGGTGCTTGCTGTATTGTGAATTTACGTGGAAATGTTACAATGAATAATATTGCAAATGAAATTAAGGTTGCTTCAGTAAACTGTAGGGGTTTAGGTAATCCGGGTAAAAGAAGAGATGTGTTGCATTATCTACGACAAAAAGATTTTTCAATTTATTTTTTACAAGATACTAAATTTGACTTCAAATTAGAGGCTTATATTACAGCAGAATGGGGTTATAAAGCTGTTTATGCCTCTTATTCGAGAACTGGATAGTTGATCAATGCCAGGAAATAGAGAATAGTCTGAACAAGAACAACAGCAAGAAGGCCAACCAGACTGTGAAGCGGCTGCAAAGTGTTAAACAGCCCAAAGTCCCCACGATCCAAAGCAAGTCTGGCATATGCCTTACAGAAGAACAAGAAGTCTTGGACAGATGGACAGAGTACTGCTCTGACCTTTACAACCATACACCAAATGGAGACCCATCAGTTCTAGCATGTCCCGAGAACAGAGAAGAAGAAGAAATCCTCCAATTCTCCGGGAAGAAGTTGAGGCAGCAGTGCAATCGCTAAAGAAAGGAAAGTCAGCGGGGGTGGACAACATACCCGCGGAACTGCTTCAAGCAGGAGGAGAAGCGATGATTGATGACCTCACCATTATATGTAACAAGATCTGGGATACTGGGGAGTGGCCTACACCATGGACCCAGTCGCTTGTCATCACTCTTCCCCAAAAAGTAACCTTCAGGAGTGTGAAAATTACCGCACCATCAGCCTCATCAGCCATCTCAGCAAGGTCCTCCTGAAAATAATACTCAACAGGCTGAAACCCCAAGGTGAACAAATCATAGTTGAAGAACAAGCAGGAATCAGGGCAGGGCGAAGTACTACTGAACAGATTTTCAACCTCAGAATAATCTGTGAGAAATACCTACAGCACCAACATCTATATCATGTGTTCATAGACTTCAAGAAGGCGTTTGACGGAGTCTGGCATGCAGCTCTATGGGCAACAATGAAAGTGTACAACATCAGCCCTAAAATTATTGAAATCATCAAAAGCCTGTATGACAAGGCTACCAGTGCAGTCCTCCATAACAGCGCCATCGGGAACTGGTTTAGATCAACAATCGGTGTGCGTCAAGGATGCCTACTCTCTCCTACGCTCTTCAACATCTTCTTAGAGCGCATCATGTCAGATGCCCTTGCAGATCACGAAGGCACAGCCAGCTTATGGGTTAGAGCAATCTTCAATCTTCGTTTTGCGGATGACATTGATGGATTGGCTGGAGAGGAACAAAAACTTGAACAGCTGGTACAGAGGCTTGACATCACCTCCAGAGCTTATGGAATGGAAATAAGTGCAGAGAAGACCAAACTGATGACCAACAACACCAATGGCATCAACACGGACATCAAAGTCCAAGGCCAATCTCTCAACACAGTGCATAGCTTCAAATATTTAGGAGCGATTGTATCAGACAATGGGTCCCGACAGGAAGTCCTCTCCAGAATCGCACAAACAACTGCTGCCCTGACAAGGTTGAAGCCCATTTAGAAAGACAGGGCCATCAGTCTACATTCCAAAGTAAATGTAAGACTGCTGCGCTCTCTTGTCATCTCCATCTTCCTATATGCTTGCGAGGCATGGACCCTCACAGCAGATCTACATTGAAGAATACAAAGCATGGAGATGAGGTGCTACAGAAGACTTCTGGGCATTTCCTATACCCCACACATCACCAACGACGAAGTCCGACAGACCATTACACAAGCCATTGGACAACACGATGACCTGCTCACAGTGGTGAAGAAACGGAAACTCGCTGGTTAAACAATCATCTGTGGTGCCCCTCCGACCTCCGGGTTACGGGACAGGATAGGATTGGATAGGAGTTTCACAACAGTCATCACAACATCGTTTCTACAAAAATGTGTGGGCATGTGTGTGTGTGTGTGTGTGACTATTTAGCTCTGATTCTTTCCACACAGATTGGGGGAGGGGGGGCGGTGGGGGTTGGAGAAGGTGGGGTGGGGGAGCGGTGTGAGTACTATGCTAAGCAAGGGAGTCAAACAAAACGAACATGTCAAAATAAAGATCGATCTGTCTACTTTTGTCTTGTGTTTTTCGTTTGTGTGTGAGAATAAAATGGAGCAATTAAATATGATGTGGAAATAACCTACTGTTAGCGGTTTTGGGTAGCCATGGCTGAAGCAAATGGCGTTCGCGGTGTGGTCTACAACACACATGGTCCACAAAAATGACTCGCGCTACACACCGGTAGCGTGTATTGACCTAGCTTTACATTAAAATTGTAAAGCATTGATTTACGTTTAGTTTCGTATACGAAAGCCTGTAGAAGCACCGATTACAGATAGTACAATTTAACGTTAAAAAATAAGGCTATTTTAAGCCTTAAAATAAAGCATATAATATTTGGGCAATATTACTGTTTTTTATGCAGATAAAAAGCTGATTTTATGCAGTTTTTAATGATATGCAAATTATATGGGTCAGTCTTGGCGCCACTGAGCGACTACCAATCAAATGAGAGTACCCTATTTTAACACGTTCATTCATTGACGCAAACGTGAAGCGCCGATTTTCTGACATACGCATTCGCGATGGCCGATCAAACGTTTCCGATTGCTGGCTACCAAGGGTATATTGGTAAATGATCTGTCTTTCCTCAGCATGTATTGTTATAGTATTTAGTTAAGTTAATAAAGAGGATGGTTTAAGGAAATTATTGTAGTTGAAAAGTGAGGGAAAGGATGAGGGTGCGATCACACAACGATGTCATCATTAGCATTAGTGTGTAAGCCAAAACTGACTGAACGCCATACGATAATCTGTCCACTATTTGCATCAAATATTTATATCGATGCTTGATGTTGAAACATTACGCATTTTTCTAGTTAGTTATTTTTTTTTTCTGAAGCTATTTTTGATGATAAAGAGTAGTATTCTTACATTCTAAACAACAGCTGCTTGACCGGAAGTTGAAATTTATCGTCTGCTGCAAGTAGGCTATTACTCGGTCATCGTTTAGTACTAAATTCCCTACTGTGTGAATGATTACAAGAAAGTAAATTTTATTTCGATCCTTAAACAAAGATAATTAACATATATTGTTTAATTATTCATTATAAAATAAATACGTCCGACGATAATAAATTCAGAACCGATATTTATGATGTAAACAGTAAAAGTAACAGATCATATAGTTTTAATAGGCCTATTCTGCCAGTGCATTCTACTTCTATTTCTAACTTAAATAATTAAAGGAATTAACAAATTATCAGTGAAAGATAAAGGACAATCACAATGATAATATTTACATGATCACTGACCAACAATTAAGCATTTACATGCAGAGATCTGTCATATGATTTACTTCATAGGCTGAATTTTGTTTGTTTTTTTATTCTTACTTTCACTGTTAATTAGATCCTTAAATTATTAAATATAATACAAATATAAAATGATAAAGCATTGCATTAGACTACTTTAGTATATATGATATCAATCAGGTTAAATAATGTTAAAAGTGAAAATTTACGGTTTTGATTGCAATTTGACTGCTATTGCTAAACTGAACTTTTAAATTAATAAATTATCTAAATTTTCCTGCTTTGCAAATAATTTTGTATTCAAACTACTTCGATTTTGAAGTAGTAGATAAGTACAAGTACCCATTCCATGCAATATCTGAAAATTTCATGTGATTATGTGCAGTAGTTTCCAAGATATGGTAGTTTAAAGTTGATACAGTAATCTGCTTATTTGCCTCCCTTTTTCCGTGGCCCAAATTGCATAATTTGTCGTTTTTGAATGCAATTATCTCTTAATCTAGTATTTCTGCTTATACACCAAAAAAAGCATTAAATTAGGTAGTATACAGATGATAAAAACCACAATTATAAGGGTATTGATGCCATATTCTGGTCATTGTTCGTCTTCAAATATGCCCTATTGTGCAGTTACGACCATCGTAAAATTGAAGAATCTTTCAAGTTTACAGCTACCTAATTTTTTGTACATGTTACCTACAGACCCAGCAATTTTTTTATCAACAGTGTTTACTACAAACACCTAACCTAGTGCAATTTGGAGTTGTTACATGTGTTTGTGTTTATGAAGCAAGAGCTCAAAGTTGGCATATCTGTGCGAAAATCAAACTCGACCGGCAAAACGACTTTAAAATGGCAATATCTCGGGAATGGATTGAGATATTGACTTACTTTTTTTCAGTTTTATTCTAATTTTGTCTAGATCTTTATAACTAGACACCAAAAGTCAACTATTTAACAACACGAACAAGAAAATAGGCTGACCGGGGAGTACATAAGCTCATATTGCTACATGCTTGCGAATGAAAAATGCAGTGTTCTACCTGCGACGATTGTCGACGGCAACATTTTGAGGATACCTGCAAAACAAACAATTTGTTTTAGTCCATGCCGAGAAACCGATTAATAAAGTAATAATTATGACTTAAAACGTTATGCTAAGTAGTAAGTAGGTAGCAGTGATGTCGTTTTCGTCGGCAAATCGGCCATTCACCGATAAAATTCTTAACTGCCCGAAAGAGTCATGTTCTGACCGGTCCGTTGTCCTAAGGTTTTACGCCTCAATCGGCCACCTTTTGACCGTTTTTGTTTGCTTGTCTATGTCTGTTTCGTTGTTATTGTTTCTGGCCATATTAATTTCCTGTCGCATAAATAATGGTTTTATGAGTTATGAAGTAGTGTTGAACATCGCGTATCGAAAACGCAAAGCAGACGACACAGTCACGCATCAGCAGAGAGAGTTAGAGTAACTCTCCTTGTTGCGAACGGCATGCTTCCGGCAACAACACTTTTCATTTTCTAAATGCCAAAACTTATCAGTGGCCAGCGCTTCCTCTCGTTTGGGGTTGGAAAGATTGAAAATATCTGTTTTTATGCCCAAGCCAAACTGGTACACAAACTAAACTAGTACCAATTACTGTTTGCTCTATTTCCCTACAACTTGGGCATAAAACCTAATATTGCCGACGAACAAAGAGAAAGAGAGTGGAACAACTTTTCATGTCAGTACATTTTATTATTGTTTGTGTTTGTTTTATGTGTTTGCATCAGGGATTCACCTAAGTTCACAGTTCAGTTGAAGACTTTATTAGTCATCCATTCTACATTAAGTGTTATATTTTGTTGTTGTTAATGAATGTAAAACAAAATGTTTTCGACAGTGTTCTGTGTGTGGTACTAGTTACAACATTTTGTAAGTCAAATTGATGGCCGAAAGATTATCAAAATGTCCTAAAGGTGTGTGACAGAATCGGCCAAATGGCCTATGCTGAAAATGTCTAGCAACATCACTGAGGTAGTAATACTTAGTAAAAAATAGAAAGGCAAAACCCATATGACTCATGCTCTTTATGGAATTCGCAATATTTAACTGGTCATATAGGTTCGGGCACTGAATAGAATAGACTCAACATTTCCAGAGTCGTAAGATGTGACTAAAAAGGGTGATGTCAGCATGGCATCACTGGGCGAAAGTCTTCTGCACAGAAGTCACCGGCCAGGATGGAGGAAATTCACGCTGTAGGTTCAACGACCCACGTGCTTGGGGACAAGTCAGGACGCATTGTCTGATACAATGGATCCTAAATATTTGAAGCTATGCACTGTGCTGAGCCCATTTGGAAAGACAGGACCATCAGTCTACATTCCAAGGTAAGACTGCTGCGCTCCCTTGTCATCGCCATCTTCGGTTTATGCTTGCGAAACATGGACCCTCACACCAGATCTACAACGAAGAATACAAAGCATGGAGATGAGGTGCTACAGAAGACTTCTGGGCATTTCCTATATCCAGCACACCATCAATGACGAAGTCCGACAGACCATCACACAAGCTATTTTATTGGACAACACGATGACCTGCTCACAGTGGTGAAAAAACGGAAACTTTAATGGTATGGCCACGTCACTAGATCATCAGGTCTTGTTAAGACCATCCTGCAAGGCACAGTGTAAGGAGGTAGAAGAAGAGGGAGACCGAAAAAGAGGTGGGAGGACAACATTCGAGAATGGACTGGTTTGAGGAGGAGGGAGTTCGTGAACCAGACGTCCTCCCTTGTCTCGGAGGCGTAACAAGGTGTAAAGGTGTTGTAACGGCTTTTGACGCGGCCGCCGTAGCGTTCACCTGAGGAGGTGGCATTGTTTTAGTGAAAGTCGGCGCTTGAGCTCGATCTCTGCTGACTACTAGAGGCAACACTAACTTTCTCTGTATTTTCATTATCCAACAGACGTTTTTCTAGCGTTTGTGTCAATTCTTTCAGAGAATTCCAGATTGATCCTAACACACCGACTCAACCAAAGCTTTGTAGTTTTGAAGATAGGTCAGCCAGGCTAGCTATAAATAGCTTCGCCGATGCTACCTTTCCTTTTCTTTCACTGGAAGGGAGGATGCAGGCAAGCTATAAATAGCCTGCATCCAGCAAAATGTGGAGGCACTAAACAGTGCTGCTCACATAGGCATTGAGCTGGTGTGCTAAAGCAGATTTGTCAGCAACAAAGATCATGGTTGATACAGATTTGAGCATGTTTGGCAAAGTGTTTGTTGAGGCCACTTCAGCAAAACTCGGTTTGTTCAGCCTCCATGATCCAAGCTTGGCAATAATTCGACGATGCGGGATGATCTCCTTTGCAATTAAAGCACTTCGGAGCATTACTGGATTGCTCGCGCCCACACTTGAAACAGGTCAGTGTGTTTTTGCATGCCGTGCTACCGTTACCATACCTTTGACATTTAAAACAACGCAGTGGCGAAGGTACAAGCACCGCAACAGGAATGTTTTAATAACAAACGATCACTCTTTTTGGGACTTCAGGTGTTCAAAAGGTCAAAAACGTCCTTGTCTTTTCGCATGACCCTATGTGCCTCAGTAACTCCCTGCTTAGCCAAGCCATCTTTTATTTCCGTCTCAGTCAGACCATCAAACCTTTGGAGGAGTTGAGTGGAGGAGTTGAGTGTGCGGTTTCACATCAAACACTCGGCTACCTAGCTCCAGCTTGGAGCCATCTCTAGATCGCAGTTGTTCAGAAGGAAGGACAGTCCAATAAGAAACTTCCATCTCAAAGTCTTCTAATGTCTCTGATCTGTCTGGATACTCCATCAAACCACTTTTCCACGACAACAGGGGATATCTTTTGTTTTCGTTTTACATCCTAACGATCAAGAAGCGTGGCCATGTTTTGAAAAGGCCAGATTCCTTGGCCGTGTGTCTACTTTCAATGTCGCTTTCAGAGTCATGTCCAGTCAGTCATAATTTCGTTTTTGCCTTTTGGTGGATGCCATGTTTTTTAGATTTTCTTATTCACCCCCCCCCCCCTGCTCCCCACCCACCACGTAGTCCAACAAGGGGAGGCGTCCAAGCAGAAAATCCAGCCAAAACACGCACTAGGGCTACAGGAAGGGAGGGGTATACACACAGACAATCCTGCACTGCCACTACGGTCTTGTTCAAGTTTGACCCATGAGCCGCAGCCTTCTAGCAAAGCTAGGGCAATACACGACCAGCCGTTTGACTCACGCGGGCCACGCCAGCCTCCCGTCTAGGAGAAGTCCGGGCCAAAGAGGTGTGTTGGTGTGCGGGACCGCAGTCCCTCAGTGACCTCAACCTTCAGGATCCCATTCTCTCCTGACACGGGTTGCCCTGCTTGGCAAACGCAGGGGACCTAGAGAAGGTCAAAGAGAAAAAGGAGGGTAGACAAAGAAGGAATGATGGGGAAAAGGAAGACAGAGGTAAAGTCCGGTAAGGCAGAAGAAAGGAAGTCAAAACTGCACAGTATGTTGGGAGAATTTAAGACTGAAAAGAATATAATTGATCTGTGTAGAGGGATTGGCCATGGACTTTAATGTCCGTGTTGATACCATTGGCGTTGTTGGTCATCACTTTGAATTTCTCTGCACTTATTTGCATTCCATAGGCTCTGGAGCTGGTGTCAAGCCTCTATACCAGGTGTTTAGGTTCTTGTTCCTCTCCAGCCAATCCATCAATGTCATCCGCAAAACGGAGGTTGGAGAACAGCTCTGACCTTTACAACCACACACCAAACGGAGACCCATCAGTTCTAGCATGTCCCCAGAACAGAGAAGAAGAAAAAATCCTCCCAATTAAAATTGAGGCAGCAGGGCAATCGCTGAAAAAAGGAAAGTCAGCGGGAGTGGATACCTTCTCTGTGGAACTGCTTCAAGCAGGAGGAGCAGAAATGATTGACGCCCTCACCATTATCTGTTACAAGATCTGGCAGAGAGGGGGTGGCCTACATCATGGGCCCAATCGCTTGTCATCACTCTTCCCCGAAAAGGTAAACTTCAGAAGTGTGAAAATTACCGCACCATCAGCCTCATCAACCAACCCAGCAAGGTCTTCCTGAAAATAATACTCAACAGTTTGAAAACCCAAGTTGAACAAATCATAGCTAAAGAACAAGTAGGATTCAGCGCAGGGTGAAGTACCACTGAACAGATTTTCAACCTCAGAATAATCTGTCAGAAATACCTACAGCATCAACAACAACTATATCATGTGTTCGTAGACTTCAAGCTGGCGTTTAATCGAGTCTGGCATGCAGCTCTGTGGGCAACCATGAGAGTGTACAACATCAGCCTTAAAAATATTGAAGTCATCAAAAGACTGTATGACAAGGCTACCAGTGCAGTCCTCCATCAGAAACTGGGTTCAGAACAACACTCGGTGTGCGTCAGGGATGCCTACTCTGTCCAACACTCTTTAACCTCTTATTGGAGCGCATTATGTCAGATACCCTTGCAGATCATGAAGTCACAGTAATCATATGGGGTAGAGCAATCTCCAACCTTCGTTTTGCGGATGATATTGATGGATTGGCAAGAGAGGAATAAGAACTTGACAAGCTAGTACAGAGGCTTTACACCACCTCCAGAGTCTATGACATGAAAATAAGTATAGAGAAGACCAAAATGATGACCAACAACGCCAATGGCATCAACACGGAGATCAAAGTCCAAGGCCAATCACTCAACACAGTGCATAGCTTCGAATATTTAGGAGCCCTGACAGGAAATCCTCTCCAGGATCGCACAAACAACTGCTGCCGTGGCGAGGTTGAAGTCCATTTGAAAAGACAAGATCATCAGTCTACATTCCAAGGTAAGGCTGCTGCGCTCCTTTGTCATCTCCATCTTCCTATACGCTTGCGAAACATGGACCCTCACAGCAGATCTACAAAGAAGAATACAAAGCATGGAGATGAGGTGCTACAGAAGACTTCTGGGCATTTTCTATACCCAGCACATCACCGCGCCTCCATTAAAACTTACAAGACTTAATACAGGTGAGATTTATGTTGTTAATTGTTTGTTATTTTATTTTAAAAAAATAATAATAATAACAATAAACCTGAGGACAGAGAAAGATGGAGTACGCTGGTTAAACGATCATCATGTTTCCACAACGACCTCAGAGTTACGGGATAGGGTAGGATAGGATGGCTGGCCAGTGAGGACACGTCATAATTGTACCGAGTTCAACTTGAAAATTTACCATTATGCAGAGGTGTACGTCGGTATAATTTGATGGAGAAGCTAATCTAATATCATTCTATCAGATCCATTCGATATCGTGTCATTAGAATTAGTTTTACCTCTGTTCTTTTGTTCCCCAGGCTAATACCTGTCTAACCTAACTATCTACAGCCTATTTCAACCGTCATTTGCCACAGTCAGGTCGCAGTCTCAGCGCTATCGGGATTATTTCCAACAGTGTAACCACAATCCGTCACACAGCACGTCACATCACAAAGACATCACTTCCTAAACACCGAGCGCGCTCTCATTCTGACAAAATAAAATATGCAAGAAGTAAGATCAAGTTGGTAATGTACCTTGTCTTTGAACTTTTCTGACCAAACATTTTGTTGCAACTTACTTTTTGTGGTCGTGGTTGTGGCGGTGGCTTGGACACAGATAACTGTAGAAACCACAACGTTGGCAGCGACCTAACCTTTAGCTTCAGTCTCAAAATTCGCTACCAAAAGCCTTTAATAAAAAATAAATAATTAAAAAAAAACTGTAAATCGCATAGCATAATAATATAATAATGAACAGTACAGATCTAAAGTAATCAAATCATGCATTCAGATCTACTGCAAGCAGCAGTGACAATAACAACGGGTAAATGCTGCCGCATTGTAATGTATTGTGTGTGTGTGTGTGTGTGTGTGTGTGTGTGTGTGTGTGTGTGTGTGTGTGTGTGTGTGCATATGTGTGTATGCCTGCGTGACGCGTACGTGTATTTCATTGACTGCTTTCTCTTTCCAACGCTTGCTTTGACTAGTATTTGTTTCAATATGCCAAATAAGGAGATGGACCCCAAAACAAATCAAACAATTTGAAGATATTATTTGCGTTTCGTCAAGTTATTTTGAGTAAATATATCGCCGTTTGAAAATAAACAGGAATCAGTCTTTTCTTTCCAAGATGACAGCCATAAATTATGGCTTCACGATAATTTGAAACCTAGACTAAGAAATATCTTGCAGGGGCTTGTATGGCTGAAAACAGAACGACATCCAAACTACACAGCACAGTATTGTCATCCGACACTTCTACAATTATTTTATACAAAATAAAGTAATGTAAATTGTTTTTAAAATAAAAAAATAAAAAAACACACGATACCCACTCTGATTTCATCCAAAAATCAGACATCGCTGCTGCCATCCAGCAGTAGCAGACTACTTCGGCTTGCCGTTACCTTATCGGTAGTTGTCTGCGCATGTCTGTGATGAGAGTGTATTCTTCTTCCTGGTTATAGGCCTACCTACTTTGCACATTGATATTATGCTCACAATACTGTGCCGTGCGATGGCAAAGTAAAGCAAGCCCAGTACATCTACTTTCGAGAAAATCGATTGTTTGTGTTTTGATTGATTTCTCAGATTTAACAATTATATTCTGTTGTTTTGTGTAGTAAGCAGATCCAGAACATCGAACCACGTTTGTACATGGTCGTTTGCAGTAATTGCCCTGACAGTACAACAATGGCGGCCCGCGGGCGAACTTGTTTTTTTCCAAACTAGTTTCAGTCATTCGCCGAAAAAGGCAATTACCGAAGTCGAGTTGCATATGATTGGCCGCTGTTGCATCTTGTTCTAATTCTGTTTCGATTTGCTCAGCTTCAGCGATGTCAGTGATGTCTTTGTCTGTGATGTGACGTGTTGTGTGACGGATTGTGGTCAAGTCAAGATTTACATTTTGAAGCAATTTTT
The DNA here is from genome assembly GCA_036898135.1 of Oncomelania hupensis. Taxonomy (NCBI): domain Eukaryota; kingdom Metazoa; phylum Mollusca; class Gastropoda; order Littorinimorpha; family Pomatiopsidae; genus Oncomelania; species Oncomelania hupensis. The sequence goes on from CM072517.1 coordinate 10,293,496, forward strand.
CTTTCTTTTTTTGTTTTGTTTAATTAACTGATGATTAATATATTAACACATTTAGTACTAAAGAGTTAAAATATTGCATAACACATATTGCACACATACAACGACCCTAAGAGCACAACCAGGGCGGCCCGCGGCAGGTTTTTGATCGGAAATTGTCGGCGTCATCGGCCGATATTTGCCGATCGTCTTACTACCTTGGGCCGCCTGCACCTAATTATTTGTCACATCATATAGTCACTATAAAGAAAGACAATCCCATATCGAGTGCCAACAAGACATGATCAAATAAAATTCTGTTGTTGTTGTTGCATCAATTTGTATTCATCATAACATAAGTTGTACTGATAGAAATAACAATAAATAAAATTCACTCCCTTCGTATTCAGTGCGGAGATTTTTACCATTTGTCAAATCATAATAAAGAGCGAAACATGTCACTGTGAAGAGTTGTATCCCTATATATTGTTTACACTTGCGTTACATCGCCTTCGATCACAGAAATTACCAAGCTTTTTAATATATCAGCACACGTGCGTGCGGTTCAGCAAATGACGCAATTTTCTTCTGGAGGTGACTTGTGTGGAAGCCGAAAAAAACGGATGTTTGATTTTTCAAATCGTAAGTTTTTAATTAATATCTGAGGTGATATGGTAATATATAAATGGAAGGAACAAATCAGTGCAACGTGTCATATCGTACGAAAAGAAGACGTTTTGTAGAAAGGGTGCAGGAGCACATTAATTGTTCTCTTATATCTACAAATAATATAGGAATTAGATCTACTAATGCAGTCTTGGAAGATTCTTCTTGTTGTAGTAATGCTTACACTATCAGCAACACTAATATAGGCGACAGCGCTGACTGTAGTGCTGTTAGAGGAGATAATTATATTAGACTATTATTTATTGATGTCTTAGCTTGTGCAGATGCTCTGATCGTGTAAATACTAGCGTTAGGTATGATTCGTCAGATGAGGCTAGCCTAATGTTTGTGAGGGAATACCTTTCAAAGAGATTTTTTAAAGTATGCAATGGTCAACACCTGTTTCAATTCTTACATGATGTTGGTTTGTTTTATCGCATATAAATCATGTCATCTTGTTTTGTGTTGGATGGATTTTATTGGTAAGACTGAATTTAGTGATTTTATTGAAGAAAGAGGACGCTTTTTTAATACATCAGTTTTAAAGATTGTTTAAGAGGTTGTATGTGAAAGTTTGTTTGAGTATTTAAGAATAACAGGCTTGTTGTTGTTTTTTTTTTTTTAAAGATTTGAACCATTTTATAATATTTTAAGATAACTTATCTCTGGTCCTGATTTGACTCGGAAGAGTCCGCTGGACCTAAAGCAATAATCATGTAATGTAATTGTGAGGGAATCTGACATACACTGATAGCAACACCCTACTGTTTGTGATGGAATCTGACAGTGACACTGATAGTAACACTGACAGTGACACGCTGAGTGAAGATAAATCACACGCAAACTGTGAAGAAAATTTCACAACCCAGATTTTAAAATGGGCGAGTAGTCATGGCATTTCTCACAGTGCTGTTTCAGATTTATTGTTTATTTTACGCCCTGCTCACCCTCTTTTACCAAAAGATCCAAGACTTTACTTCACACACCAAGAACATATGCAATCAAAGAAATTGAAATTAATGGAATTAAAGGTTCATATTTCCATTTTGTACTCTGTACTCTCCTTAAAAGTATAATTTTAAAGAACTAACATTAGTTCTGCTCAACAGATAGTACAAGAATTAAAATAAATATTGATGGATTGCCCAGTTTTCATAGTGCAGCCACTCAGTTTTGGACAATTCTCGGCAGAATTACCATTCCCGTCATCAGTGAACCACGTATCATTGAACTGTATTGGGATCTTCAAAGCCAGCCTCTGTTCATCGTTTTCTTCCAGATTTTGGGGAGGATATATGCATCAGTTGGAAGGAACAGCCACTGACTGTTGGAAACATGCATGCGTCTGTTCATGTACAATGTTTTATATATGTGAAGGTTTCTGAAAGTGACAGCTAGGTGGCAATACTATCTAGAGTTTTGACCAAACATCACTTTTTGTCATTTTTCAAAGTTTGTTGGTTTTGTTTCAGAAATGGTCCAATGTTCACAGGTAGGTTTTTTTGTTTGTTTTTTGTTCCTTTTATTTGGTGGGGATGGGGGAGAGGGAGGGAGGAACTACGTTTATTATTTTTTTAGATATTCAACGTTAAACATTTGGCATTTACAACTTCAGCCTCAAAATCACAAAATCGGTATCCCCACTATATGAGCTGTTAATCTAAAATAACAAGCCACTCCCGCGTAAACGGCAAATGCGAACCGCTCCCGGAACCTCTTGCTACTTCCTGTTTGCTTTCTGAACGAAATATTTTAAAGTTTGGGAATGTTTTATCGCTGCATCTAGACTCACAATTCCGTTTTCGAGCAGAAAATGTGTCTTTTACACGAAGTAGAGAAAGTTTGAAGGAAATCAACATTCCCCAGGGCTCTCAAAAGCGAAAACGCCGCGTGCGATCAAGCCGTTTCTTCGCCAGTTCGAGATGTTGTGTCATGCAAAGACAGGAAAAGTTCTCATGATGTGTTGCAAAATCGTGAAAATTCACCCATTGTCAACAAAGGACACGCCCACATCCTCAGAGAAAAACGGATGTTTAAGTATCGTGTTATGGATGAAGAACAGAATGTTTTAGAGGATAAAAAGAATGTTGATTCCGATGTTGACAGTTATGAAATGACAGTGCATTTTGAGCCTACAAGGAATAGAATATAAACATAACACTTCTTGCTCAAAATATTAGTGTACAACTTGTTTGCAGATTTTGTCATGGTGCTGTCACTCTTTTTTAAGTGAAATGACAGGGACTCAACACTAAGTTGGCATTTCATTGCACAAATAGAAGGTGTAATGAACAAAGGTCATTTCACACATACTTGCTCAGATAAGTGTATCAAACTTGTCAGTGTTATATGTCAATCGATGGTCTTTTTTCACAATGCGGTCAAATGGCTGTGACCTTGGTGAACGGTCTATGTTTTGTGGAATTATGGACCTTCCTCCACCTGTCCAGAAAACCTCCTACTATTTAAATTAATCAACAAAACAATTGAGGAATGAGACAAAGGCAGATGGTTTCCATTAACTTACTATAAACTTCACGCAAGGGCAGCAGCTCAGATTTGTATTGATTTTGAGGGTCAGAAAGTTTATGAAATTTATCGTGTTGCTACAGCGTGGGTTATTTCCAAGCCTATTTAAGATAAACACTTAAAGCTTTGCACACGTACATGTTTTTTCTTGTGCATGAACCTCTGGGGTCTGTTGGGTCAGCTTGGGGATATTGGACGCTTTCTGCCAAATGGTCACTGGAGCTTTCTATGGTATTTTTATTTCGCATTGTAGGAATTTTATATACAGTTTAAGGACTTAATTTAGAGGACGTTGTTCAGTTATACATTTTAAGGTAAGTTAATATATCGTACTGTTGTAGCAAAGTTTCATGGCGAAATTGTGCAAGGCCAAGGGAAATGCTCATAACATACACGACTATAATTTGGTTCTTGGTTGTCCCCAAGCTCTAAAAAATCAAATACAAATAAGTGATTTTCAAACTAAAACAATGTGGAAGCTTAGCCAATACATGGACTAAACAGACATTTGTTATGTGTAATATGAAATCATTCATTAAGGGAAATATTGGAGACGATCTACAAGCAGAGAGTCTGATTTTATTGTAGGCTGCGAAATCTGCCAATAGCCAGATTAATCAAAACTCTGTATCCAGTCATGCATTAGTTCAAGTTTGATTCTTGCGGTATTTTCATGCATCAAGTGACAAGATATAGTGTATTCAGTGGTGTTTTATGTCTCCACCCAGCTCTTTTGATTTTGTTTCTCTGATAACTTATGACCACACTTCTTTTGCCTAGACGCTAGGAGTCATGTACGGAATTGTGAACTTCACCGATGAAAACGAAGTGGGTACCTATAAAGGTCGAAAAGACAACTAAAGACAACTAAAGACAGCTAAAGACTACTAAAGACAACTAAAGACGGCTAAAGACAACTAAAGACGCTAAAGACAACTAAAGACGGCTAAAGACAAGGGCGAAAAGACAACTAAAGACAACTAAAGACAGCTAAAGACTACTAAAGACAACTAAAGACAACTGAAGACGGCTAAAGACACCAGAAGTAGAAATTTTAGAGGGTATACAAGGCTATCCTATCCTGTCCCGTAACCCGAAGGTCGTAGGGGCACCACAGTTGATCCTTTAACCAGCATACTCCATCTTTCTTTGTCCTCAGCAGCGGCTGATGGCTTCGCTCAGTGTCAAACCAGTCCATTCTCGAATGTTGTCCTCCCACCTCTTTTTCGGTCTCCCTCTTCTTCTACCTCCTTGCACTGTGCCTTGCAGAATAGTCTTCGCAAGGCCTGATGATCTGGTGACGTGGCCATACCATCGGAGTTTCCGTTTCTTCACCACTGTGAGCAGGTCATCGTGTTGTCCAATGGCTTGTGTGATGGTCTGTCGGACTTAATTCGTCGTTGGTGATGTGTTGGGTATAGGAAATGCCCAGAAGTATTCTGTAGCACCTCATCTCCATGCTTTGTATTCTTCGTTGGAGATCTGCTGTGAGGGTCCATGCTACATAAAAGGCTACAAACAACTTAAAGAGCCCAAAAACACCTGCCATCTTTGAAAGACATTGGCTATGGCAGAAATTTGTTGCCGCGTAGAAAGTACAACGGATTATAAAAAAACTAATATTTTTCAAGTATATTATATAGGATAATTGATTTAGATACAAAGTGAAAGCTGTTCTGGGTGATTGTGTAGTCGGATTTAATGAAAATGCAATGCCCGATTCGATACTGAGGCTATTGTTTGTGTAGTAAAGCTAGTATACCTCGTTTGCAGACAAATTTTTTAACGGGTTAACTTCGTACGCAAAACCGGTACCGCAGCGGGCCAAAGAGAGTTTTAGAATGCACGGAAACCTTACAAATATTTCAGAATTTGTGTGTAACTATTTTTTTTTAAACGTTTTCTCACCCCTTCGCCATCATAATGACATTGAGCACCCCATCGTTCTTATTCATTTATTTATTTTGCGTGTGAACTTAACTGAGTAAAAATAAGGAGGTCTTCTTCTTCTTCTTCTCCTTCTTCTTCTTCTTCTTCAATCAACTTCAACAATTTATTCCTACTAAATTACTACTATTTTTGGCAACCTGAATGAAATTGTTATTTCAAACCTATAGCTTATCTATAGTTTATAATGGCACCTTAGTTTTTACAGAAAAATGGTTGGGAGGACAACATTCGAGAATGGACTGGTTTGACACTGAGCGAAGCCATCAGGGCTGCTGAGGACAGAGAAAGATGGAGTATGCTGGTTAAAGGATCAACTGTGGTGCCCCTACGACCTTCGGGTTACGGGACAGGACAGGATAGGATAGGATAGCCTTGTATACCCTCTAAAATTTCTACCCCTGGTGTCTTTAGCCGTCTTCAGTTGTCTTTAGTTGTCTTTAGTTGTCTTTAGTAGTCTTTAGCTGTCTTTAGTTGTCTTTAGTTGTCTTTTCGCCCTTGTCTTTAGCCGTCTTTAGCCGTCTTTAGTTGTCTTTAGCCGTCTTTAGTTGTCTTTAGTAGTCTTTAGCTGTCTTTATTTGTCTTTAGTTGTCTTTTCGACCTTTATAGGTACCGGCTATTTTATTCCCACCAACTGGCGCAATGGCAATAGTTGCGCAGTGTGGCCGAACTACAAAAATTCCCAGAAAATAAACAAAGCTGTGAAAGAGCGTCAAGAGCCGGATCCTTTATGGCACGCTTACCCTATCAGGGAACTCTTTGTCGATGGTGAGTTCAATTTTGCTTCAGATAAGGCCACCAAAAAAATGTCTGTTTATGGTATCCCGACCAACCTTATGTTTTTGGCCCGACCCTAAACTTTTTTTGATGATCATCTGGAAAAAAAAAAGAAGAAAAAAGCCAAAATAATGGCACCCAAGGTAATAAGGGTTTAGAAAAAGAAAAAGTAAGCCTTTCAACCGACTATTTTTTTCTCCTATGTTACCGTAAACAGGCGTTTTTTGTTGTTGACCTAATGCATCACTTTGGCAATTACGTTATCATAACAGCAACATATAAGTTATTATACTTACATCACATTACGAGAAATTTTAAACGCCCTTAACCGTATGGGTACAATCCGAACTGATCTAATCCATGTGCCTAAGGAGAGAGAAATTACGTATTTAAATTTACAGGTACACTTTCTAACAATGTGAATGAATACTTTCGCTGCCAATTGTGTTTAGTTTGTCATTTTTATAACGGAATGTTTTAGTACCTTGCAAGTTTACACGGTACTTGCAAACATATAGACACACTCACACTGTGTGACACAGTTGTTTAGGAGAATAGTACATGTTTGTATGTGCCTTTGGGGTTAAAAAAATCCCACTTGAGAGCAATGTGTATGTGTTGGGTTCCAGTCAAAACTTGACAGTCTACTAGCAGTAGCAGCTACCCTATCCAGCGTGTGACATTTTGGGGTTTGTGCTAGAACTTGTTGGCCCAGTATATGCTTTGACTAATGAGAAATTAAATCTGTGCTGCAACTTCTCTTATGTGTTGCGCAAGAAACATGTCTGATCAGCAATGCACCCTGACTTGATCATGTACGTGTGATTGAGGGAAAGTTAAACATCTTTATAATTAGTACAAAATGTATATACATGTATAGTGTCACAGGGCAGCCTGTGATGAAACCAGGTAGAAAGTGTGGGTGGAGAGTTAATGAGTTGGGGTAGTAACTGTGCGATGTCGTATGTATGGTTATGCGTGGAAAGCGTGATTTTTGAACAGCATAGTTTGGCCAGCCAGTTTTGGGAATGTGTTCACTGTTAGGCAGAACACGTTTTGCAGAGTGATAGAGAAGACGTACGGTCTTAGTTCTCTGGGTATTTTGTTCTGGAAGTAAGGTTGGAACAGTTATTAACGTAAATAATAATTGGTTCTAGGGAAAGCCTAGTTGGAAATGTTACTGTGGTAGTAGCAAGCTCGAGGAAAAGTGAGAGCAAATAACTAGTTTTGTGAGTTTGTGGTAGGTTAGTGTCGAGGTTATTGTCCACTAACGGAAACTACTACGCACTGGATACCTTACTTGGAGTACTGTGTAGGCAAGCAGTGGGAAAGTGGCTAGCTACAGGTACTATTACAATCGAGCCGTTGGGTAAGTGTGATGGTGATCTTCCTTTACTGTGCTAATGACCGATGGCCGGCTGTTTGGGGTGTTGAACGATAGCTGTGCGTGAGGCTGGGGGAAGGATGGTTGCACTGAGGAGAGGAAGGGTGCGACTGAAGGAGGGAGAATGAGGGAGGAGAATGGGGGTGAAGTGTGATGAAGGTAGGATGGAAGTGGTTGCTGTTGTTGAGGTTGCGGTTGCTCAAGATGGATAATGTGTTGATGATTTCATGTATTCATTTGCAGCATTGTTCATTTCATGCATTCATAATGTCATTTAGTTTTTGAATTATGTGTTTGATTACAAGAGACAGTAAAAGTAGTCAAGGGAAGTGAAATGGACAGCAGTGGCGCTTCCTCAAGGTACCGGAATTAGTTAGTGTAGTAAGGGGGAGAGTGTGAGGAGGGAGGGGGACAGAATCGGGTGGACATGACATTAACAATACGGCAAGCATGTTGCAGGTTCGAAGGTTCGTCATCGAAAGTCTTCGTTCGTCGCTCGGAGGTTCGTTGTTCGAGGGTCTTCGAGGTTCGTCGAATTCATCAGCGCGACGACGACGACGACATCTGGTCGTTTGGACCCACATCATCATCACCACCCATTCGTCCACATCCACGTTTTGTGACATCCTCATTGTTCCACAACCCCATCTTTCCCGCGTGATCGTGACGTCTGTTGCGGGACCTAGCCTCGACGTTACAGTGTAGCCGACAGGAGGAGTCAGGCTGAGAGGCGTCGACGGCGGCAGGGCTGCCGCAACTACAGCGTCATCATCATCATCATCATCGTCGGCGGCGGAGGGAGTGGCGACACCACTGCACCGGGATTTAACAGCGACAGTCCGGTGACAACCACAACGAGGAGGCAGCTACCTTTCGGAGACATCAACGGGGACACCCTACTATCAGGTCGGCTTGTTCTTTGTTGTCCCCCTCTTGATGCTTGACCCCCTCTGTGCTCGGACATTAGCAGTGCACAGTCGTTAGTTAGACGTGGTTGATCAGCAACCCTCGTTCATCTGACATTTCCATTTCATTGTTCATTGACCCATTGATTGTTCCATCACCATTTTCCTCGTTTCATGTGTAAATGTTGTATGTGTATGAGTGTGTGGTATGAATGAATAAATAGCTTGAAAGTTGTATATTAATTGTTGTGTTATCACTTCATTCTGGTTGTGTGCGTGTGTAAGGTGGCGTCTACCCAGGGAGAGTCGTGGCGGGAGATGCAAGGTGTGAGTGTGCCCAGACGTTGTCTCGTAATTGTCTGTGGTGTCCGAGGTGTGTGCGTGACTCGGTGAGAGTGTGCACCCCAGGGGGTTGAGGAGTCAGTGCGGGCTCACAGCCGTTTGAGGGTGGCACCAACACGTTCGCTACCGGTTCGCTCGTGGGAGGAGTGGTTCTTAGAGGAATTGTGGGATTCCACTGTTGAGGGTGTGGAGACTTTCACTGACAAAGGGCCACTGGGACTGAGGGTGGGGTACATTACATCAAGCGGGGTGGGGTTACACCACCGAGGGAGGGTGCCCCCCCCGGAAATTTGTTTTTCAAGGATGCAAAATGGTGCAGTGCGTCTAAACCAAACCAGCTGTGAGTCTGTTTGAAAAAAAAACACGTGAAAAGGAAGATGGTCTGGCCATTGACTTTTTGAACAAACACGACCGACATTTCAGCCCTGTTAAAAGTATCTATTGAAAGTTCGTAGTTTTGACTTGTTGTTTTGGCGTTGTTGTTGCTTTCCTTGTAAGCAGGATGGCATCGATCGAGGAGGCTGAAGGAGTGTCACCGATCGCGGCTCGTACGCGTTCTCGCGTGGATGTCACGATGGACGAGCGCACGACGGGAGCAGCTGATGCAGGAGTCACCGATCTACCCTCTACGACCGGTCCTGATTTGGCTCGGAAGAGTCCGCTGGACCTAAAGCAACAATAAATCAATCAATCAATCAACCCTCTACGATCGAGCAGCGGAGATCGCCAGTCAGGTCATCGCGTCGTGGGTCAGCAGATGACGAGTCGACGACGTTTGAAGCCAGAGACACAGTGAGTGACCCTTTTGTGACGGGATTTGGCGCGACTGGCGGGATGACAGCAGGCACCGACTTCTACGGAGACCAGGATCGCCTGAGTGATGCGACGAGACCGAAGAGGTTTGAGACCAATCCCTGTTGTTCGCGGACGAGACGCCGGTGGAGAGGATCTTGAGGCTCGCCAAGCGCGAAGGGTTGAGAGGTCAGGCTGCGTTAGACTACGCGATGGACCAAGCGGCGAGGGAGATAGAGCTGATGGCGAAGGTGAGCGAGAAAGACGCAGATCGGAGAGAGAGAGAGAGCGAGAAAGACGCAGACCGGAGAGATAGGGAGAGAGAGATAGCGCTGAGAGACAGAGAGATGGCACACGAGCTAGCGATGGCGCAGCTGACGTCGCAAGGCGCTGGGGACCGCAGGAATCGTCAACCCGAGTTTGAGACGGTCAAGCTTAGGTTACCGTTCTTCGAGGACAAGGACGACCTAGAGACCTACTTGTGCCAGTTTGAGCGTTTCGCCAAGGCTCAAGACTGGAAGAAGGACACGTGGGCTATTCGCTTGGGGACCTTGTTGAAGGGGAAGGCGAGGGAAGTTTACGTTGGCTTGAACGAGGACGACTCTGCCGACTACGAGATCCTGAAGGCAGCGTTGTTGGTGCGTTTCAACCTGACGGCCGAGACGTATCGCAAGAAGTTTCGCCAGCTACGAAGGGAGCCACCAGAGACTTTCAAACAGTATCTGCGGAAGTCAGAGTTGTTCCTGGAGCGCTGGATGGGACTAGCGAACAAGAAGGCCACGTATGCGGACCTATTGGACCTGGTGCTGATGGAGCAGATGGTCAACGGTTTGACACCAGAACTGGTCACGTTCGTGCGCGAGCGCAACCCAGCAACGGTGGAGGAGGCCGCGACGTTAGCGCAGCAGTACGTCGACGCCAGGGCGGGAACCAACCTACGTTTCCCACCACGTCAACCCTTTACACCCAGGGATAAGAGTGAGGGTCGCAAGCCAGCGGGACCACGACCCAACTCGCCGGACAAGCGGGAGTGCTACAGCTGCGGACAGAAAGGGCACTTGAAGCGAGATTGTCCGAAACGCAGCGAGCGAAGTGGAGGAGCGTTGCGCGTCTTGAAGGAGGCAGGCAAGAGGGGAGATCCTCGGTTCCAGAGCCAAGTGGTAGTGGAAGGTGTTCCGCTGACGGCTGTGAGGGACACGGGGGCCGACTTGATTTGCCTGCGGAAGGGAGAGGTTGCCAACCTTGTGTACACGGGACGCACGCGGCGCGTCGGATTCGCCATTCGACAGCTGTCCAAGTCACTACCGACGGCGTGGGTGCAGTTTGAGTCACCGTTCTACACCGGGAGAGTGGAGGTGGTGGTGGTACCAGACTTAACCTACCCAGTGGTGATCGGCAGCTGGGCGAGGACAGAACAGCAACTTGATACAGCACTGCCGGTATTCGCCGAGGGAACCGCAGAGTGTTGCGCGGTGCAGACCAGAGCGCAGGCAGCCAAAGGGCAAGTCGCTGCAGAACCATTGGTAGTCGGACCGAGCAAGAGCGTCGTCGCAACGCCGGAAGAGATTCGTCAACTGCAGTTGGGAGACGACGGGCTTGCGAAGGTACGGCAGCTAGCGGACCGGAAGGCAGGAAAGGAGAAACGTGGCAAGGGGCAAGTGGCGTTTGTCTGGAAGCGGGGCCTCTTGTACCGCGAGTATACAGGACAGGACAAAGTGGATCGCAGTCAGTTGGTGGTACCAACCAAGCTTCAGTCGGAGGTGCTACGCATGGGACACGACACGCCTATGGCTGAACACCGAGGAGCCAAGGGGACCCTAGATCGAGTGTGGACTGAGTACTACTGGCCAACGATGTGCCGTGACGTGAGGAGGTTTTGTGCTTCATGCGACGCATGCCAGCGAACGACGCCAAAGGGGGGAGCCAGGAAGGTACCAGTGCAGAGAGTCGGCAAGAACAGGAAGCCGTACCACACGATCGTGCGGAAGCGCTATGTGGAACGCCGAGCGGAACCACAGACGACGGTGGCCGTCGTGTTGGACCAAGACGGAGTAGAGGGAACGACAGACACCAGCTACCAGAGCACTGTACCACTGATACCGCTACGAGCGAGCGAAGGGCCAGCGGACGTGCAGATGGACACGGAGCTGTCTGCACTACATGAGAGAGCACTGCCGCTACCCAACTTGGACGAGTGCGAGGTGGTGTCGACCGACGACAACCCTGTGCGTGAACATCAGAATCCGCTACCATTTTCGCAGATTGAAGTCGTCGAGGGTGAAGTGGAACCGATGCTGGAGTTGGGGGATATCGAGTCGTGTACGTCGCCGTACAGAGCACCGATCGTGCGAGTAAGGAAGAAGGGAGAAGTCAACAGAAGGGATGACTGCCAGAAAGCTTTCGACAATTTGAGGGAGGCGAGTGAGCCAGTGGTAAAGCTACCAAACTTGGATAGGGAGTTCATCTGGAGGATGGACGCACCTCAACAGTGCCAGACTCACCCGGTGGGCTATGCAGCTGCAGGCCTACGTCTTCACGGTTCGACCGATTCCAGGAAGAGACAACATAGAGGCGGATTTCCTCAGCAGATCTGACCCTGTGGAAGATTAGGTTTTGAACTCTCCGTAGTTTCGTCTTGGGAGGGGGGTGTGTCACAGGGCAGCCTGTGATGAAACCAGGTAGAAAGTGTGGGTGGAGAGTTAATGAGTTGGGGTAGTAACTGCGTGATGTCGTATGTATGGTTATGCGTGGAAAGCGTGATTTTTGAACAGCATAGTTTGGCCAGCCAGTTTTGGGAATGTGTTCACTGTTAGGCAGAACACGTTTTGCAGAGTGATAGAGAAGACGTACGGTCTTAGCTCTCTGGGTATTTTGTTCTGGAAGTAAGGTTGGAACAGTTATTAACGTAAATAATAATTGGTTCTAGGGAAAGCCTAGTTGGAAATGTTACTGTGGTAGTAGCAAGCTCGAGGAAAAGTGAGAGCAAATAACTAGTTTTGTGAGTTTGTGGTAGGTTAGTGTCGAGGTTATTGTCCACTAACGGAAACTACTACGCACTGGATACCTTACTTGGAGTACTGTGTAGGCAAGCAGTGGGAAAGTGGCTAGCTACAGGTACTATTACAATCGAGCCGTTGGGTAAGTGTGATGGTGATCTTCCTTTACTGTGCTAATGACCGATGGCCGGCTGTTTGGGGTGTTGAACGATAGCTGTGCGTGAGGCTGGGGGAAGGATGGTTGCACTGAGGAGAGGAAGGGTGCGACTGAAGGAGGGAGAATGAGGGAGGAGAATGGGGGTGAAGTGTGATGAAGGTAGGATGGAAGTGGTTGCTGTTGTTGAGGTTGCGGTTGCTCAAGATGGATAATGTGTTGATGATTTCATGTATTCATTTGCAGCATTGTTCATTTCATGCATTCATAATGTCATTTAGTTTTTGAATTATGTGTTTGATTACAAGAGACAGTAAAAGTAGTCAAGGGAAGTGAAATGGACAGCAGTGGCGCTTCCTCAAGGTACCGGAATTAGTTAGTGTAGTAAGGGGGGAGAGTGTGAGGAGGGAGGGGGACAGAATCGGGTGGACATGACATTAACAATACGGCAAGCATGTTGCAGGTTCGAAGGTTCGTCATCGAAAGTCTTCGTTCGTCGCTCGGAGGTTCGTTGTTCGAGGGTCTTCGAGGTTCGTCGAATTCATCAGCGCGACGACGACGAAGACATCTGGTCGTTTGGACCCACATCATCATCACCACCCATTCGTCCACATCCACGTTTTGTGACATCCTCATTGTTCCACAACCCCATCTTTCCCGCGTGATCGTGACGTCTGTTGCGGGACCTAGCCTCGACGTCACAGTGTAGCCGACAGGAGGAGTCAGGCTGAGAGGCGTCGACGGCGGCAGGGCTGCCGCAACTACAGCGTCATCATCATCATCATCATCGTCGGCGGCGGAGGGAGTGGCGACACCACTGCACCGGGATTTAACAGCGACAGTCCGGTGACAACCACAACGAGGAGGCAGCTACCTTTCGGAGACATCAACGGGGACACCCTACTATCAGGTCGGCTTGTTTTTTGTTGTCCCCCTCTTGATGCTTGACCCCCTCTGTGCTCGGACATTAGCAGTGCACAGTCGTTAGTTAGACGTGGTTGATCAGCAACCCTCGTTCATCTGACATTTCCATTTCATTGTTCATTGACCCATTGATTGTTCCATCACCATTTTCCTCGTTTCATGTGTAAATGTTGTATGTGTATGAGTGTGTGGTATGAATGAATAAATAGCTTGAAAGTTGTATATCTATTTGTTGTGTTATCATCACTTCACGTCTGCGGGAAACTGTCATTCTGTCTGGGTTGTCTGCGTGTGTAAGGTGTTTGTTTGTGGCGTCTACCCAGGGAGAGTCGTGGCGGTGACATATAGATATAGTCTTTTTTTTAACAGATGATTGGGACTATGTACGGCAACGTTTGAACAAATATCAGTACGAGTCTGACCTGCGAACATCTGGTGATGAGATACAGGATGATGTAAGACGACCAAAAAGAAGTAAAACCCGGTAAGATGATTCATTACTTATTGATTCATGTACCTAAAGTTTTCTTTTCAATACTTTGTATTACGAAATTCATAGAAGTTAGAACATTGCCTTAACAAATAAATGTAAATAATAGGTAAGGATAGAGAGATTAATTTGATTTTGTTCTACACCAATCATATGTTACACGGTATTTTATCAATAGTTGATTCAGCCCCAATAAATCTTGATATGTGTAACTCGAATTCGTTTATCCACACAGCTTGTTCACTCAGCAACAAGGCAGGAGTCGTCGTATAAAGTGTTCCAACTTTATTCAGCAAACATCAATAATTGCATACGAGGTCGCTTTTAGAAAATCACTATAAAGATCATCCTTACTAGCAGACATAGAGAAAATGTTAGAACATTCCAGCATGACGCAATTACACCCAGTCAAAATAAAACTCGTCACCGAAACTAGTCAATGCCTTGCATCATATAATGTCTAGATTCGACCAGCTTTTACCCGTAAGGTCTAGAAGCTTCGATCGATAATAAACAAGTAATTCCAGAACATTCTCACAATATTGACCGACGAAAATTATCAACATTATGCAAAGCTGCTTCTAGCAACAGCGCAAAATCAAATCAAAGGTAAATACACGCTATAGCTGCATGCTTTGCAAAACAAACTGATCGGATCTATGTGCGCATCTCAATCGTCACAATATATATGTTAATATGATTGTCATATGCTGGAGATGGAGATCATATGTATGCTGATGACACCCAACTTAATCACTCTGACTCTCCTTCTAACTACAATCATTTAGTTCAGACCCTTCAAGATTGTGTTACTGAGGTAAAATCTTGGATGTCAAACAACCGTCCCAAGCTAAATGATAACAAAACTGAGGCCCTCCGTGTTTCTCCGTCATCTGCAGACCCCTCTTCTCTTCCCTCAACTATCACTGTTGAAACTACTTCTATTTCTTTTTCTGACACTGTTCGCGATCTTGGTTTTTTTCTCGATCAGGATCTCTCCATGCAGCAACACATTGCAAAAACTTGTCAGATTGCATACATTGAACTTAGACGCATAAGCTCCATTCGACAGTATCTCACACAAGAAGCAACAAAAACACTAGTTAGCGCATGCATTCTGTCTAGATTGGATTATTGTAATTCACTCCTTGTAGGTTGCACACAGAAAGTCCTTAGACCTCTTCAGCAAGTCCAAAACTCTGCAGCTAAACTCATCTTCAAAGCACGGATATCACAGCATTACACGCCTCTCTTTCAAGAGCTACACTGGCTCCCAATTGAACAACGAATTAAATATAAAACCTCATGTCTCTGCTACCACATCATCTCTGGAACTGCTCATAGCTATCTTTCCGAACTTTTAACTGTCTATGTTCCTTCTCGGTTTCTCCGCTCCTCTGCAGATGAAAGGATGTTCCGTGAACCAGAAAACCACAGGGTGAGACACGGTGGTAGAGCTTTCAGTTTCTTCTCCGTTCAGACCTGGAACTCGCTACCTCGGTCCGTCCGTCACAGTCCTTCACTAGCGTCTTTTAAAACGAACTTGAAGACGCATCTTTTTAGAGAGGCCTTTTCTTAGGCGCCATGAGTGAGTGTTGTTAGTTATTTTTGGTGTTGAGATGTATATGTGGTTGCGTGTTATTGACCAATGTACGCATGTATTGTTTACATTTGTTTGTGTAAAGCGCTTTCTGATTTTGGAAAGCGCTGTATAAATTGCCTGTTATTATTATTATTATTATTATTATTATTATTATTATTATTATTATTATTATTATTATTATTATTATTATATGCTATGATGGAGATGACAAGGGAGCGCAGCAGTCTTACTTTGGAATGTAGACTGATGGTCATGTCTTTCCAAATGGGTTTCAACCTTGTCAGGGCAGCAGTTGTTTGTGCGATCCTGGAGAAGACTTTCTGTCGGGACCCTTCGTCTGGCTCCTAAATATTTGAAGCTATGCACTGTGTTGAGGGATTGACCTTGGACTTTGATGTCTGTGTTGATGCCATTGGTGTTGTTGGTCATTATTTTGGTCTTCTCTGCACTTATTTCCATTCCATAAGCTCTGGAGGTGGTGTCAAGCCTTTTGTACCAGCTGTTCAATGCTTGCTCCTCTCCAGCCAATCCATCAATATCATCCGCAAAACGAAGATTCGAGATTGCTCCACCCCCTATGCTGACTGTGCCTTCGTGATCTGCATGATGCGCTCTAGGAAGATGTTGAAGAGTGTTGGAGAGAGTAGGCATTCTTGACGCACACCGATTGTTGTTCTGAACCAGTTCCCGATGACGTTGTTATGGAGGACTGCATTGGTAGCCTTGTCATACAGGCTTTTGATGACTTCAATAATTTTAGGGCTGATGTTGTAAACTTTCATTGTTGCCCATAGAGCTGCATGCCAGAATCGGTCAAACGCCTTCTTGAAGTCTATGAACACATGATATAGATGTTGTTTGTGCTGTAGGTATTTCTCACAGATTATTCTGAGGTTGAAAATCTTTTCAGTGGAACTTCGCCCTGCTCTGAATCCTGCTTGTTCTTCAGCTATGATTTGTTCAGCTTGGGGTTTCAACCTGTTGAGTATTATTTTCAGGAGGACCTTGCTAAGATGGCTGATGAGGCTGATGGTGCGGTAATTTTCACACCCCTGAAGGTTACCTTTGTTGAGAAGATTGATGACAAGCGACTGGGTCCATGGTGTAGGCCACTCCCCACTCTGCCAGATCTCGTTACATATAATGGTGAGGGCATCAATCATGTGACTGTCGCTGACGAAAGAACTGTCGACAACTCTAATCACTAGAATGGACGATAATATGAGCTAAACAATTGTGTTTAATATAATGTTCTCCCTGCAGATCATCGGTCTCAAACTCCAACACTGATACAAAGGACTGCAATGCCACTACCACCCCCGTTTGCTGCACAGTCTATTTATTGCAGAGGTATGTTCTGTCATATGATTTTGATGCTTATTCTTTTTTTTTATGCTTTTATTTTCTTGATCCTTTATTTCCATTTTCACTAATATGTAACAATATGATTTATGTTAAGACATCCATTTGATTATTTAAGCTCATGGCTTTTTCGGTTCATATGTAACTCAAATGACACTAACATGAACCAGAACTGTCAATAATTATTGTATGATACAATAAGTTTTAATATTTCATAATATTAATAAAGACTGATTCGCTCACCCTTCATGTTCTATACCCCTATCAAAATCAATAGAAAAATGGAAAATAACGATTTTTAACTGTCAAAATTTGGGTTTCCTTCTTGAAAAGTATACTATCAGATTCAGAAAAATACAACGAACCTTCTCACAAATTTTCATTAAAATCAAAAGGGCTTTTAAAGGTCAAAAGTTTGGTTTTCTTCTTGAAACCTATACAATGAGATTCAACAAGGGACCTTCTCAAAAATGTTCATCAAAGTAGAAGAAGAGGAAAAAAATAATATTAATAATTTAGTTTAATTGAACAGCTCTGTGAATCTAATATTTTGCATGGGATCTCATTTTTAGCTACTTCATCTCAATGGAATTAGTGGTTGTGAGAACAAAGGAGATTGACCTACTCATAAATGTTGAACTTAATCTGTGATAAAATGGTAAATAGAGTGTTTTAATGAAGGATACAAAGCGTGAAGATGAGGTGCTACAGAAGATGTTGGAGCATTTCCTATACCCAGAATATCACCAACAACGAAGTCCGAAAGACCATCACACAAGCCATTGGACAACACGATGACATGCTCACAATGGTGAAGAAACTGAAACTCCAATAGTATGGCCACGTCACCAGAGCATCAGGCCTTGCAAAGGTTATCCTGCAAGGCACAGTGCAAGGAGGCAGAAGAGGAGGGAGACAGAAAGAGAGGTGGGAGGACAACATTCAAGAATGGACTGGCTTGATACTGAGCGAAGCAATGAGGGTTGCTGTGGACAGAGAAAGATGGAGTACAGGGGTGCCCCAACGACATCCGAGTTCTGAAATAGGACAGGATTTGATAGGGATAATTAAGAGACAGTGTGCTTTCAATCCAACCTTTTCTAATAAAGAGCAATCTTAATTTTATTGAATTGTGTAAAACTGTGCATGTTTATACCAAAGAAAGACATTCTCTATTATCCTCTGCCCCAAGTATTTGGGACGGACAAACTGGACTGGCAGCAATAAGATAAGATATCAATGCTTATAGGGTCCAGTGGACTACGAAGTGCCGCATTGGCAGTGCAACCACCCTTGACTCCTTGTGGCTTTTCTCAGCAAGGTAAAAGACATTTCGATTTTTTTAGTTCTTTGTTTTTCTTTGTTACCATCCACATAAAATTGTCACTCGTCGGTTTGTTTGTCACACTTTCTGTGTTACACTTTGTGACATTGGCGATTGTGACTGATTGGTAGAGCCGATTTCTATAAAAACCTTGCTAGATGGGATGCGTCATGCACTAGTTTTTAATTCACACATTTAAAGCACAGAGCCACACTGAGGCTTTGTACACATTTTGTGTGAAATTTTTTTCAACAATTTTTGGTTAGGTTTATTGTTTGGGCAAGGATGGCATACACTGAAGACACTCCTATCAAATACCCAGGTGCGTGTTGTTTGAGACCTTTCTTTCATGTAAAATTTCTCTTTTTTCCCTACTTTTCGCCCTCTTCCCCCTAGCCTACTCTCCACCTATTAATATTCTACTTCATCCACCTGACCCCCTCCCCACCATGCACACCTTGCATCACAAACTCCTGCTCTCCCTAATCGTTTTCTTCGCCTCCTCACCCATATTAAAAAGTAAACCGAAATAAAATATAAACAATACAAGTATGGTTGATTGTGTGTGTGCATATTTATCTATTAAATAATGTATACTAATTTTTTTCCGTGCTGAATACAAACAAATTGTATACGTGTATTTTAAATGTATGAAGACAATACGACTTTGATGCTGACTGACTTTGAGTTTGATGTGGTCTGTGTAGGTTCTGAAGATAATTATAAACTCTGCTGACGTGGGTCATGATGTCGCTGAGCTCACTGACTTCGTGACAGGTGTAGCTGCTGGTACGGATTCTGATGTCTCTGTGTCAGAGCACCCGTCATGGCGCGAGCCAGGTATAGCCGTGGGTGTTATGAAGATGTCTAGTAATGCAACTTATTTTAGTGAAACTTTGCAAACGATAGGGCATTGTGCTACTTTTGCAGAGTTGCTAGAACTGTGCAGAAACACGATACTTGATCCTGTGCATGGTTCTCAACAATCCTCCCACATGTTTCCTGTGTACCATACAGCTGGCAATCAAGTACCACGAGATATATCAGGTGATGCCAAGATACCTGTTACGGTCAAAGCAGACGGAGATTGCCTCCCATCATGTGGATCAATTTTCCTACATGGCCATGGTGAAAGCTCAGATGAACTGCGACTTCGAATAGTGCAAGAACTCGTCCTGCACAGTGATTTTTATTTAAATGAACAAATTCTTACAAATGATGACTACTCTAGGGATTCTATGAAGAAAGCGTTTGCTATATACTCGGACCATTACATCCCTGGCAAACACTCAAACGAAACTGCTCCAGATAATCGACTGAATGATAAAATCATCAGAGAAATATTTGAAGCTGAAGTTATGGCTGTTGTAAAACCAAATGTTTCGAGAATGGACTGGTTTGACACTGAGCGAAGCCCTTAGGGCTGCTGAGGACAGAGAAAGATGGAGTATGCTGGTTAAACAATCATCTGTGGTGCCCCTACGACCTCCGGGTTACGGAACAGAATAGGATAGGATAGGCCCGTGTTCCACAAGCTCATCGCTGAGCTACGCTAGTGCTGTACTCAAGGTTTGGCTAAACCTTACACGATCTTGCGTTCACATTTAATCAATTTGTTACAACTCTTATTACATGTTACTTAAAATTTAAAACAAGTTAACGCAGCAGTTTTAAAATGGATAGCTTTTATACTGCTATATTTTGACAAAGGTTAGATTCTAAATCTTAGCAATGGCAAATTTTCTTTTGACTTAAACCTTTTCTTTGTTGATTCTTTATTCTTATTATAAATTTGATTTATTTTGATTTTTGCAAAAACCATGTATTTTTCGCAAAGATAATGTTTTGCTACTTTTAAATAATAATAATTACCTCAATTTTTTTTTTATTTTTATAACGAATACATTTATTCCTTGTGTTATACATGTACTGCCGAAAACGTGAACTTTCTAAAACATATGTTACTTTTTAAGGTGGCAATAGAGACTGAAGGTTTCTACCTCCTTAAGCTAATGAGCTGATACGTGTATGGTTGGATAAACCGATAACTGCCCTTTCTTTGTAGAATGTTGTTAATTCATGTTTGCATACTGATGTCAAAGAAATCCTTATTTCGTGTTTTTATTTGTGGCGACTGTACATGGATTAAAGTGAATAAAAAACGTTGGCACAATGTTATGTACCTTTTATTTACATTATTCACTTCGCCATAGTGATTTATACAAATCTTTCTGTTCTAATTTAAAAACTGTTATTTTTAATCAGTATTTTACCTAATTTTCCACCCTGCAAAAATTTCAGTTATTTTGTGGTTTATTTGTAAGTGTGCTGTGTTTGTAGTTATATTTGTATGTGTGTGTACCTGTGTGTATGTGTATGTATGTGTATATATGTATAGATGTATGTGTGTGTGTGTGTGTGTATGTATGTGTGCTATGCATATGTTACATGGTGTCCTGGAGTTATACGCATCATCTGTTGTAATGCTTAGCTTTTCTTTATATTATATTTTTATACTCTAATTTTGTGTAACGCGCTATGAGCGTTGGAAAGAGCAATATAAATTTCCATTATTATTATTATTATTATTATTAAAAGAAATGAAAATGTATTACTAATTTATCTATTATAATTTCTCTCTCTCTCTCTCTCTCTCTCTCTCTATGTGTGTGTGTGTGTGTGTGTTTGCATGCACAGGTGTAAAAAGAATTAAATTGCAACTAGACTAAAAAGCCTTTTTATTCAATGTAAAGTTATCTTTTCATCTCACAAAAAAGGACAATTTATTAAACGTACGCAAGAACTAAACTTGTAACACATTATTTTATTGAACCAAGTGACAAACAAACAACCAAGCACCAGTGGTGGTATGCAGAAGTCGAGGTTAGCACTTAGCGGCCTAACCCGGGTATTTAGCTTACTCCGAGTTGAATTAACACTAGAGCGAATAGCGACTAACTCGGTGTTAGGGATATCCCTGAGTTAAATTTGCTAATAATAATAATAATAATAATAATAATAATAATAATAATAATAATAATAATAATACCGGATGCTAATACGCGCTTTACTTCGAATGATTTCGAACTCAAAGCGCGGCGACCTTTACCAACATACACGCTCACGTGCAACAAATATAGTGGTCCTAATACGGCTCTATGTAGTCGGCTGGACCTAAAGCAATGAGTAAACAAACAAACAGCAACAAATATATTACAGACACACAACAAGGGCAACAAAATACAAGACATATACCTGGTGTAAAGGCAGGAAGATCGCTATAATAGGACACTGAAAGGAAATTTGTTTTGTATTTTTAAAATTAAATTGGCTGCATCTAATATTATTTTAAAGGGAGGGAGGAAGCCGGAGTACCCGGACAGAACCCTCGGTGACCCGTAAAGTCTCATAAGAATCACAAATTTTTGCCCCGAGCGGAGCTCGAACCCGCGACCATCGGCATTGGACACCGGCGCCTACCCACTGCGCTACGGTCTACCCCATAACCATGACTCCTGCATACCAACTTAGGAATATTACGTGAAGAATGGTTAAAAACAATAATAACAGGCACACACATACACCCACTTTAACTGCCGCACCCACAATCTGAACAAGAACAACAGCAAGAAGGCCTACCAGACTGTGAAGCGGCTGACAAGTGTTAAACAGCCCAAAGTCTCCACTATCCAAAGCAAGTCTGGCATTTGCCTTACAGAAGAACAAGAAGTCTTGGACAGATGGACAGAGTACTGCTCTGACCTTTACAACCATACACCAAATGGAGACCCATCAGTTCTAGCATGTCCCGAGAGCAGAGAAGAAGAAGAAATCCTCCCAATTCTCCGGGAAGAAGTTGAGGCAGCAGTGCAATCGCTGAAGAAAGGGAAGTCAGCGGGAGTGGACAACATACCAGCGGAACTGCTACAAGCAGGAGGAGAAGCGATGACTGATGCTCTCACCACTATCTGTAACAAGATCTGGCAGAGTGGGGAATGGCCTACACCATGGACCCAGTCGCTTGTCATCACTCTTCCTAAAAAAGGTAACCTTCAGGAGTGTGAAAACTACCGCACCATCAGCCTCATCAGCCATCCCAG